>JAXQQM020062697.1:0-561548 GCA_034641835.2 Pinus albicaulis
CAAGAGGTCTCTGGCGGGGAGATCCGCTTTCACCTTTCTTCTTTATTTTAGCAGCAGAAGGACTAGGAAGATTAATCAAAACTCACTTGATAGAAGGGCAGCTACAGGGATTAAAATTATGGGATCCAGATCTCTCCTTGACACATCAATAGTTTGTTGATGATATTCTCTTATTTTGTGAGGCCTCGTTAAGAGAAGCAAGAGAAATTTAAATTTTTTTGAAATTATTCATGGAGGCTTCAGGTATGCTTGTTAATACTGATAAATCAAATGTATATTTATTTAATATTAATGAGCCTATGAAATATTTTCTGGCTAGAACGCTAGGATTCAAGATAGGCACGTTTCCTATGAGGTATTTAGGGGTTCCCTTGAATACTTCCTCCTTAAGAATTGCAGACTGGAAAGATCTTATCTCTAGAATTGGGAAAAAAAATGCAAAATTGGGCATTTCGAGTATTAAATGCTCCAGGTCGACTAATAATGCTCAAATCTGTTCTCAAATCACTTCCTATTTATCAATTATCAGGCAGAGTGGCACCAAAAACCGTTTGCAACAAATTGGTAAATATTTTTAAAAAAATTCCTTTGGCAAGGAGCACAAGACTACAGGAAATGGGCACTTATGTCATGGTATAAAATCATAAAAGAAAAATCGGCAGGAGGTCTAGGCCTTCATGACTCATATGTTTTAAATCAAGTCATGGGAGCTAAATTATGGTGGAGATGGATTCAAGGAGGCCACGATCTCTGGAAATGCATAAAACTAAAAATTGATAGTGTACTAAAAGGTTCTACAATATGGAATCTTGCATCTCAGAATAGACACCTTATTTGTCAACATAGTTTTTGGGAGGTAAGGGAAGGAAGATCAACACTTTTTTGGGAAGATTCGTGGCAACAAAGAGAAAAAATCTTTAGCCGGCTATATTTAGGAGAACTTTTCCTATCCACAAACACTCCAAATAATAGATTAATTAATAACTACTGGTGTCAACAACAAAATAACCAGTGGAGAAGATGGAAAGAGAATTCACTGGCCAGGCACACCAGAAACGAGGAAATGGAACAATCTAGAAAAAGAATTGAGCACAAGGAGAATAGTATTGGCAACAGGAAAGGATATACTCAGATGGGGATATCAAAGTAAAGGCATGTTTACAATTAAAGAGGGTTATAAAATACAAGCTAATAATCTTAATAACAATGAAAAAAATATATGGAAAAAAATCCGGGGTATTAATCATTGGCCAAAAGTGGAATATTTCCTTTGGCTACTAAGTCACAAGAAAATTCTAACTTGGGACCAGCTGCAAAAGCGAGGAATGTATGGTCCTTCAATCTGTTACATGTGTAAGAAAACAAATGAATCAATAGAACACCTTATTAATAGTTGTGAAATCGCGGAGATAATGTGGAATAATATTGAAAGGACATTTATGCAAATGGATTGAGATAACACAAATATAAATACAACAATAATTCAATGGCGGAAGGGAGGATTCAAAAGAGAAGTCTTGAACAGAGCATGGGGACTATTCCCTGGGTTTCTATTATGGGGGATATGGAAAGAAAGGAATCATATAATATTCAGAGGGGAATTTAATAACAAGGATCAAATCTGGCAGAAGATGGTTGAGAATATTCGTGAAACAATTCTGGCAAACAATTGGGAAAAGGATGAGTGGAAGACAGTTGGTATCAAAAATCAAATTATGGCCAATCTAAACTTAAAACCCCAAATGTTGTCAACCAATTTATGGAAATTCAGACCCCCAAGAAGAACTCAACAGGAAATATGGAAAGTACCACATAATGGATTCATCAAATTAAATTATGATGGAGCATCAAAAGAAAATCCAGGGCAGGCAACAACTGGAGGGATATTCAGAAACTCCAGAGGGGGAGCCTGCAGGGGTTTTGCTATGGATATAGGACATGCAACCAATAATTAAGCTGAGCTATCTGCAGTTAAATAGGGCTTGATGATAGCAAAAAGAGAAAATTATCAACGTATTATTGTAGAAGGAGATTCGACAATAGTCACAGGAGTATTAAAGAAACTTCAGCAAGGATCATCCTGGGAAAAGATCAGTAAAAGCAGGCAGACATCAAATCTGATTAAAGAAATAGGATCTCTCATTCACGAAATCTAGTACCTGATACCTTTACATGTTCATCGAACAAGAAATGAGGCAGCAGACTATTTGGCAAATTGGGGGAGTCGAAATTTTGGAAGACAATTGGATGTAATGCCAACAGACAGAACTTGGGATATTGAACTACATTCTCTCAAGATAATTATTGACAAAGATATTTTGGGTAATGAAATCCCCGATCGGGAGTGCTCCAAGAACGAGGCTGCCGGCAAATGTATAAGCCAAGTGGCGATTGCCATCCATGTGCATTTGTTATGAATGTTTAAGTTGTCCATCATAATATTATGGAGGCATGCGAAGGATAAAGGAATTATCACAAATCTAGAAATACAACCTTTGCTGCAAGATGCGGGAGGTAAAATCCATTCTAAAGCGGGGATCAAGCGTTGTAAGTTTATTTGCAAAATAAACATTTCTTCAGTGAAAAACAGTGAATTGAGGCGGGCGGAGATTGACGCTTCCATAATCTGCAGCAGGTTCGATCTAGTGTTGGGGTATGTTCTTCTTCATATCAATCTTATGTTCCTTATCGTTAGTATTGATATGTATCAGGATAGGGAAGAATCTGCTGGTAAAATTTGGCTATTAACCAGTTGGTCTATGTTCACACCTCCGGAGGTAGTTGAACCTTGTTTTAGGGACCCTTGTAATGTAAGGCAAATTATTTACAATTTCGGCTTTCCTGTGAAGTGGTATTGTCGTCTGGTCATGAGTTATCATGTTCACTCCGTCGGTCTCTGTTTGGTTTATTTGGGGTTTAGAAGCGGAAGAAAGGAAAATCGTGTTTTTATGTGGGCCTCTGGGCTGGGGTCTTTATTTTGTTGTCATGCATCTTTTATTGACTATCTTAGCAGGAGGCAGGATACTATGTTTAGTATTGGCTTTTTCTATGATCTCTGGTCTTATCTTTTTATGAAAGAAAGTGTTGATAGGAGGTAGAGTATTCTGTTGTGGGTCTGTCTAGATTCTTCCTTGTGTTTCCATCTGGGTTTTATCGTAGTTCAGGGTCTTTATTTGAAACTTTGCCTTTCACACAAACCCCGCGCTACTGTTTGTTGGTCTTTTCTTATTGACTCGACTCTGTGCCATTTCTGGGTTTCGCTTCGTATCCATGCTATTGCCAGGGCTGATAACGTTTTGGATCTTTTGTATCAGTTAAGTCTAGAGGAGCATCATAAGCGTCCATATGAATTTGATGGTTACATGAAAGGAAGTTTAACTGTTATACCTTTTTCTTATTTTCTTAATCCAGAGTTAAGTCTCAAATTTAATCAGTTTAGCACAATGGTTAAGAGGCAAACGAGACAAACAATGACTCAAATTAAAGAAAAAGGGAAGGAGAAGATGATAAAACCTGAAGGTGAGAACAGGAAAAGAGGCAGGAAGACAAAACAAGAGGTCCTACTGAATCTCTCGTCACTATACGCCCGTGGAAATTCATCTCAAGTCAGGAAGGAAATTCATGGTTGGGAAAGAGAAACTCAAAGAAATGCGGAAGACACTGAAGTAGAGGCAGAAATTCTGGACTTTGTTTTAGATCCTAGGAACACTAGAGGTTGGCTTTCGTTGTTTAATCAAACAGTCCATACTTATTGGATTATGAAGTGTCTTTTAGCAAAGGCTATCCAAAGTATTCATCCATGCAGTGAGAATCAAGAACCAAAAATGTTTGAATTACTACATGACATTGATATTCAGTTTCAACATATCAAGGTGACTCAGTACCAAGCGACAGACCGTATTGGGAGGATTGAAGATCGTGTTGGATGAATTGAGAAGCAGATCCAATAGCTGCAGCACGCAGGCATGCTCGGTGCTACAGCAAAGGACCCAACTCCTATAGAATCATCAAATGGATAGTTTCTAGTTTAATTTTGTATATGCATAGTGTTTTTTTGGACAGGGTTTTGGTTTCAAGCTGTTACTTTGTAAATAGTTTAAATAGTGAACTAGAAAATGCGCTAAGTAGAAGAATGAAACATTTTCAATTTTGGATGGCTTTTAATGCATTAAGGTGGCCAACAGACCTGGTTTCCTCTGGGCAAGTTGAGGTCACCAAATCACTATCTATTGTAACTTGCTTTATGAATATATATAGAAAATAGCAAGGTACTACCAAATTGACAAAAAAAAAAATTGTCCAAAATCTAAATTCATTGAAATCACAAGTTTGATGGGTAAACTCTGCACAATTGAAGTGCCCCAGAGATTAAGTTTTTGAGGACACTGAATCCATATATGCAATCAAAAGGACTAGGTTAAATAACACAAATCAAGATTTCACCTAGTCAAATTTCCATCGTAAACTCTAAAACGTCACACTAACGACAACTCCATATAAAACACTATAAGACACATAAAGTAACATCTTTTTTTTTTTCCCAAAGAGGAAAAGGCCACGGATAGGGAATTTGTAGAAAGGAAAATGAGAGCCCAAACACACTTTAGTTTACAATTTTTTTTAAAGTGAATTAATGTTATTTTTTATAAATATTTAATTGTAATGTAAAAATAATTATAATTCATATATATGTGTGTGTGTTAAATTGGAGTAATTTGGTAAATAGTTTGTTCTTCTCAAGTAAATTAAAGTTTTTTAAGACATGTTGTAATCAACATGTTAGTAACATTTATGAATATATGTCCAATGTGGTGTATTGAGGTAATGATTGTTCAAATGATGTTTTTATAATAAATTAACCTTTCACAAACAAAGATTTGATTAAAAAATTATTGACCTGGTCACTTTGGGAAATCCTTCATTTACAGACTAAACATAACTTCCACAAATTTTACAAAGGGTCTCCACATTTTAATCCATCTATCTCCACTTCAATCATCTAATTATGTTTTTTTTTATAGTTCTCATCAAAATCCACCTATCTCCACTTCAATCGTCTAATTATGTTTTTTTTTTTAATAATTCTTCTCAAATATCAAACCTTTTAAACTCTCGATCTCATATATTTGCCTGATTTATTAGTTTTTGTTTGTTTGGTAACTATTTGAGGTTTTTATTACACTAGTCTACATCCATCTTAACTCTGGATCTAAGAGAAGGATCAAATCTCTCGAGGTGCAAACCTCTTTTTTGAGTGCAAAGAGTGAAAAAGTTGAGGAAAGGTTTGCACCTCTAGAGAGCTGCATAATAAAATCATTGTGGATGAGAACATATCCATACATTATAGAATTGGAATTGGCCCTGGATAAAACATCAAAGTAGAGCTCATCACTGCATGAACCCTCATGACAATTGCAGAGAACATAAACATAAGGAATATCTTGATCTTGGGGGATTCAAAATGGGTTATATATTGGCTTAAAAGTGCAACAAATTTAGAAGTTGTAAATTTTCTTACCCGGAAACAAATAATTGGAGAGATCATATGCTACTTCCAAGATATCCAATTCAAACATATTTACAGGGAATTCAACAATTGTGCATACATGTTATCAAAAAGTGTTCTATCATTGAGGCTATGACACATTTTAATTGAAGAAATATCTTACAATCAGATTCCTAATTCTTTCCACACTTCTCTAAAACATCTAGACCATCTTCCATCAATCCAACAATAATAATAAAAAGTTCCCACAACAAAGAAATATGCAAATAAACAAAAAACGTCTAAAGAAAACAAAAAGAAAAATTCAAAAATCTAACCCATAAACTCACTTTTCCTGTCTTATTTTTTATGTAATCACAAATGATCCAGATTATATAGGCACTAACATGCCAGACCCATAAAAGTTTAGAAAAATAAAATATAGAATTATAAATCCTTGAAATAACGTGTCATGATATGTACTTATGCAGAACTGTTGTGCTGCTCACATGTCTGGGTAGAAATATCAATCTTTCCCAACACTTTTTTTTTTGTTTTATTCGTAAGAAAAGAAGGTAAAATTTTCATGTGAAAAAAAAATAAAAATTATTTGTGTAGCACACCTACTTTAGAAGTCTTCATAAAAATGATATAATTATGAGTATAAATTTTTTTATCGTTTCTACCAAGAATATAGTTAGAATCAAGATTCGGTTGGATGTAAAACGAATTCGCCAACCAAATCTTGATAACTGTGTATTGATTTATGGCATAGATCTATGAAAATAAGTAAAGAGAAGGGAGATTATGAGAATTGAAGGGGAAACCGAAATCTTACCTGGAGAGAACTCAAGTTTTTCTCCTCTCCTTCTATACACTACGGTATTCTATTTCCAGAGATGACCAACATGGATTATTGGGCAATAACTATTACAGTCTCCACTATAATGTTGTTGCCATGCCTTCATACAGTGAAGGTGGAGGAAAAATCAAAATTAGGGCAAGAGAAGATAAGCCACCTACATTTCTATTTCCACGACTTGCTGGTGGGTATAAATGTGATGGTATTACAGTCTCCATTGTAATGTTGTTGCCATGCCTTCATACAACTGAGGTGGAGGCAAAATCGAAATTAGCTCAGGAGAAGATAAGCCACCTACATTTCTATTTCCACGACTTGCTGGTGGGTAAAAATGTGATGGTTTCCTACCATAAACTCATCCTTTACTTAGTTTGGTTTGGTGAGAGTTATGGACCATTGGTTGACAAAATGTCTGGAAGCCTACTCCAAAATGGTTGTTTGAAAGCCTACTCCTAAATGGTTGGAAAAGCACAAGGGTCAAAATAAATCATCACAACCATTCAGGAAAATTTTCTACGATGGGGGATATTCGAGAAGAGAAGAAAGAGTAGATCATCATCTTCTGTTTTTGTGGATTTTAATGCCTGCAATAATGTTAATCTAAACTTGAAATGCACGTCCTATATTCAGGGGATCACTCAGGCAGTTCCTTCCTTGAACCTTTCGTTCATTGTATACTTACCTGCAACTCAATAGAGTATGGATACCTTGAAGGAAAGCAACCCATCTCTAATCTAGATTTGACCATTGTGTTGCAAGAGAGACCTATTCTTATCATTTTTTTTCTTCAAAGAAGAGTTTGCATACAAATTTTATTATGGTGTTAGAAAAGATGAATATTAATTTCATTGTATAGCTTAAGCATAGTAAACGATAAGTAATTATGTATGTATATGCAAAAAAATTAGGATGCTTGTTTTCTTTTAAAGGGGATTTGGTACATGTGTATAAAATGATAACGAAATCCAAGTTATTTTCTTGAAAATGAATATAGATTAAAGAGAGTAATTCGTGAATATATTTCATGGGTTGGGAGATAAGTTAATGATTTTTTCTTGGAAGAGAAGTCATGAAGAACCCATATTAGTTTCACATAATTGTTTATTTGGGAAAGATCATGTTGAATCTTGTGTGAAATGAATAATTTCTACTTGGGAAAAGATTATATTGTTTTATATATGTTGTTTTTACTTGAAAAGATTGTATGGTTAGATGAATTGTGTCAAATTCTTGATTTAGGTGTATACAAGGTTAAGCTAACATTTTTATTGTTTCCTATTTTTATGCATAAAAGAAGGAAACACTTTAAGGCATAAAATCGAGACGAATTGTGGCATATAAAAATTCATTGAAGGTAAAAATTAATAAACAAAATGCCATTCAAAGCTAGAAGATAAAGAAAAATCACTTAAATTATGCCAAATTGACAAATTTTGTAACCTTTCCAACATAGGTTGTCTCTCAATCTTCAAAGATGGTCCTTCAAGTTCCAATAGAAAATATTTGATATATTTTAAAATATATAAGTAGGAGATAACATCAAATAAGTTAAATAAAATAATATTAATTCATAAATAGCTAAATAAAATAATATTAATTCATAAATAATGTGATCGTTATCTTTCCAAATCTAAATTTGCATCACAACCTCACAACTTTAAAAATATTCTAAAATATTCCAGTAAAATTGATGATGATGATGATGATGATGATGGTTAACGTCCACTGAGACCAAAATTTGGTCTATCGAACCTATAATTTTCTTAGTTCTTCAAGTCTTTCTTGGCGAGATTGGTGTTGTAGCTTTCTTTTTCTTCTCTACGGTCTTCCAACTTCCTTTATCTTGCACCTCCTTCAACTCTTCTGATTCTTGGGACATTGGTGTCTTATCTTCGGGATCTGGGAGATCTGCTTTGCTGCTAAATGAAGATTTATTTTGTGCGGTATTCAAATCCTCATAATTGTTGCTGCTTGAGGGGCTACCGAGTTCATTTTTTTGTTGTTGGGTGGGGCTTTCCCTTGCATGTCTTGCAGGTTGTTTCTTTCTTGCCTGATTTCTTGCGATTCAGAGTTTTTTGGAGAGTATTCTTCCTTGATGACAATGTAATGTTCCTTTTGTGTTCCTTCCCACCATGTAAATCTATGGTGATTCTTTCTAGCATAATTTTTCTAAAGACTTTTGGACAATTTTTGGCTAGATAACCTGTCTCAAAGCATAATCGACATCTAAAAAAACACTTTCATAATTAAATTAAAATTACGAAAACCCTTTTTCAAAATACAAAAATTTACCCTAAGCACCATAACTTAATTATTTATAAAATATTAAATAAAACGGGCCGCAAATTTTGACCCATCGTGATATGTCTTAACCACTTATCTACTTTTCTCACATCGAAATTTCATCGCCAATTTGTCTTTGGCACGTAACGTCTAGTAATATTTGCACTTTGTCATTTTCTCAATGTCGTGCCAATGTCGTGCCATATCCCAAGCTTAATATTTTCTCAATGTTTGAGTATGTTTATGAGTATTTGTTTTGAGTGCCTTGTTAATTCAGTTGGTAAGAACATATAGATAATACATTAATATTGGAATCTATCATGTTAAAAATGCTCAATCATAGATTAAATAATTATAAATATATTATAGTTTAAAAAATAAGTTTTTATTTACGTTAATTATAATTTAATACTTAATAAATTTATGTATAGTAGAGATTTATTTTGTTCAATCTGCCAATTCTCTTTAAATTATTTGTGCGAATAGTTTGTTTAATGATGCCCACTGTTAGCCACCCGTAATATTTTGTTATACCAAAAGGTGGCTAAAAACTTTTGGGAGCCTCCAAGGAACAAATTTCATCTCTAAAAATTGTTGGCTCTTGAAGTCTCTATAAGGCCTCCTGCTTTCCTTCCCTCTGTCCAAAATCCTTCATTACTTTTTCACATCTCAAAGGCTTCTGAAATCCCATAAAAATCCACAGTCATATACTACTGCAAAGGACCCCTTTTTCCCCTTTTTCCCCCTTAAGCTAACCTTCTTTTATTTTCCTCCATCTCCCATGAAAGCCTCTAAATTTCATGATTCTCCCTTTTCCCCTCATTAAAACCCATTTCATAAGGTCTAAGACCCCTTCTTGACCTTATCGAAGGCCTTCATTTCTTTGAAAAACCATTGAAAACCCTAGAAAATGCATATTTTCTATCCCTTAGTCCTTAGCCCCCTCAGGCTAAGGATCTAAACCCATTTTCCTCCATGCGCCCGAGTGCCAGAACCCGTGGCTAAACCTATCGGGCGCTTTTTCATTTTTCTCCGCCCAAAACATAATAAACCTTTGAAAATCGGGTTTTAATTAAATTCCAAAGTTTTCCGCTTGTGAAATTTATGGAATGATCTCAACCGTCGATCTGCTCCTCAGATCGGACGGTGCGGAGCGCAACTTACCTTGTGGACCCCACCAGCTATGCGCTGTTTTCCAAACCCGCGTTGTTTGTTCCGCACCACCATCGGGCGAAGGGTGGTTTTCCCCGGTTGCCCAGCGAATCCACACACCGCCTGACGCGTGTCCTCCGCCCTGTTTCAAAACTGCCGCATAAAGTTAATCCCCCGCGCGTTATCCGTCAGGCCATGACCGCCCAGCGGAATCAACGATAGCCGTCCGATCAGGCCCCGCACATCTAACGATGATCGCCTATCCAAGCTTCCCGACCTTTAACCAAACTGCGCGTGTTTTAGCTGGGCCCTGGCGTAATCAAAAATCGATATCCGCCGTCGATCTCTGCAGATCAACGGTCTGCATTCAGTTGCCCGATTCTGCTGCCCAGTCAACCTTTCTCCACCTCTGACTTTCCAAATCTCTCCCGACCGTCGATCACAGCGCGATCGACGGTTCCAATTGACCCGTTCTCCTGCACGCCCTCCGATGCATATTTGCCCATATAAATGCAGGATTTTATAATTTTCTTTGTATTTTGCAGGTTTAAGGTTTTTCTTGATTGAATGAAGAATTTTTCACGGGGCAAGGATGACGATCCTCTGCCTTTCGAATACCTCGGAAAAATTATCCACAGGGTGTGAAACTATGTTATCAACAAGTTTTCATCATATTTTGTTATTGTACGCTCCTGTTAAACTTGGAAAGTATGAAGAAATCGTAGAGAAAGAATATCGGATTGCAGAAAGCCAGAGACGGACCAGGGCAGAGAATTAATGATCAGATGAGTGGGGATTATGACTAAGACAGTTATCAAAAGCCTAATCCCCAGCCTAAAACACAATTTGAAAGAAAACCTAAAAAGTGTTTATCAGACACATTGCCTCCACCGCCATATCTGAGGCAAATTGATTCCTCAGCTACCACAGTGCCACCTATTACCTCAAAGCTTTCAAACATAGGCCAAATTTATTGAACAGGATCAGATATTTTGCCCCAACACAGCCAAAGAGTTACTTCTGCCAGGAATTTAATGAAGGAATGTCTGCAAAGTAACCCTAAGATCACACAGAGCCTCAAAGGTCAACAAAAGCTCCTTCCGAGCTTCATTCATAAGTGTAAAACAATTAATACAGTGAAACAGCTGTAAATTTTCTTCCTTGAGCCTCCCAAGGGCCAAGAAAACATTAACTCTGTATTAATTGTATTTGAGATCTTTAATCAGATATCACCTCCTCATCCTTCTATAAATACTTCAGTAGAAGATTAGTGAGGGGTTGGTTGGTTGTCAATGTAATTGCTGAAGCATTCTATGTAACTGAGCTGAAGACTCCTGATTGTAAATAGTGTTTTCACTGGCTCTTGGAGCTCTTCTTGTAGCAGATAAGTTAGGTTGTGAAGGAAAGATGAATTAAACACTGGACTTGAAGATTGTAACCGGTTTGGAGCATCAATACAAGCTGATTTATGGGATCCTGGTCTATGCTGACGGTGATGTTATTCTTATTATAACTTGTGATTTTGTTTTTGTTTTCATTATGTTTCGTTTTATTCTGTAAAGAACAGTTTAAACAGTGTTAGGACCTACTACATATCAGTAACCTTCTCTGGCTGAGAAATATTTATTTTAATGTTTTCCTTCAATTGTGTTATTTGGAGATGATTTAATTCAGATTCAAGCATAGGAATGCTGGTGTTCCCTCATCCTATCGTCTTAGTTGAATGTTATTTCTGAATGTTACTTTCAGTATATGTTGTGTGAAGATGAACTGAGGAAGATATGGTAAGCCCTGGTCCTAGTCTTGTTTGCATAACAGTTTGATTGTTTCCCTTAGAATGTGTTAAAATCTGGATAGTTTCAAAGTACTTACCAGATCTTAGGCCGTTCTGTGTTATCTCTGTGATTGTCTTGGAAGTGTTCAAGTAAAGAAGAGCTAGGAGAGGATTTGTGGTGAGCCCGGCCCGCTAGCTTCTACTCCAAAGGTTGCCTTCAAGTTTCCCTTTGTTTTTTATGTGTTTTCTATTGGAAGTGTATCAAAGGCTGGATAGTTTCAAAGTACTTACCAGATCCTAGTTTTCTTTCATGTCTTTCTTAAGTGCCTGGTCAAAGGCTGGATAGTTTCAAAGTACTTACCAGATCCTAGGCTGCTCTTTGTTCTGCATCTGTTTATTTTCCCCTTCTTAATGTATCACTCCATTCCAGAAATCAAACCTTAAAGAGATCCTGAGGCATAGATGACTTGCCCCATAGACCACCCTTGAACCTGATTGTTTCAATTAAATCCCCTTATGACTCCATAGCCCAATGGACTGAAAACCTGCCATCATCTTTCTTCTTGATCAAAGCTTACTCTTTTGCTTGCAACTTCTCACCTTTGAACCTTTTACCTTTGGGACTTTCACCTCTAACAACAATCATGTTCAACCATCCAAAACAAAACAAAACCCTTGGACCTCATAACTAGCCTAATATCATTACCCCAAACTTCAAAGACAAATCCATATTTGTACATATTGGAGAGATCCCTCTCTGGATTCAGGAGGGCTAGATCCTAGAATCCCAAAGTTGGTTGAAATGATGTTAACTCTGTGATCAGACTTTTTCCAATCTTGCTTATTACAGAGACCTAACACCCACTACTAGGCCTTGCAATGATTTGTTCCGACGTGGGTGTGTAAAAAAAATAAGAATTTAATATTTAATAAATATGTGTGGATTAGATATTGATGCCCACCATGAGGCCTTGCAATGATGCCAAACATTTTGAAATGATGCGTTAGTTCGTGGATGTTGGATTTCAATGGTTTAAGTTCCCATGTTAATGAAACTTAATTATAACCCGTTGGGCATTTACAAGCCATGTTAGTTGTGGCACGTTTGGAATTATCTACTTAACTTTATTAACTAGTTTTAAATCATTTTTTACACTCAAAAAGTGCTTGATCATTTCAAACTTCAGTGATTTTCATAGGCTGCAACTTCGAGAAAGTACTCAAAATTTTGTATTCTACTCACTGGCATTCTCAAAATAAGGTTGTGATTTAAGAAATGTTTAGGCTTCAATTCCAATTGCATTTAGAAATTTTCTATTCTTACTTTTTTGTTTAACTCTTCTTTTATAACCATTTTGCCTATTTGGAATTTAACATTAAAAATTAAATATATAGTTATGAAATAATTCTTTCTAGATGTTCCAGAACTATTTTGATATAAAAATAAAAATAAGTTGGAATAAAAATAAATGAACTTGATTTTTAGATTGATTTCATCTTAAAATACTATGAGCATCAACTAGGATAGAAATAAATAAGCTTAATTTTTATTTTGATTTCACCTGAAAATACCATGAACACAAATATAAACACTAAGTAAGATAGAAATATATAAACTTAATTTTTAATTTCATTTCGCCAAAAAATACCATGAACACTAAAGAAAAAGCAAACAATACAACCAAAATTTATGTCCAATGTAACTTGTTTCGTACAATTTTTAGTATTGCTATGAAGTCTTAGTATTAGTATGATCTACAACACATTATTACAAAAAATACAAATCACTTAGTAAACAATAAATTTAATTTTTATAGATAACCACTAAATGTAATAAAGAAAAACTATTATCAATTTCATAAAGACTTTATGTATGAAATGATTAGAATGTCGATATCATTTCTATATGTACCACCATTTATTATTAAATCTTTAAACCATTTTTTTAAAGCTCGGATCCATTTTGATGGTTTCGTATTTTTTAAAGTGTATTTAACGGACAAAACATCCCGTAACTAGTAATTTGTCAAATTCCATCCCTCTATGTAAAGTCGATATAATGAAGCGGTAAATCATATATGCCACTCCATTGTCCTGAATCATTCTATAACCAACTCTGGAGCCATCAACAAAGAGAAAACTAGAGCCCTGTACAATTAATGAGTTGATTACTGTTATAAATGCGCAAAGAATATTAACAGTAGCTATGGCCATTGACATTGGCATCATAATATTCCTCTGTTACAAGGTCCAGTCAGAGTAGTCGTCACAGAGGATTGATCAAATCGTCAACAAAATCGTAGAAAGTTCTGTTGTGAAGTAGAAACCCTTAGCGAATGGCGACCCTTTCCAGAAGGAAAAGAAATGAGAGCCCTTTTATAATGACACTAATTCCATTACCAACCCATCACGGCATATAATCAGCCATTGATGTCCGATATAAAATTTTTTGTACGTGCAGCTCGATGGACCCACCTGCCCACCTATCATCCTAAGAGTCAGATGTGGACATATAATAGCCTTGGGAGAATCAACTACGCAGTGCCGTAGACATTAAAGTTATTAATTATAGATCTAAAGGACATGCGCCTTTATGACTAAAATCTGTAGCGTATAAAACACTGTAAGTTTTTAATACAACTTCAGAGTCTGAACTAAAATAACATTTAATAAGATTGCACCAATAACTATGAGTTTTGCAATAACATGTTAAATTTTTGAACCAATAGAATTTTAGATAAATAGATTAAAATATTATTAAAAAAATATAAATTTCAATTCATAATGTTTAACATTAGATAAATTTTAAATTTTTTAAGTCAAATAGAAATTAATGTCAAATCAATAGCCAACCTAATGCAATATACACTGCCTCCGGTAGGTATAATAATGAAATTTGCCAAAAAAGTATAATTATATGAAAAGTAGAGTTGTTGTTGTTTGTGTATAATGAGATAAGTTGGTGAATGCTAAAGGTCCTCTAAGCTTACTTGCAACATTATCATTAGCCATTGTAGTTGCTTCTGCTGTGTCATGAGTTCCTAGCCATAGCCTTACTCCTCTAGAAGGATCTCTGATCTCTGCAGCCCATTTGCCCCATTTTCTTCGTCTCACTCCACGATATTTACAACTCTTTGCAGACCCTAGTTTGAAACCCGGGTTGCACTGGTCTATGTTATTCTTGCTGGGGACTTTGGATTTCCTGGATTTGGACTTGCACTAATTTTTTGAACCAACTGAGCAATTTTATGGTTGTGAATCTCGTGAACCAATCTGTTGTAAGATGCAGGCTTTAATTCATCATCAATTGAGAGGTCTGTGGCATATGAATCATTATAGATAAGCACGATCTTCCTTTTTGAAGCTCCCATGGTATTATAGTTAGGGTTCTTGAAACCGCGTGTAATTCGAACTCTGCAATTATATTCAATCAGACTGCACTCCGAGCGCTTGTGTTGTTTCTAGTTCGTTCATAACAGATACACCACACATTCAACCACAAAGGAAATAAGTATATAAATCTCAAGAAACAAAGAAAAAAATTAAATTTTAAATCACGTAGGATATTTAATTCACAATAACAGATAAAACAATTTCTAAAGTTGAAGCCGATTCTAACAGTTTCACACTTTGTGAATTGATTCCTGTAAAACATTTCATTTTGTACAATGTATACCATGACCTACGACGAACTGTAATAAAATTGAAATCAAAACAATATCCAAAGCCCCGAATGAATATAGGATAAACCCCCCCTGTATGAAGATTTGAAGGGTTATAAAGTTACAGATCTGAGACTTTAAATCAGAAAAATAGAAGCAATAAACAATAGGAATCCATGGAACATAAGTGGAAAGAGAGTGTAGAGCAGATTAAACAATATAAAGCGAATTTAAGGACTGCTAGTACTATTAAGCTAAGATGCCGACTCCATAAAATGGAATTCAGTTTACTCCATCAAATCTCCATAAAGAAAGATATTGTACCGATATAGAAGATTAAAGGCATGAATGCGAACACAGGGGAGGAGTTGGCCCTGATCAGGAAAGATCAAAATGATAGATAAAAATACCATTCATTACTATGCTTGATCCGAAAGAAATCCGATACTGACTGCATCATGGCCCCATCACGCAGGAACAACCATCGGTTAAGGATTACCACCAGTAACAGAAACTAAGTAGGAGCTTGGTTCAAATAGCTCCGGTTCATATTCCATTGTTCAAAGAGAAGGAGTGATGTCGAAAGAATGAATTTTCAGAACGAATTAATGAATGAAATAGGAGTTCTGGTAAAACATGGAAGAACCCTAAAAAATAAAGCCATGGTTTAAAGAAAGAGCTTGCTTCAAATATAAAGAAACCCTTCAATCTAAGTTTTATGATTTTTTTATTTTTGGTAACAGGATGCTAGTAAAATGTAGAAGGGAATAGGTCTCTAGTTCATCCATATAGAAATGGTTAAACAATAAATTGTTTGTTTGATTAGTTTTTAAACTTCCTCATTACTTGTTTTAACTATTAGTTTTCTTTTATTTATTAACTATTAATCCTAGGGCTTAGAAATCTTCAATCGTCTAAAATTCTATCCAACTGTGAAAATTAGTACACAGTGGCATTTAGGGAAGTTGTTTTCAAATAGGAACGCCTTAAGGCATAATAACTAAAGGATGGTAGAATTCTAAAGAAGGCAATATGTTGTGCATACATTAAAGAAGAGTTATTATGATAATCTCTTGCATGCGCAAATAATAGTCATCGTGTTATAGAGTTATGTTCTTTTCATGGATAGAAGAAATATTGAGTTCTAATATTTCTTTAGGAAGAATTATATGTGAGTACTTTATGCTATCATAACTATTATATTAGTTTCTTTTGGAATAAGATCATGCATATGCATGCAATATTTGTATTAGCTTTTGTTCGAAACAATATACATATTTTTATGTGGGAAAAGATAGCATGTTGTGTTAGACTACATTGGAAAATATTGTTAGTATATTCTTTGAAAAAAAAGACATGTATTTGTATGCTTTATTGCATTAGGTTTATAGAAAGAAAACATGTGTTTGCATGCTTTATTGTGTTAAGAATTCCTTTGGGAAGACTCTTTTGGAAGGTGTGTGCTCTGTTGTGTTAAGCATTCCTTTGGGAAGACTCTTTTGGAATCTATATGCATTTTCATGCATGGGAACAACATTTGTTGTGTTAGATTTCTTTACATGCACCAAAAGTAATAGCTTAAGGGTTAGTTATTTTGATTAACTTTATGTAATTCGCATGTACGAAGATTGTAACTGATATATTAGTTTCTTTTAAAGATTTTTCTAGACAGTTGTAGCGATTTGACTTGCAAGAGTATGTGCTTATGCAAGGGAATATATTAGTTAATAGTTTATAGACGTCCTTTGATAGTTACACGCTTATAACTAGCGCATACGCAGTGTTGTTAAAGTAAGCATGTTGTGATATTATGCTTGCAGGTCATGACTCTACATGAATAGATGGAGAAGCATCACTAGTGTATATTTGTGAATGAGTTGATTAATACTTTGTGAATCCTCACACCAATGTATGTTGAAGACAACATTAGCAGAAAATGATGGCAACTTGTGAAAAGGAAATATTATGCTTAACATGGTGGTAGGTAAATGACTAATGGTTCATGCAGATGAGCACGAGTTGCAGGATGGTCCATTGTAGGTACATCCATGCCACCAAGATATGAATATATGAAGATTAGTGGGTAAATGCTATCATAATTATTGTAATGGATTTAAGCTAGATATTTGTATATTTCCTTGTAAGATTTATAAATATGGTTAAGGGATGGTCTCCCTTATAAGCCATTGAGTGAGGGGTGAACACCCTCACAAGTGTTTAATAACAAAATTATGTAGGAATTTGCAGGGTAATTTCCTTAGATCAAGAACCAAAGGTCACTGCTCACAAACAGATCACAAATCAGTACACCAGTATAATCACGTGGTTAAAACCCTCGAAGAGGGAAATAGTCCACGACCTGAGCCAACGCGTCCACTTCAGGAAATTTATTAATACAAAAAGAAAAGTTAAATATGTTTCTCTCATAAACGGTAAGCCAACAAATGACCCTCCATGCTCTTTAAATAGAGTTCATGGACCAATCAGGTGTTAAGCCACAGATCAAGTGTCGTTAATATCGAGGAGAGAGTGAACCGTGAGATCACTACAAATCATGATCGTTGGATTATAAGTTACAAATGTACATGGTAAAGAAACACACTTTACCTAACTCTACACTAGACTAAGTTATTATTAACTATTTCCTCTGTGTCAGAATATCCTAACATCCCCCCTTAAGAACAACTTGGGATAGGATTGAAGGATTTACAAAGGTGACACAAAAGGAGCCTATTTCCTATGTGTTGAAATATCCTAACATCCCCCCTTAAGAACAAATTGGGATATGATTGAAGGATTTACAAAAGTGGCACAATACGAGAAGGAAGGAGGCATTAGAGCATATCCCCCCTTAATGACAACTTTCTTGAACTCTAATCATGGATCGAAGTTTGGTAAACTTCGCTTCTGTGAGAGCCTTTGTAAAGATATCGACTACTTGATCATTGGTTGGACAGTACTTCACTTCAAGAACATGATCATGAATGAGCTTTCTAATGAAGTGTATGTGTAGTTAATGTGTTTCATACGTTGATGTTGAACTGGATCTTTACATAGCTGAATGGCACTATGATTATCACACCAAAGTGTAGTGGGATGTTGCTGATGAAGATCAAATTCAGGCAGGATCTAACGAAGCCACATGGCTTCCTTGTTGGCTTCAACTGCACCACGATAATCTGCTTCTGCTAAAGAAAGAGAGATGGCACTTTGTTTCTTACAAGACCAAGTAATAGGTCCTGAACCAAGAGTGAATACATATCCTGCAGTAGACTTTCGATCATCAAAGTCACCAACCCAATCAGAATCAGTGAAACCAATCAACAATGGAGACGCTCTTGCATTGTAATGAATCCCAAACTGAACTGTACCTCGAATATATTGAAGTATTCTTTTAGTTTCTTTCCATTGAATTTCATGGGGTTGATGCATAAACCGAGAGACAAGACCAACGGAAAAGGAAAGGTCAGGACGGGTATGGGTTAGATACAGAAGTTTACCAACAAGTTGACGGTATAAGGTAGCATCAATTTCAAGGGTAGTACAAGTGACTGAAAGCTTGACTCCAGACTGAAAGGGATAAGGGGTTGAATTACAGTCTTCCATGTGAAAGTGGTGTAGAATATCACAGGCATACTTGGACTGAGAGAGGGTAATTCCTTCCTTGGATTGCAAGACTTGAAGACCAATGAAATAATTCAAGTGTCCTAAGTCTGTCATTTCAAACTTTTTTTTGAGGCTATACTTCACATGGTTTATATGGTTGGGATCACTACTAGTAAGGATAAGATCATCAACATAAAGAACAAGGATGGTGAAGGAATTACACACTTTCTTGGTGTAGATAGTGTTGTCAGAATGACACCTAGAAAAGCCATTATCTAAAAGAAATCTATCCATTTTGGCATACAAAGCCCAAAGAGCTTGTTTGAGACCATAGAGAGACTTCCTAAGGCGAAAAATGAGGCTAGATTCATTTTGGATAAAGCCAGGGGGTTGTTCCATGTAGATTTATTCATGCAAATCTCCATGTAAGAAGGTGGATTTAACATCCATCTGATGGACTTCCCATTTAAAGGAGGCAAGCAAGGGAAAGAGCAAGGCAGATAGAATTCATTTTGGAAATAGGGGAGAAGGTTTCAATATAGTCAATGCCTTCAACTTGTGAAAATCCTTTAGCAACAAGACGAGCCTTATGTCTATCCACTTTTCCATTTGTTCCAAACTTTGTTTTGTAAACCCATCTGCATCTGACAAGTTTTCTTCCTTTTGGAAGAGGAACAAGATCCCAAGTATCATTCGCCAATAAAAAAGATATTCTTCATTCATAGCTTCATCCCAATCTAGATGATCGAAGGCTTCTTCAAAGGTTTCTGGATTAGGATGTTCTGGAACTTGAGCCAATAAGGAAGAGGCTCTTTCGAACTGAGAACGTGTACTTTGTCGATCTTCGGGATCACCTGCAAGAGAACCTGTTGCATCTCAAGTAGAGTGCACCCATATTGGAAGCTTTGGAGTAAAAGGAGAAACTTCAAGAGGTGGAGGAGGATTGTCATCCTCGCTGTCATCATCTGAACTAGAAGGAATGCTATTAAAAATAGAAGAGAGAGAAAGAGGTGGCACATATGCCGAATCAGGCTCGCAGGCCAAAGGTGGCACACCTGCTGAACTATGCTCGCACGCCGATATATTTTCATCAAATTTTACATCTCTTCTAATGATTATATTTTGGATTTTGGTTGAAGAAGTCTATATCCTTTGACATCTTCAGAATATCCAAAAAAATACATTTTTCACTCTTAGGTTCTAAGGCTTTATGTTTCGCATCTGGAATATGGGCCCAAGCATCACTTCCGAAAACATGAAAGTGACTTACATCTGGTTTGAGTGAGATCCAAGCTTCTTCTAGAGTTATATTCTTTAAAACCTTAGTAGGAGTACGATTTACTATGTAATTGGCATAGTTAACTGCTTCTGCCCAAAAATTGAGACTAAGTCCTTTAGATTGAAGCATTCAATTAGCCATTTCTTTTAAGGTGCGATTCTTTCTTTCAGAAACACCATTTTGTTGTGGAGTATATGGAATGGTATGTTGCAATTGAATGCCATGCTCAGTGTAGAATTTAATAAATTTGTTGTTAACATATTCTCCTCCATTGCCGGATCTTAATTCAAGAATTTGATGTCTAGATTGTTTCTTAACAAAGGCCTTAAAGGCCAAGAGCATGTTAAAAACTTCACTCTTGAGTTTTAAGAAGTATACCCAAGTGCGTCTGGAAAAATCATCAATGAAAGTTAAGAAGTACTTGCAACCAGAGAAAGAAACAATAGGAAGCGGACCACATAAATCACTATGCACAAGATGCAAATGGCTGAAGCGTGCCAAGAGAACGTTTGTAAAAAGTATCCCGATGATGTTTTCCGAGTACACATCTGGAGCAAACACCATCTCGCCAAGATACCATAGGAAGACTTGTCAACATATTTTCTTTACATAGAGTTTGAAGAGAGCGATAGTTTAAGTGACCAAATCGCTCATGCCAAAGCTTGCTCACTCCATCATTATGAGCAACAAAAACGGAGGGAAGACATGATGACCCAAATTTGTCAAAATTATACAACCTTGTGGAATCATCAACAATACGAGTAGCTAAAATATGTTTAGGATCTTTGAGGTCCTTGCTTATAAAATCATGAGGTGGGAATTCTACTATTTTCCCTTCACCTGAATGAGTTATCTGATAAACAAAAAGAAGGTTGCATGACAAGGTAGGAACACATAGTACGTCATTAAACCGAACATTATCTAGATGAATGGTTCCAGATCCTACAACACTAAGAGATCTATCATCACCAACATAAATATGTTTGGTGTTACAATCATTTAAAGAAGAAAATATGGTTTTATTTTTTGCCATGTGGTAAGAAGCTCCAAAATCAATGAGCCACTCATGAGAAGGAGAAGAGGAAGATATATTTAATGCATAATCAGATCTTGATGCTTGAAAACCACAAGCAGAAAGTGCCATTCCTGAAGATGAAGGTGAAGATTGCTCTAAATTGATGTTATGCTTCTTCATTGCTTCTTCTAAGGCTTCCATCTTATTAAAAAATTTGGACTCTATATGGCCATCATGATTACAAAAGTTGCAATGTATATCGGTCTTCTTCCCTTTGTTTTTATTTTCTTTATCATTTTGGTGATTTTATTTTTCATTTTGCATCTGAAATTGCTTAGGACCCTTGTTTAGTTTAGGACCATACTTTTTAAGATACTGCTTCTTGGGATTCTTTTGATATGATTGTTGTTGGGCTACTAAGGCTTTCTTAGAAGCATTTCCAGGAGTGATAAGACCAAGGTGTAAGAGTTTTTCTTGTTCTCTTATCAAATAATCACAAAAGGCATCAAAAGAGGGATTCTTGTAGGTGGTTCCTGAAGAGATGATGGCTTCTCTAGTGGAATGGAAGGCAGAAACAAATACAGAGAACATAGGGCCAAGCTTAGTAAGAATTCAATAGATGAGGCTACCATCTTCCTTTTTTACCTTGCAACCTTCTAAAATAAGTCTAAGGGCCTTGAATTTGGACAAAAAAATCTTCAATAGAGGAGAAATTATTGGGGTCCAAAGTAAGCAACTCATTTTCAAGTTATTGGGCCCTGATTTGATTGTGAATGCTAAAAAAAATATTTAGATTTTCCAGGGCTTTATCAGGGGTGTCAATGTCAAGGATGTGAAATCGAAGATCTTGAGCAATGGACATTCCTATCAACCCTCGTGCTTGATCTTGTTTATTTTCCCATTTAGGAACTTTATCATCATCGAAAGGTTTAGTTTCTTGTCCTGTGGCTATTCTATAAAGCCCTTTACTTCTAAGTATATCTACCATGTGAGGTAGCAATTGAAAATAATTGGTGTTGTTAAGAATAATCGAGCATGCACTTTCCATTTAAAAAAAAATGAAGCTAAGAAAAGGTTGAAACTAACTACTCCAATGGAAAGATCTCGAAAAATTAGGCCATTTAAAAAAAAAACGACTTGAGAAACAACTTCTGGATGAAGAAGTTACACCTTTTGAAATATTGAGGCAAGAGGAGCATTAGTTTGTTGTACTAACTCTCTGTTTTGGAGGATCCTCAGCATTACTAATGCACTTGTCAAGAGCAGAGGGCGTGTTAGTGTCCCTTTACTAGCGCACAAGTCAAGAGTAAGGAGCCGCGTTCAAGAGCAAAGAACGCATTAGTGTCCCTTTCTAACACACAAGTTAAGAGTAAGGAGCCGCGTTAGTAGGCCTTTACTTAGAGTGATTTTGAACTAACGCGGGTTGATTTCCAAACAAATTTTTAATAAAAATAACTCTCTTTAATCTATTTGGCTGTCAATTGTACTTTGGTGTGCATGCTTTTCCTGCACACAAAATCGAGCAAACAAATAAATGCAAGCCTTACGACAGAATGTTATTTTTTCAGTTAGCCTTACTGGAAACTATCTATTTTACTATTTCTGATTTCCCGAGATCGCACAAAGACGTGGGGAAAGAGCATACGTAGTAAAAAAAAACTTCTTCCTGTTTCTGATTTGCCGAGATCGCACACAGCACAGGGCAAAGAGCATACGCAGAGAAGATGATATAGATACAAAAAATAAATAAAACCTAAAAACCGAAATAAACAGAGGGAACTGAAATAAGTAGAACTATTAACAAACATAACTGCAAAACAGATACTTTATGCCTCCAGATCTAAACTAAAATAACTTGGGCAACCAGAAACCTTTTCGCATGAAACGAAAGGCATTCCTTACTGTAACAGATGCTATGTACACAACAAAGCAGTTCTCCAGGCTCAGAAAAGTTCAGAAATAGTAGATCTACAAAAGGACAGTCACATGCAGTCAAACCGGCTTCGGATTTGGATGAACAACGGATGCGACCCTACAAATAGCTCTGATACCATGTAGGAATTTGCAAGGTAAGTTCCTTAGATTAACCAAAGGTCACCGCTCACAAACATATCACAAATCAGTACACTAGTATAATCACGTGGTTATAACCCTCGAAGAGGGAAATAGTCCACAACCTGAGCCAACGCGACCACTTCAGGAAATTTATTAGTATAAAAGGAAAAGTTACATATGTTTCTCTCATAAACGGTTAGCCAAAAAATGACCCTCCATTATATTTAAATAGGGTTCATGGACCAATCGGGTGTTAAGCCATGGATCAAGTGTCGTTAATACCGAGGAGAGAGTGAACCGTCAGATCACTACAAATCGTGACCGTCGGATTATAAGTTACAAATATACATGTTAAAGAAACACACTTTACCTAACTCTACACTAGACTAAGTTATTCTTAACTATTTCCTATGCGTCGGAATATCCTAACAAATTAAACGTTTGCTGGTTTTCATCCTACGGGGTTTCCAGGGTATATTGGTGTTCAATGATGTGATTGATTATTGTTTCAGATTGATGATCTTGATTCCTTTCTTGTTGCGATGTTCATAATGTCAAGTATGTGATGGCTACATGAATAATGAAATGAATGCAAGGTTACAACATACAATTTTATGTTAATGTACTACAACAGTGGTTGTTAATGGTTAAGCAACTTACTATTCTTCTACTAAGGTTACACTATGAAGTGATGAACATTCTATCTAATGATCGATGAGGAATCTTTAATAGTGATTTGGTTAGTTACCTGTGGGAAATTTGTATAAAAATTTTCTAACTCCTTGCATTTCCATGTGAGGATATCGGGGTATGTGACAAGTGGTATCAGAGGTAAAGGTTGCAACACTAGTGCCTTTGGATTTGTTAAGCGAAAATAAATTGACATATGCTACTATTGCACATCAATTAAGGTATGATTCTAGCAATCTACATATTGATTGTAATATGCGCAAATAATAGTCATTGTGCTATAGAGATATGTTCTTTGCATGGATAGAAGAAATATTGAGTTCTACTGTTTCTTTAGGAAGAATTATATGTGCATACTATATGCTATCATAACTATTATGTTAGTTTCTTTTGGAATAAGATCATGCATATGCATGCAAATATTTGTATTAGCTTTTGTTGGAAATAATATACATATTTATATGTGGGAAAAGATAGCATGTTGTGTTAGACTACATTGGAAAATATTGTTAGTATAATATTTGAAAAAGAAGACATGTATTTGTATGTTTTATTGCATTAGTCTTACATAAAAGAAAACATGCGTTTGCATGCTATGTTGTGTTAAGCATTCCTTTGGGAAAACTCTTTTGGAAGCTATGTGCTCTATTGTGTTAAGCATTCCTTTGGGAAGACTCTTTTGGAATCTATATACATTTGCATGCATGGGAACAACATTTTTTGTGTTCGCTTTCGTTACATGCACCAAAAGTAATAGCTTAAGGGTTAGTTATTTTTATTATATTTATGTAATTTGCATGTACGAATATTGTAAATGATATATTAGTTTCTTTTAAAGAAATGTCTAGACAATTGTAGCGATTTGTCAAGAATGTGTGCTTACGCGAGGGAAATATTAGTTAATATTTTATAGACATCCTTTGATGGTTACATGCTTATAACTAGCACATACACATTGTTGTTAAAGGAAGCATGTCGTGATATTATGCTTGCATGTCATGTCTCTACATGAATAGATGGAGAAGCCTCACTAATAGATTTGTGAATGTGTTGATTAATACTTTATGAATCTTCACACCAATGTATGTTGAAGACATTATTAGAACAAAATGATGGTGACTTGTGCAAAGGAAATATTATGCTTAACATGGTGGCAGGTAAATGATTAATGGTTCATGCAGATGAGTGCAAGCTGCAGGATGGTCCATTGTAGGTACATCCATGCCACCAAGATATGAATATATGAAGATTAGTGGGTAAATGCTATCATAATTATTGTAATGGCTTTAAGCTAGATATTTGTATATTTCCTTGTAAGATTTATTATAATGGTTAAGGGATTATCTCCCTTATAAGCCATTGAGTGAGGAGTGAACACCCTCACGAGCGTTTAATAATAAAATTAAAAGTTTGCTAGTTGTCACCCTACGAGGTTTCTATGGTATATTGGTGTTCAATGATGTGATTGATTATTGTTTCAGATTGATGATGTTGATTCCTTTCTTGTTGTGATGTTCAGAATGTCAAACATGTGATGGCTACATGAAAAATGAAATGAATGCAAGGTTACATCATACAGTTTTATGTTAATGTACTACAACAGTGGTTGTTAATGGTTAAGCAACTTTATGAACTGATGAACATTCTATCTAATGATTAATGTGGAATCTTAATAGTTATTTGGATAGTTACCCATGGGTTATTTGTATAAAAGTTTTCTAACTCCTTGCATTTCCATTTGAGGATATCAGTGTATGTGACAAGTGGTATCAGAGCTAAAGGTTGCAACATTGGTGCCTTTGGGATTTGTTAAGCGAAAAGAAATTGAGATATGCTACTAATGGACATCAGTTAAGGTATGCTTTTATCGATATACATATTGATTGATATATGATTCTAGAACTCTACATATTGATTGATATATGCATTAGTCTACTTTTGACATGAGATGTGCGATTCATGTTTATAACTACATTGAAGAGTAACAAGTAATAAATGTTGCTGCAAAACAGTTTTCATAACATTGGAATCCTGTTGAGGATAAAAGACAATAAAAAATTTGTTGTACTTATGAACAACCTGAGTATTCACTAGTGAAAGTGAGAGTTGACCATTAACATTTGGGTATATAACGTATTACTCATACATTTAATGAACATAACTAAATTTTCCATGCACTACTTGAAAAAGGTGAATGTGTATTGTGATGGTGTGTGAAACTAATGCATGAATGCAAAAGATGGGGAAAGTCCTTGAAGAGGATGATAGAGTGTTTTAAAATTAAATTGAATGAAGCCTTTTCGATGTTAAAAATGCATAATGAGTAGAGTAGTGTGACTTGACTATAATGGCTAGTTGCTAAATGAGTAATGTCATGGTTGCATTAAGATTATTAATAGCATTGATTAGTGATGCATTACTAACTGATAAAACTTATATGAATGAACTGATTTTAATTAAAGCTTATTGAAAGTTGTGAACAAGTGATTATGGTAATTACTTCATGTGTCAGTCTGTTGGTAACAAAACACTATGGGAATTGAATGTTTGCACTCTTACCCTAATCGTTATTGACATATACACATTAATGAGCATATATATATATATATATATATATTGCATGACATAATTGTATGCATGAAACTCAAATTATTGCAAAAGATAATGCTTATCTAAGAAACACATATTTATGACTATCATTGTTGATGATATTAAGCATGGGTAGTTTAATGGCAACAATAAAACCTGTGAAAGTAAAACATTGCAATGTGAATTGCAACCATAAATGTTAAAGTATAATGATATAATGTGCATGATGTGTTATTTGAGAAATAATAATGTATAACACATGTATGTTATTCATGTTTCCTGTTAATCTAAAATCATTGGACCCATGTTGAGGGCCAAGTATGATGTATGATGTACATAAAGTTTTTTTTTATTTATGTCTAATGTGAATATAGTTCATTATGTAATTTACTATGGGAAATAATGTTAAAAGAGAAGTCTAACAAGCCAGACAATTGTGAATAATTGTGAAAGGCTTGAAGGCCTTGGGTTGTTGGTGGTTGCCTACCCAAAGGGGTTGATGGCGTTTTCCTACCCGGATTTCGTCTCCCTAGAGATAGATGATCTCAGTAAGGGAAAAGAGTTTTCCTAGATGGTGAAGAGGGAAAAACCTGAGGCAACTCTGTTGATTTTGGAGTTCGTTGGAGGAGGCCAAAAGTTCCTCATAGACGGGAAACTGTCAGAGGAATATGTAGGATATTGCCAAGAGGAATCATGTATTGGACCCTATGTGGTCAGTGGAATTCTTGAGCTGGTTGGCCAGTGGAATTACAGACTAGTCCTGGTATGGTCTTTGTCAAAGAACTGTTTTGGGTGTGAAAATTACTCGATTTGGTTGTGGAAACCAGTTCCCATGGGTTGGGTGGAGAAATTTTTTTGTCATTGTGGTTCTCATAGAAGAACAAGTTAACTAATCAGTTATTTGTTGTATTAAATTTTTTTTTTATGATTGTGTAAATATCTTATGTAGATATTGAGAGGAAAGAAGCCTAGCACTCAAAAAGGAATTGCAGAAAGTATAAGTTCCTTTTATTGTATTACTAATCTTTTGAATGTCTTAGCAGGGGCTAGAAAAATATGTGTTTGGTGCATTGATTGACTATTTGTACGATTATAGAGCTAGGTGCTCTCTGAGTGCTTTTTGAATTACTATGTGGATGTCTTTAGCGGGAGCAAAGACAGTGTGCATGTGGTACAATTATTTATAATTTTGATGACTAGAGTATTGGTGCTCTCTAAGTACTTGTAGAAGTACTGTGATTAAAAATCACTTGACACTGCATAAATAATTGATAGCTAAAATTATTTCATTTCACTGAAAATTTTGTGACTAATGTTATTATTATGGATTTTTTTATCATAGATTACATAGTGTTTGTTGTTGGGTTGTTAAACCATTAGAGCACCTGTGTAAAAGTGACCATGAATTCCAATAGTAACTGGTAAGTAATGGTAAGTGGGTATAGAGATTCTCATTTATTTATTTTTAATGGTATTCCATGGAAATGGAAGTGCTTTAATTTGAATGGGAAGGATCCCCTTTTGGGTTGTTTAGAATGCTATATCATGAATAAAAGTAAGTCCTAGTAAGGGATGAACACCGAGGACAATGTTCTCTTAAGGGGGGGAGTATGTTGCACACCTACCTTAGAAGGTTCGAAAAAAATGATATAATTACGAGTATAAATTTTGTTACAGTTTCCACCAAGAATAGCTAAAATGGAGATTCGGTTGGATGTAAAACGAACTCTTGATAACTGTGTATTTATTCTTGCCATAGATCGGTGAAAATAGGTAAGAGAGTTGAGATTATGAGAAAGGAAGGGGAAACTGAAATCTTACGACTAGAGGGAACTCACGTTTTTCTCCTCTCCTTCTATGCACTGAGGTATTCTATTTCCAGAGATGGCCAACATGGGTTATTGGGTAGTAACTATTATAGTCTCTACTGTAATGTTGTTTCCATGCCTTCATACAATGGAGGTGGAGGCAAAATCGAAATTAGGGTGGGAGAAGATAAGCCACCTACATTTCTATTTCCACGACTTGTTGGTGGGTAAAAATGTGATAGTTGTGGAGGTGGCGTCGATTCCCACCATAAACTCATCCTTTACTCAATTTGGTTTGCTGAGAATTATGGACGACTGGTTGAAAGAATGTTCGGAAGCCTACTCTGAAATGGTTGGAAAAGCGCAAGGGTCAAAATAAAGCATCACAACCATTGAGGAAAAGTTTCTACGATGTGGGGGGAAACAAGAGGAGAAGAAAGGGTAGATCATCATCCTCTGTTTTGTGGATTTTAATGGTTGAAATAATGTTAATCTAAACTTTAAATGCGCGTCCTAGATTCAGGCAATCACTCAGGCAATTCCTTCCTTGACCCTCTCGTTCATTATATAATTCCCTCCAACTCAATAGAGTATGGATACTGTGAAGGAAATAAACACATCTGTAATCCAGGTATGACCATTGTGTTTCAAGAGATAAGTATTCTTATCATTTTTTTCTTGAAAGAAGAGTTTGCAAACAAATTTTAGTATGGTGTTGTAAAAGATGAATATTAACTTCATTGTATAGCTTAAGCATAGTAAAAGATAAGTAATTTAGCTTGTATATATATATATATATATATATATATATATATATATATATATATATATATATATATATATATATATATATATTATGTGCATCTTATGTAAAAAAATATAGGATGCTTGTTCTCTTTTAAAAGGGATTTGGTACATTTGTATAAAATGATAATGAAATCCAAGTTATTTTCTTGAAAATGAATATAGATTAAAGAGGGTAATTCATGAATATATTTCATGGGTTGGGAGATATGTTAATGAGTTTTTCTTGAAAGAGAAGTCACTAAGAATCCATATTAGTTTCACATAATTCTTTCTTTGGGAAGATCATGTTGAATCTTGTGTGAAAAGAATAATTTCTACTTGGGAAAAGATTATATTGTTTTATATATGTTGTTCTTACTTGAAAAGAACAACTTCTTGAAAAGATTGCATGGGTAGATGAATTGTGTCAACTTCTTGATTTAGGTGTATACAAGGTTAAGCTAACCTTTTTATTGTTTCCTAATTTTATGCATAAAAGAAGGTTATCTACGATAATTTCTTGAAAGGGAAGCATGATAAACTACATGTAGAAAGACTAAGAAACTAGGTTATATTAGCTTCTTTTTGAAGAAGAAGTAAATATTTGTTTACATGAAAATAATAACTAAATGATGGTAGAATTCTGAAGAAGGCAATATGTTGTGCATACATTAAAAAAGAGCTATTATGATAAACTCTTGCATGCACAAATAATATTCATTGTGTTATAGAGATATGTTCTTTGCATGGATAGAAGAAATATTGAGTTCTAATGTTTCTTTAGGAGGAATTATATGTGAGTAATTTATGTTATCATAACTATTATGTTAGTTTCTTTTGGAATAAGATCATGAATATGCATGCAATAATTGTATTAGCTTTCGTTGGAAAGAATATACATATTTGTATGTGGGAAAAGATAGCATGTTGTGTTAGATTACATTGGAAAAAGATTGTTAGTATAATATTTGAAAAAGATGACATGTATTTGTATGATTCATTGTATTAGTTTTACAGAAAATAAAACATGCATTTGCATGCTCTGTTATGTTAATAATTCCTTTGGGAAGACTCTTTTGGAAGCTATGTGCTCTATTGTGTTAAGAATTCCTTTGGGAAGACCCTTTTGGAATCTATATGCATTTGCATTCATGGGAACAACGTTTGTTGTGTTAGCTTTCTTTACATGCACCAAAAGTAATATCTTAAGGGTTAGTTATTTTGATTTACTTTATGTAATTCGCATGTACGAAGATTGTAATTGATATATTAGTTTCTTTTAAAGAAATGTCTAGACAGTTGTAGCGATTTGTCTTGCAAGAATGTGTGCTTATGATATTAGTTAATATTTTATAAACATCATTTGATGGTTACATGCTTATAACTAGCACATACATAGTGTTGTTAAAGGAAGCATGTCGTGATATTATGCTTGCACATCATGACTTTACATGAATAGATGGAGAAGCATCACTAGTATAGATTTGTGAATGTGTTGATTAATACTTTATGAATCCTCACACCAATGTACGTTGAAGAAAACATTAGTAGAAAATGATGGCAACTTGTGCAAAGGAAATATTATGCTTAACATGGTGACAGGTACATGATTAATGGTTCATGCAGATGAGTGCGAGTTGCAGGATGGTCCATTGTAGGTACATCCATGCCACCAATATATGAAGATATGAAGATTAGTGAGTAAATTCTACCATAATTATTGTATGGATTTAAGCTAGATATTTGCATATTTACTTGTAATATTTATAACAATGGTTAAGGGATGGTCTCCCTTATAAGCCATTGAGTGAGGGGTGAACACCTTCACGGGCATTTAATAATAAAATTAAACGTTTGTTGGTTTTCACCGTATAGGGTTTCCACAGTATATTGGTGTTCAATGATGTGATTGATTATTGTTTCAGATTGATGATTTTTTTCCTTTCTTGTTGTGATGTTCATAATGTCAAGTATGTGATGGCTACATGAATAATGAAATGAATGCAAGGCTACATCATTCATTTTTATGTTAATGTACTATAATAGTGGTTGTTAATGGTTAATCAAATTATTATTCTCCTACTAAGGTTACACTATGAACTGATGAACATTCTATCTAATGATTAATGAGGAATCTTTAATAGTGATTTGGATAGTTACCCGTGGGTAATTTGTATAAAAAATTTCTAACTCCTTGCATTTCCATGTGAGGATATCAGGATATGTGACAATTTGCAACACGGTGCATTGCATTTATGAAGTCGACCCAATGGTTTTGGAACACTTCAATGGTGGGCTCTGCATGCGGAGATAAACCGATTAAAATAAAAATGGAATAGGATCAACTATTAAAAAATCGTGAATATAAATATAGAATTACATGGTTCCCTTTCGCTATAACACATTTAATTGGATGCTCATTTGTTGACATCTTCCTTTTTGGGCTAAAAGGCAACAAAGAAGGATTCTATTGCATATTTGTGTTTTATATTTAGATTAATGTCATTTTTATTATAATTTAAAATTTATATAATTTTAGCGAAAAAATTATTCAATGTGATAATGTGTTTGGTAAAAATAATAAAATATAATGTTGGCTAATGTAAAAAGTAATAAAAATAAAAAATAAAAGTTTAAAATCTTTACATAATAATTTTAATATAATTACTAATTTCAATATAATCACTAACATATGATTTTTTTTTTTTATGTAACAAGTTATGCATCCAATGCCTCTCCAAGAAGATATTGCTCTAAATTAACTATAGACAAATCGAATTATGATAGTGACACAAGATTCTTCATGTTCCATGTTTTAAAAAGTAAGATAACATCAATGCCATTGGAAATATAACTTAACTTGGGTTGGTCCTTCACACCATGGAACATCACCAAGTTGTAAGAGAGTATCCCAATTTCATCAAATCTATTTATATTATTATCACAAGTATCCCAATTTCATCAAATTTATTTGTGTTATTATCATTTTGGAACTTATTTCTCATAATTGTTTTTCTATTTTTAATTATTTTCCATTCCCATTTCTTCTCAACTTCGATTTCTTATATATTCAAATTTCATTGACTATGACATGTTTATGCTTAGTTGAGCTTACCTTGACTAGTGCTAAATTATGTTTAGGTTGAAGTATTTTAACTAGCATATTTTCTTTTATGAGGAATAATGTTTCAATTTATACTTTATTGTTTTGTATATATATCTTGATTTATTATAGATCGTCTTATTATATAATGTATTATTGATGCAGGAGCATTAATTTAGAGTCAACAATGTGACAAGCTGGTCACATGTTGTGGCTTGGGAAGAAGACTAACAGTGCTAATAAATTGAAGACTTTATTTTTAAGTATTTTGTTTGAAAGTTAGTTTGGGCTAACATAGCCATTGTAATCTGTAGGTTAAAAGAATAGTTATATTAGGATTAGTTAGACATTTAGTTGAATAAAATGTTCTGAAACTAAATAATAGTTTCTCAACCATATGGGGATTTTGGGGAAAGGCATAAAACAAAACCAAATCCACCATTTTGGGGTTATACCTTCCATAGAGAAAAAGAGAGAACGAGGGGGAAATAGGTATGAGAGAGGGTTGAATAGAGAGTAGGAATAGAATGTAAAAACCAACCATCCCAGGGCTCAGTTCTGTGTATTTTCTTTATAAATAAATTCCAAGTGTTTTGGACTGTGATCAGGATCTCTGTTTCAACCCGTGAATTTTATTTCCCTCTCTAAGTTAAGTATTGCATTCACTTATTATTTTATATGCGTATTACATTTTTTTAATGCATGGACAGATTGAGCGTGAGGAAGTAGTTACTATGAACTTCGCATAGGCAAAGCTAGGATGAGAGACGAGGAAATCTAATCTGATTGTAGGTGCAGCGAGGCCGAGCGAGAAGATGAAATATTTTGGACAAACATAAACTGCATAACCAAAACAACCACAGGGCGTTCAACCGTCTTAAGAGCTGGTTGGCCCTTTCATTCTCCTTCTTTCCACTATTTATTGACCCTGATCTTCTCTCTTCTTAGCAGGTTTTCCTAAAGATGAGTCTTGATTTAGTCTCGAAACGTAGAGTAAAAATGATGACTGTGGATATTCTGAGTTTTATATATAAAAAAATACACCACAGAAACCTCCAATCTAGCATTGTTACCCTGTATGGAAGGGATACATGGACTGAGATTCATAATGTCGAAAAAACAAGGATCAAAATTCAAATAAGAGAAGCAAATATTTCATTCCTTAAGCACTGGTGTGATTCTAATCTAACACCAGCCTTCGCTCTCATCAAACATAAACTGCATAACCAACACAACCACAGGTCGTTTGACCATCTTAAGAGCTAGTCGGCCCTTTCATTCTCCTTCTTTCCACTATTTATTGACCCTGATCTTCTCTCTTCTTAGCAGGTTGTCTTGAGGATGAGTCTTGATTTAGACTCGAAACATAGACTAAAAATGACGACTGTGGATATTCCGAGTTTTATATCTGAAAAACTACACCACAGAAACCTCTAATCTAGCATTGTTACCCTGTACATAAGGGATACATGGACTAAGATTCGTAATCTCAAAAAAACAAGGATAAAAATTAAAAGAAGAGAAGATCTTTCATTCCTTAAGCACTGCCGTGATTCTAATCTAACACTAGCCTTTGCTCTCATCAAACATAAATTGCATAACCAGCACAACCATAGGGCATTTGACCGTCTTAAGAGCTGGTCAGCCCTTTCATTCTCCTTCTTTCCACTATTTATTGACCCTAGTCTTCTCTCTTCTTAGCTGGTTGTCCTAAAGATGAGTCTTGATTTAGACTCGAAACGTAGACAAAAAATGATGACTGTGGATATTCCGAGTTTTATATCTGAAAAAATACACCATAGAAACCTCCAATCTAGAATTATTACCTCTTACAGAAGGGATACATGGATTGAGATTCGTAATCTCGAAAAAACAAGGATCAAAATTCAAAGAAGAGAAGCAAATCTTTCATTCCTTAGGCACTGTCGTGATTCTAATCTAATACCAGCCTTCGCTCTCATCAAACATAAATTGCATAACCAACACAACCACAGGTTGTTCAACTGTCTTAAGAGCTGGTCGGCCCTTTCATTCTCCTTCTTTCCACTATTTATTGACCCTAATATTCTCTCTTCTTAGCAAGTTGTCCTGATGATGAGTCTTGATTTAGACTCGAAATGTAGACTAAAAATGACGACTATGGATATTCTGAGTTTTATATCTGAAAAAATACACCACAGAAACGTCCAATCTAATTTTGGACAAAGTCGGAAGGAATAGCGAAGGAGTGGCGCGGAGGAAAAAGTGTTGCAGAAGCTGCAACAAATGAAGAGGAAAGTTCGAACAAAGAACATGAGATCAGTGCAGGTAGAAGAGGTGAGAAGAGCCGTGGGAAGGAAGATTGCGATTAAATCACAGATCCAAATATGAAATATGGAAGGTTTCGGTAAGTTGAGGAAGAGTGGACACGTGTCAGCAGGGCACAGTTTCACATCGGTGATCGAAGAATTTAGGAGTTAAGATTTTTCGCAAGTTAAATTTTTTAACTCGCGATGCGAAGTGGCACGGAGGGGAAGTTGCGTAGGCCGTTGGTGTAGAAATTTGCTGAATAATGATTAATTATCCACCGAGACTATCCTGATCACATACAATTCGAATTCATATGCAACACATAATCTCTTCCACTCAGATCATCACACATGCGGAAATAAAACAAGCGATAGCACATCAATTCATCATACACATTAACACAGTATGTATGGGGAAAGCTTATAGCTTAAAACCCCACAACTATTGTGTATATTATAATGGAGAAATCATGTAACAAACTCAGTACAATACTCCTCACAAGTACTCAGTACTATCTCATGAAGTTACACACAAACTAGCTTGGTTTTGAACAAGTCACTAGTTCAAAACTCACCACCAATTGCCTTGCCTCTATTGTAATCTGTATTTGTCTAGAAATGAAGATCAAGGTTTGAATCTCCTTGGCTTGACAGTACTTAATCATCATGGGAAATTCTCCAAAGTATAATTCACCAAATCTCATGCACAGCCAATAGTCACAACTGATAGTAGACTCACCCTTTCATCCACCTCCTCCTTTAGTCTCAGGCTTGTCCATGCTGCTTGTAGTGAGCTGATGTGTTCTTGATTTGAATAATGAGTTACTAATTAATGAATTAAATAATATTTAATTCACCTCATAAATACCAGTTAATTCAGCCCCCTAGTTAGACTAAATACAACTAGTTCAAGTAAGTTAAACAGAACACAACTCCACTAGGCTACTGTTAACTCCTGAAACTTCGCCCTTTGAATTCCTAATAAAGTCAACCATGCATGTGCTCACCAAACCCTTAGGAATACCAGAATTCCTCCGCCCGGATGCAATCCGCATGAGCCACTTCCAGAGCTCGAACGAAGTGCTCGAGAAAGTAAGCTGTTGTTTAGAGTCCAAATATTATTAAGGGTTAATAATATTTGACTGTTCTATTTTTAGCCCGGCAGTCTAAAAATAGAAACCGCCCAATGTCTAAAAATAGAGGTCCAACTATTTTTACCAACTCGACCAATCATCCATAAATAGCATCCTGCAACTCATAGACCATGATCCATATGTCTAAAAATAGACATAGTCTAAAAATAGACTTTGCGCCAAAAATAGCCTGCGGGCCCACTTAGTGAAGGCGACTTCTTTTCACTAAGCTCCATCATCTTGCTGCATTTTCAACAGTTGGATCATACAACAGATGAACGATGGATGGTGGATCATGACTTCGCACTTCACAAGATATAGTGGATACCATTGAAGTGTTCGCGATTTTAAAAGGGATACAGTCTTGATCTGAATAGGAAGAAGGATGTGATGCGATGAGGAACAACCATGTGTTGGCTTTGCACCACAAGCGCACGTCACAAGTTTTATGGTTTAAGATTGTTGCGAAGAGTTTTAAAAGTTGCAGGTCGACGAATGTGATGAGTTGTGATTGGCTATTGGAGTGTGGGACCCGAGACTATGATGGCGTCTATGTGTATATTGTTTTGGGTTATATACACTATATTAAAAGGAACGTTTTTTTTTTATCGTATTCACGTATGTATGTATATTAGTACATCTGATATTTTATATCTAGATCTATAAAAGAAAAAGGAATACATGTGGGTCCTAACCCACAGTCTATAGATTATTTGTAAATTGCAGTTATGGCTGCATCAATTGGTATCATAGCCTACAAGATCTGAGAGGTGATGTGAAGGACTTTGAACTAAGAAAAGTTGAGAAAGATTGCTCAGTGATTCTAATCGAGTGAACCTTAAGAAGTAAGACTGTGGACTAAAGGCTTATGAAAAAGCATAAGAGCTACAACAACATGGATGAAGTAGTAGCACAGAAAATAAGGTAAGAATGTTTTGTTTCAGTTTTGTTTTGGATTATAGAACTGACAAGTAAATGCTCACACTCAGAAGAAGAGCAAAAGAGTTTAATAGAGGTAGCAGCAGGAGTGAAAACATCTCAGTAAGAAGATCACGACCTTTAAAGACAGTGATGAAAGAAGCTAGCAATGGTTTTCTAGGAGGAAGAAGAAGTGTGGTCAGAACCTAGTATTTCAGCTGAAGTTGAAATATAAGAGGACAATAGTGTTCTCAAGTGCAGATGAGTTGTGAGGGTAAGCCTAGAAGGAGCATAGAGGAGTGCTCAAGAAGGGTTCTATATTGAGGACCCGTACTTGCCAAAAGACCAAGCATAGAGGAAGTTTGGTGAGGTAAGTTGTAGCAAGAGGAATTGTTACTGCAGGGCTAGTGCAGCTCATAGAGGGTGAAATAACTCAAGAAAATGACTATTGAAAGTCATAGCAGAGGTTCAGGAGGCAACCACAAAGTGAAGAAGGAAGGTGCCTAGACAAATGGCACATGGAAGCAGATGACTGATGAAGAATATGATAGAGAAATAGCTAAGATGAGAACCCATCTTGATCTATTGATAGAGTTTCTATAGAGGAGTGATGAAGAGAAGAGGTGTGGATATATTATGAGGAAGAAATTGAAGTGTCATGGGTTGCAGATGAAGAGGGAGCATAGGTTGAATGCTCAAGAAGAAGAAGCATTACTCAGAGTGTTAGCGCTCAAATCTGCAACAGAAATTTGAAATAATTAAAACTCGAGGAAACACACATCAAACCAGCTACATTCGTGGCCAGCCTACGAGGATAGGAGAGGGCTCTCATAGGGTCTATCTCGGCAAATGTTTTCGGAGGGGCGATATGACTTATAAGCTGAACAATGAATACTGATTTTAGGCTAGTAAAGAGATAGGTATGTTTGATTTTTAATTTTTGGGTTTTCGCTGGAGAAATGGGAAAAACAAATTTTGGGTCCGGGGATAAGGTCAGACCTTTGCAGATTTCGAGTTGGGGCGAGGTAGGTGAATGTCTTGATTCTTTAGATTGGATATACGGACAGATTAGACCGACGAGGAGCTGAAGAGGGCAAAGAAGAACTTGGATCCTCTCCAAACAGTCGAAACTATATAGAACTAAATGAATTCAAAGGCAGAGCACGGTAAACGATGGATTCAACCTCATCTACTCATTCAATCTAGTTCAGAAGCATATGAAAGGAATGGCATACATTAAACATGAAGAACTTACAGTAAAGAGAGAGAAAACACCATCAAGAACAAAACACCACAAGGATCCCAACAAGTGCCGCAAAACCTCTGATCTTTCCTTAGCCAAAATATGAAAAATATGTACAATGGTGCCAAAAGTCTCCCAAGAGTCCAACCTCTCCAACCCCTGAAAATGATTGATAAATTACATCATATAGATCACTCTAACCCCTTCCCACACCTCTAGGGGTCGAATTCCTCCTTCAGGGGTCAGCTTCAACCAAATTCTAATCAAGGAACTAAAATCTAGGCAGCTAACAACTTGCCTCTAAAAGAGTGGAAATTGATTCATTTACATGATTTTCACTTTTTAAAGAGTGAATCTTCTAGAATAGGTAAAAATGAACCAAGGTTACATCCCAAACATAAATTTACATCATAATAACTCAAAATTTTCATCCCAAACAAAAAACTGAATTTAGCGGCGAAAATGCGAGTTTGAGTTGAAAATTCGGCCAAAAATTTAAGTGGGTCGCATGCACAGGCCAAGTGGGTCGCATGCCTTTCAGCCTTCAGCACCAAAATTACTTCCCGGCATCCAAATTGAGCTCTGCATGATAGCCTGCGTTGGAAAGCCCTGGGATGTTGGCTATCAACCCAAGTGGAATTTCCCAATTTGGAGCTCATTTGACCCTCAAACCTCATTCTCCCAGAAGTACTTCTTTGCTGGTGCAAAAGGTGGCGACAAGGTGGTTTCATGGTGTTTTTGAGCTTTTTGACCATCGAGAATCTGATGAAATGCTTTGACAATGCACGAGGATGCATAAATTATCATGAAAAATCCAAAAATGCAAAGATTTTCACATTTGGCAAAGTGTCCCAATCATAAGCGAGTGCGTTGACGCGCTACTCGTATGGCTGAAAAATCTGTTTTGAGACCAAAATATTTCAAAATGACAAAAAATTCTCCGAATTTTCTCAAATTCAGAGCAAAGACCCTCCATCATGTATCATACCCAGCCAACGAAGCCTCGGCCAAAATGCAGAGAGAATCATGTGTTTCACCTCGTTTCAGTATCCTCCTGGTGCATGCAGTTTCAGTAGTGAAAACACTGTCTCGGTTGTATGATGTGTTGTTGTCATTCATGGTGTTGCAATGTGTATGTTCAGCTTGTTGAAAATGAGAAATGAGACCTTGGTGTCTTTGTGTCCAATCGCCAAATGCGTGCCAAAGGGTAATGAGGGATTGAGAACCACTATAAGTGAGATAGGAATGGGATATGGTGATGGGGTTAGTTTTTAAGGACAGGAGTGAAATGAAATGGAAACATCTCAGTGATTCAAGTGGTATCAAGGAAAAAGAAACAACCTTTGAATGTTATGGAGATTAGGCTTTTGTGAATGGAGGAATGTAGTAGTAAGTAATAGGGTTTGGGATTTCACATGGGAACCAAAAGTATAAAGGGATATGAGGATAATGAATGTGGGGAAGGGACGACGATATGATCACATGGTAGTGACTTGTGATGGTAGAACATTCATCGAGCAGTGATACCTTGACAATATATGCGGAGGTATATATCAACATAGGAGTGGGAAAATCTGCAAAACCATCAAGGTGTATTTAAAACCCTAAGGAATAAATGCCGGATAAAGAATAGGTTTCTCTCCATTCAAATAAATTAATTTCCCCACTTCAAGACACCACAACCATATTTAAAATCTACTGAGCAATGATTTAAAACCTCTTTGGAAGCAGCTGGAGTTGATTCAACACGAAACTGGGCGCAAACACGAATTTTCTGGGCTCTGTTTTTAAGTGGGTCGCAACCACTCAAGTGGGTCGCACCCCTCAAGTGGGTCGCACCCGTTCAATTTTACACTAGCTGAAACGGTCAAGTGGGTCGCACCCCTCAAGTGGGTCTCACCCATTCAAGTGGGTCGCACACCCTTTTCTATGAGTAGCTACATAGTGCATTTTGTAGGAATATTTTGGAGGCCTTCCCGATGTCCAAATCGGGCGTGTGATAGCTCTTTGGAAATATCTTGGAGTCTAATTTCCAACACAAGTAGAATTATGCAATTTGAATTTCATTTACCCTGTCAAAAATCAAATCTCCCAACACTAGTCAAAATGAGCATAATGAGGCTGCCTCAAGGCAGAGCGCTGTTGCAGTCAACTTTTGAAGGTCTTCCTCAACTCCAAATTGAGCTCATGATAGCTCATTGGAAATATATTTGTATCTAGTTATCCTTTGAATCATCAAGAAAGTCATTTAGCCAACCATGCTAAGAGAAATCTTGATTTTCCTAAGGTCACTTCAGAGGTGCATTCAATTCTCCTGAGGCAACGGTATTTTTGATATTTCTCTAAAACCATGATACCTGTGTAAAAAGTGAAAGAGGTTTTCTTCCTTGGGATGTTGTGGACAAAAACCTCTCTCAGGTTTCCGAAATTCATCTTTTATTTCTCTGAAACATCTTTTGAGTGAAACTTATCCCGATGTGTGAAACAAGGGATTTTGTCGAAATGAAGCGAAATTAAGGGGATAGGGGGCTTCTAAATTCTTGGGGAAATTTTTGGAGGTAGGGAGGGATGTTAGGAAGCAGGGGAAAGTGGAATCATAGAGATTGAGTGAGGGGAAGGGGTCCAAAAGGGCAAAACACAGGCCTAGCCTAGAAAATTGCCAAGTTGTGGCAAGAAACTAGGGTTTGTGCAAAAATGAGGAATTTGGGGATCTCAGTGATGGGAAGTGTTTAATAAAGTACATTAAGGATAGGGGAAGGTGTGTGAACATCGGGATACAAGTTTTTCCGATGATTTGACCATCCAAGAGAAATTACCTCCAAAACCCTAGGAGAGGGAAATGGACCTTACCTAGGCACAACTGAAGCATGAACAAGGTGTAAAATGACTCAATGGAACTTGACATGATGATGACAACCCTCTGAATGATGGGACACTCAGCTGAATGGTGCCATGGACCGACATTTGGACAACTTTGACAGGAGTAAAAGCAACCCCTAGACCTAATGCCTAGTGACCAAATTTTGCTTGAAGACTCATTGAAATGACAAAATTTGACCTTGACACCTTAAAATCACTTTGTAAGAGCATGTTTGATCACTGAAGGAAGGCTGCAAAGGCTGACTCTAACATTGGTTCCAATGGGGATGGTAGCTCCTTGGAGGTGCCAAGAACGACAGATCTTTGGGAGAGCAGGCCAGTGCCTTATCCATTGGGCAATGGAATCAAAAACGCAAACTGAAATGCATGACTGAAAACTAATGACTTGACGACACAAATTGACTCTCACTCAACTAAAAACTGACTCGATACTTAAACACAACCGACAAACTGGAAAAGATGCTCAAAGTAGAGCTTATTCATCAAACCTACTCTAATTGTACTTTTCACCACCCGATCAAGTGAAATGGAACAGCCAATGCAACCATGTAAGCATGCTCGCTGCTGTTTGATTTCTTCCCACATGCTTACTGATGCACAGGAAAAGGAAAGAATCGAAAGGCAACTCCCATGGAAACTTTGAACCAAGTGGACTGCTGATAAACTTGCAAAGCATGAATTGACTGGATGACTGCAAGAATACCGCGAATGGATCTTCATAAACATAGCTCTGGTCCAGATAATCTCCATACCTTGATCTTAAACTTTTCGTCACATCTGCGGTGCTTTTCTTTGGTGATTGCAGCAAGCTGTCAAAAGGATCCTTAAATTCATGAAATACCAAACTCCGTTGCTGATTCCAGACAGAGCAAAAGTCTCCTTTATTAATCTCCTCATATGAATGGAAATCTTGACATGTGCTATGCAATGAACAATCTGTTAAACAAGACAATGAAGGTGACCTTTGAATAAGATTATCATCAACATTCTTTTCGGGCACATGGTTAGCTAATGGAGCAGAATTTTTATAACAAACATCATCCAACACATCAGCAATAGGATCATCAAAAACTTGAGAAGATTGCTACACTGTATCCCTTGAAACTGTATGACATCCTACTGGCTGTTCCTCTTTTCCTTGAGATATATTACGAATATTCTGCCTTATAAACTGAAATGCCTCGAAACAAAAGGGTATAGAATTTTCCTGCATCATCAAATCATGTATTTCATCTTCCACAACTTCATCTGTAATCTGAATTTCAATTGCATTTGGTGGCTGCAAATCTGATGCTACAGGCTGCTCAAGAATTTCGTTATCTGTCTCATCCTCAACATTAACACTGAGAGATTGCTGATTTCCTATGGGCTGCTCATTTGAAGATTTACTATGCAATTTATCTTTCAAAAGCTGAAATGATTCAAAACAGAAAGGTACGGAGTCACCTTGTATCATTTGATCACATGTACCAGCTTCCATGTCCTCATCTGCAACTTGAAAATCAATGACTTTTGGGGGCTGCAAGTCTGAATATGAGAAGTTTTCGTTGCCCTCAAGACGATCCAAATCAAGACTTGTTGACGTTTGATTTCTGATTGCATGGAAGTTATCTCTAATGAACTGAAACGAATCAAAACAAAAAGGCAAAGATCCTTCACTTACATCAAAATTTTCTGCACTTTCCTCATCATTGCCATAGCTGATATGCATCAGTTGATCACTGTACTCGAGCTGCTGAAAGTGAACTTCCTCCTCCCACAAACTAGCTACTGATTTTTCTGCAAGATTAGCTTCTTTTTGGAGAACATAATCATCATCATACTGATCAAACTGAGGCCATTCATCAGTATAAAACACATCATCAAACATACACATCATATCAACAGTCTCTTCTTCACAATGATCTATAAAACAATCACTATGACTACTGGGATCAGAAACAAAATGTTTTGGATCAGCAACTTGTTCTTGAATGTCATTTTCATTTTTTGCAGTCATTTTCCGCACCATCTCTTCTACTGCGTTTACAAAAAGATCAAGCTTGTCCTCTGAAGGTGTCAGCTGCTCTGAAACATTCTTCTTTTCTTCTTCCTTCAACCTTGCCCTCAAGATCAACAAATGAGCCTCTACATTCACTGCCTTGTTCTGAATCTCGTGAAGTGTTGCAATATTCTTTTCTCTCAGCTGAAACTCCATTTCCGGATCAAAGGCACCCGGGTAGTGCAAGAGAGCAGATCTAGGAGAAGGTCTTATATCAAATGGCATCGAATAATAAACTTGGTTAAATCTAGCAGAAAATTGTTGTACTGTCTCTCTTGATTGTCTCTTCAACTGATTATACTCTTCTAAAATCAACAAAAAGTTTTGTCCGATCATCCACCTGTCAAGGAAAACTTGGACAAACTGCTGGAAATCTGAAATGCTTGCATCAGGCAGGGCTTTAAACCAACTCTTCACTTGGCCTTGCAAAGAAAGAGCAAAAAGCCTAATACTAACATCTTCATCATCAACTTCAAAAAGATCTAGAAAAGTCTCAACATTCTGCACATGTTGCTCGGCGTTGACATTGTTACATTCACCATCAAATCTTGGTAGATATAGGTCATAATTTGCAGGAAAAGCATGGAGAACAGAAGGTAAAACAAGAGGTTTGTACCGATCTGGAATTTTACAAGGTGTAGGGGTATGTACAAGAGCTGCAGGATCAGTTTTGTTTTCTTTAGGCTCATCACTCTGAAGAGAGTCATCATAAGATGTGGGAAAAGTAAGGAGGCCAGGATCAAAGGGAAACTCAGTATTTACACTCTTTGAATAGGTCGAGTGAAGATTTTGATGACCTTTCTCATACAAAAAACTTTGAAAAACTTTCAGGATAGCTTCAAGACCAGCAAAGAAGTAATTTACGAGAAAGCAGATTAGATCCTGAATACCATTCCACTTTAGATACCTGAACTTTGTGTAAGATCCTTCCATTTTCTCAGAGAAAGAGTCAGTCCTCCAGACTTTGAATTGGAGTCACCAAGTGAATGATTTCAGCCTTCTTATGTCTGATCGTTGTCCACCATCAACCATCAGATCTGAACTTGATACACGTACTGGGGGAATTCGCAAATCAAGGGACACATTCACAAGCTAAACCGGAGATCGACTGAAGCAACTTTTATCTACTATGCACTCGCAGAGCAATGTGCAGTTCGAAGGCTACCTGGCGTGACTTCAGACTCCGTCTATAGAAAATGACAGTAACAAGAAAACCATTTTCTTCCCCAGTATGGTCGCCACTATGTTAGCGCTCAAATCTACCTTAGGCTGAAATCAGGTAAAACTCAAGGCTACATCAAACCACGCTCAGCCTCGTAGCTAGCCCTACGAGGACAGGAGAGGGCTCTCTCCGGGTCTATCTCGGAAAATGTTTTCAGAGGGGCTGAGATGACTTATAATGAACAATGAATACTAATTTTAGGCTAGTAAAGAGATAGGAATGTTTGATTTTGATTTTTTGGGTTTTCGCTGGAGAAATGGGAAAAACAAATTTTGGGTCCGGGGATAAGGTCAGACCTTTGCAGATTTCGAGTTGGGGCGAGGTAGGTGATTGTCTTGATGCTTTTAATTGGATATACAGGCAGATCAGACCGTCGAGGAGCTGAAGAGGGCAAAGAAGAACTTGGATCCTCTTCAAACAGTCGAAAACATATAGAACTAAATGAATTCAAAGGCAGAGCACGGTAAACGATGGATTCAACCTCATCTACTCATTCAATTTAGTTCAGAAGCATATGAAAGGAATGGAATACATTAAACATGAAGAACTTACAGTAAACAGAGAGAAAACACCATCAAGAACAAAACACCACAAGGATCCCAACAAGTGCCGCAAAACCTCTGATCTTTCCTTTGCCAAAATATGAAAAATATTTACAATGTGTGCCAAAAGTTTCCCAAGAGTCCAACCTCTCCAACCTCTGAAAATGATTGAGAAATTACATCATATAGATCACTCTAACCCCTTTCCACACCTCTAGGGGTCGAATTCCTCCTTCAGGGGTCAGTTTCAACCAAATTCTAATCAAGGAACTAAAATCTAGGCAGCTAACAACTTGCCTCTAAAAGAGTGGAAACTGATTCATTTACATGATTTTCACTTTATAAAGAGTGAATCTTCTAGAATAGGTAAAAATGAACCAAGGTTACATGCCAAACATAAATTTACATCATAATAACTCAAAAATTTCATCCCCAAGCAAAACTGGTCCAAACTGGCCGAAAATCTGAGCTGGAAGTTGAAAATTCAGCCAAAAATTTAAGTGGGTCGCATGCCTGAGCCAAGTGGGTCGCGTGCCTTTCAGCCCGATTTTGAAGTACTTCCCGGCATCCAAATTGAGCTCATGATAGCTCGTTGGAAAGCCCTGGATGTTGGCTATCCAACCCAAGTGGAATTTCCCAATTTGGAGCTCATGTGACCCTCCAAAACCTCATTCTCCCAGAAGTACTTCCTGCTGGTGCAAAAGGTGGCAGCAAGGTGGTTTTCATGGTGTTTTTGAGCTTTTTGACCATCCAGAATCTAATGAAATGCTTCGGCAATGCCTGAGGATGCATAACTTATCATGAAAAATCCAAAAATGCAAAGATTTCCTTCAGCAAGTGTCCCAAAAAAAAGTGAGCATATGAGTGCGAGACCCGCTTAACTGAAAAACCTGTTTTTGAGACCAAATTTTCAAAATGACAAAAATTTCTCCGAATTTGCTCAAATTCGGAGCGAAGACCCTCCATCATGTATCACGCCCAGCCAACGAAGCCTCGGCCAAAATCCGGAGTGGATCTGCCCTTTTCCGCCGTTTTAGTGCTCTCCTGGTGCATGCAGCTCCTGTGGTGAAAACACTGTCTCGGTTGTATGATGTGTTGTTGTCAGTCATGGTGTTGCAATGTGTATGTTCAGCTTGTTGAAAATGAGAAATGGGACCTTGGTGTCTTTGTCTCCAATCGCCAAATGCGTGCCAAAGGGGAATGAGGGATTGAGAACCCCTATAAGTGAGATAGGAATGGGATATGGTGATGGGGGGTAGTTTCTAAGGACATGAGTGAAATGAAATGGCGACGTATCAGTGAGTCAAGTGGAATCAAGGACAAAGAAACATCCTTTGAATGTTATGGAGATTAGGCTTGTGTCAATGGAGGAATGTAGTAGTAAGTAATAGGGTTTGGGATTTCACATGGGAACCAAAAGTATAAAGGGATATGAGGATAATGAATATGGGGAAGGGACGACGATATGATCACATGGTAGTGACAACAGTGGTAGAATGAGTGTGAGGGTAGTGAGACCTTGACAATATATGCAGAGGTATATATATCAACCATACAAGGTGGGAAAATCTTCACAAAACCATCAATATGTATTTAAAACCCTAAGGAATAAATCTGCCATGAATATAGGGTTTCACCTCTCCATTCAAATAAATTAATTTCCCCACTTCAAGACACCACAACCATATTTAAAATCTACTGAGCAATGATTTAAAACCTCTTTGGAAGCAGCTGGAGTTGATTCAACACGAAACTGGGCGCAAACACGAATTTTCTGGGCTCTGTTTTTAAGTGGGTCGCAACAACTCAAGTGGGTCGCACCCCTCAAGTGGGTCGCACCCGTTCAATTTTTCACTAGCTGAAACGGTCAAGTGGGTCGCACCCCTCAAGTGGGTCTCACCCATTCAAGTGGGTCGCACACCCTTTTCTATGAGTAGCTACATAGTGCATTTTGTAGGAAGCTTTTGGAGGCCTTCCCGATGTCCAAATCGGGCGTGTGATAGCTCGTTGGAAATATCTTGGAGTTGACTTTCCAACACAAGTGGAATTATGCAATTTGGATTTCATTTACCTTGTCAAAAATCAAATCTCCCAACACTAGTAAAAATGAGCATAATGAGGCTGCCTCAAGGCAGAGCGCTGTTGCAGTCAACTTTTGAAGGTCTTCCTCAACTCCAAATTGAGCTCATGATAGCTCATTGGAAAGATATTTGTATCTAGTTATCCTTTGACTCATCAAGAAAGTCATTTAGCCAACCATGCTAAGAGAAATCTTGATTTTCCTAAGGTCACTTCAGAGGTGCATTCAATTCTCCTGAGGCAACGGTATTTTTGATATTTCTCTAAAAACATGATACCTGTGTAAAAAGTGAAAGAGGATTTTCTTCCTTGGGATGTTTTTGACAAAAACCTCTCTCATGTTTCTGAAATTCATCTTTTATTGCTCTGAAACATCTTTTGAGTGAAACTTATCCCGATGTGTGAAACAAGGGATTTTGTCGAAATGAAGCGAAATGAAGGGGATAGGGGGCTTCTAAATTCTTGGGGAAATTTTTGGAGGTATGGAGGGATGTTAGGAAGCAGGGGCAAGTGGAATCATAGAGATTGAGTGAGTGGAAGGGGTCCAAAAGGGAAAAACACAGGCCTAGCCTAGAAAATTGCCAAGTTGTGGCAAGAAACTAGGGTTTGTGCAAAAATGAGGAATTTGGGGGATCTCAGTGATGGGAAGTGTTTAATAAGGTATATTAAGGATAGGGGAGGGTGTGTGAACATCAGGATACAAGTTTTTCCAATGATTTGACCATCCAAGAGAAATTACCTCCAAAACCCTAGGAGAGGGAAATGGACCTTACCTAGGCACAACTGAAGCATGAACAAGGTGTAAAATGACTCAATGGAACTTGACATGATGATGAAAACCCTCTGAATGATGATACACTCAACTGAATGGTGACATGGACCGACATTTGGACAACTTTGGAAGGAGTGAAAACAAACCCTAGACCTAATGCCTAGTGACCAAATTTTGCTTGAAGACTCTTTGAAATGACAAAATTTGACCTTGACACCTTAAAATCACTTTGTAAGAGCATGTTTGATCACTGGAGGAAGGCTGTAAAGGCTGACTCTAACACGGAGCAGCAGAGCATGAAAAGAAAGTTCTTGCATATGAACTGGAGACAAGTACTACACTTATTTCAAAGATGAAAGAGGTTTGTTGCAGCTCACAAGGTGGATCAAAATTATTCCATAGAGGGAAGAAGAAGAGATGACCACTGATGGTTATCTGAAAGGCTCAAGGAGGAGTCACAATCAAAAGAAAGAAAGCAGCGGAGATGCCAGTAAAAGGCTAAGCATGGAAAAGCTTGGTGTGGTATCTACAGATAGCTTGATGGAGTCAACTTGTGGATATGAATTGTTGATAGTCCGTGATAAACAAAGAGGAGTTCATAAAGGAAAGAAGACTATGGCTACTGATGTTCATAGTAAGGTTCTAAGGGAGATTATGAAAGATCAAGAAAGGATAAACTTGATAGAGAATTAGCTGAGATAAAGTGCAACTAGAAGTTTTTAGAGAATTCATGCAAGGGAATCTAGAACACCAAAGGTATGGTTGGGCTCTTCAGAAGAAAAGATTCAAGTGGAGTCAGTTACAGAACAGGCTGAGATCTAATACAATAATTCAACTAGAAGAAGAACTCAGGAAAGCTAAGTTGCATCATAAGATGTATATTGGGGAAAAGGTTCACTTATGTGAACCTAAGCAAGGGTTTATTCTTGGTGATAGTAGTAATAAAGATGAAGTTATGAGACCAGCTGATGGTTTCATGGATCCTTGGAAGGATGAGAACCAACAGAAAGATCTGATATTTGAGACAATAAGAGAGGCTATGGATATTTATGGTTTTGAAACGAATGACTATTATATGTATGTAGGTGAAATAGGTATAGAAAGACAATTTGTTGATGTGGTCATAAACGATGAGGGAGGAGGACAAAATTTGAATTATGTTCAAGAAGAAAATGAGACATCTGATTCGCATGTACATGCACATGCACAACTAAGTGTAGGCAATGATTTCAAGCCTACCGTGAAAGTTAAAAACAAGGAGAACTTGGCTTATGGTGATGGCCAAGACAGAAAGAGGCAAAATATGATATCAGTCATTCATATGTTATGCTTGAGAAAGCTGAAAAGAAGACCGGTGAAGAATTTTTGAGTCCTGAAGAGACAAGAGAAAGATTTGGTGATTGAGTCATCAAATAAGACCATTGGGTCTTGTGAGTTTAATGATGACAATTTGAATGTGTTTGCAGGTTGTGTAGAAGACAATCTATCTCTTGGAATTGTCTCAAGTAAAGCTAAAGTATATCTAGAAAAGTATAATGAGGAAGAAAATTGTCAAGCAAGGTATGATGAAGAGTGTCTTTCTGATGAAGGCCAAGTTGAGTTGTTGCAGCAGAAGGAATTCATAAATGCCTTATGTAATGAAGGGAGAAATTTTAATGGAGATGAGGTAGTAATGCCTTATGAGATGAAATTTGTACTTGATGAGGAAAAAGATGAATTGGCTTGCTTAAATAGCCAAAAGAAGATTGTTGGATGGACATTTAGGACTGTCATAGAATAGAGAATCGAAATTTTATTCTAGTTAAAGATGAAGTAGCAGTGTCACAAAGAGGTTTTCTTAGTAACAAGGAAGAAGAAAACCAAAAAGATGATAGTGAGGTAGTTATGTCTCAAGCTAAAGGAAATTCTGTCCTAGAAGTGGAAAAGACTGAATTGACTATTAAGACTAGTCAAGAAGCAGAAGGACAACGATGGAATGTTGTCAAGGAAGAGGAAAAGAGTTATGTTGAAACTATAATACAACATACTGAAGAGGTACTTGAAGGAAATCAAGTAATTAGTGAATGGATAAGTTGCTTGTTGAAAGCATTTGAGCAAGAGGAAGAGATTGCAGACAATAATATGGAACTGTTTCCAACTGTAGTTAAAACAGAGATAGATACTGGTTTCCAAAACTTAATTGTGTTAACTAGTATACAGGAAAGAGTGAATAAATATATTACTGCAGTCAGAGAATTATAAGGCAATTTACCTTTTGACAGTAAATTTGCAAACAAGGAAAAGATGAGGGATGTTGCAGAGGGAGATATCTTTAGAGGTATTCAGGAATTTGGGTGGCAGCAATGTCCAGAGTAACATTTGTGGCAATTTCTGGGATAGAGTGTAGTAGAATGTGTTGGCAGAGGACTGGAAAAAATATTATATTACGACATAAGATTGAATTGCAAGAAACCATATATGAACTATGGGAGTTAATGCAACTACCTAAGAGAGTTACATCAAAGTGAAGAAAGTAGCCCACTATGGCATTGTTTCGAAAGTGGAGCACTGTAGTACAAAGTATGGAAGCCTAGAAGATTGCAGCTAAATAATGGTGAAGACAATGCAGCTTATGGACAACAACAAAACAGAGTTTGGAATCTTGGAAGATTCAAGCATTGAAGACACATGACCAGGAGGTCATGAATTATTTTACCTCAAGAGTCTAATGCAGGAGCATTAAGGCAAAGTCAGCAATGTGACAAGCTTGTCACATGTTGTGGGACAAGCTTGTCACATGTTGTGGCTTGGGAAGAGGACTAGCAGTCCTAAAAAATTGAAGGCTTTATTTTATAGTATTTTGTTTAAAATTTAGTTTGGGATAACATAGCCATTGTAATCTGTAGGTTAAAAGAATATTTAGATTAGGATTAGTTAGAAGTTTAGTTGAATAAACTGTTCTAAAATTGAATAACAGTTTCTCAACCATATGGGCATTTTGGGGAAAGGCATAAAACAAAACAAAATCCACCATTTTGGGGTTCTGCCTTCCATAGAGAAAAAGAGAGAATGAGGGGGAAATAGGTATGAGATAGGGTTGAATAGAGAGTAGGAACATAATGTAAAAACCAGCCATCCCAAGGCTCGATTCTGTGTATTTTCTTTATAAATAAATTCCAAGTGTTTTGGACTATGATTAGGATCTCTATTTCAACCCGTGGATTTTATTTCCCTCTCGAAGTTAAGTATTGCATTCATTTGTTATTTTATATGTGTATCACATTTCTGTTAATGAATAGACAGATTGGGCATGAGGAAGTAGTTCCTGTGAACTTCACACAGGCAAAGCTGGGATGAGAGACGAGGAAATATAATCGAATTGCAGGAGAAGTGAGGCCGAGCATTAAGATGAAAGATTTTGGACACAGTCAGAAGGAATAGTAGAGGAGTGGCGAAGAGGAAAAAGTGTTGCAGAAGCGGCAAAAACTGAAGAGGAAAGTTCGAACAAAGAACAAGAGATCAGTGTGGGCAGAAGAGGCGAGAAGAGCTGTGAGAAGGACGGATTCGATTAAATCGTAGATCGAAAGATGAAAGATGGACTATTAAGGTGAGTTGAGGAAGAGTGGACGCGTGTCGGCAGGGTGCAGTTTCGCATTGGCGATCGAATAATTTAGGAGTTAAGAGTTTTTGCAAGTTAAAGATTTTAACTCGCGATGCGAAGTGGCATGGAGGGGAAGTTGCGCAGGCCCTTGGATCATACAACAGATCAACAACGAATGATGGATTGTGGCTTCGGACTTCGCAAGATATAGTGGATACCGTTGAAGTGCTCGCACGAAATGTTAAAAGGGATGTGATGTGATGCGAATAGGAGGAAGGATGCGATGTGACGAGGAACAACCATGCGTCGGCTTTGCGCCACAACGCACGTCACAAGTTTTATGGTTTGGTGTATTCACGAAGATTTTAAAAGTTGCGGGCCGCCGAATGCGATGAGTTGTGATTGGATATCGGAGTGTGAGACCTGAGAGCTTCGATCGCGCATATGTGTATGCTTTTTGGGTTATATGCACTATATTAAAAGGAACGATGTTGATCGTATTTGCGTATTTATGTATGTTAATTAACTCCGATATTTTGTATTCCGCTCTGTAAAGAAAAAGGAATATATGTGGGTCCTAACCCACCAATCCACGATTATATGTTAATTTGTGGCTACAACTGCATCACTTATTCTATTTCATGTGTAAGAGAGGAATTATGAGGTTTAATGCTCTTTTAAAATATCCAATATACTTTGCAAACTGTTTAAGGAAAATAATGTATCTTTTCTTCTAATTCTTTTAATTCATTTTAGGATTTTGTAAGTCATAAACATCCTCTTCTTCTCTTAGCTATTTCATTTGTTGATTTTCTTGTTTTTTCCATTTATTGTAGTTTAATGTCTATTATCTACAACTTAATATCTAATTGTCTTGAACCTTGTCATCATCAAATATAAATTTAAAATTTTCTTAACTTCTCTTTCTTCCTTATGTTTCTCTATTTTCTCTATATTGGCAAGAGGAGAGGTTCACCAAAACAACTGCTTCAAAATATACCAAGATTTGACAATAAAGGAAGAGGAAATGAAGAAGCTGCAAGTAGTAGTCTAGGAGACCAAGTAAACCCCTTCCATTTCCACTGCAAAATCTAGCACCATGATGAAATCAAGCATGGTAAATTCATCTTCCAAGAGCCGTCCTCAAGATCCATTTTAAGTAATTTTGAAAAGCATACTACGGGCATGAGTTTGAAGTTATTGAGGCAATTAGGCTTCAAAGGCTAAGGGATTATGATTCCCAATATATCTCAATAGAGACTCATGTATGAAGGCGTAAGATTCAATGGAAAAGAAGCAAACAAACAAACTTTTTCAAGGCAAGAGGAATTAAAAAATAATCCATTTTCTAGGAGGAAAAATAAACTTGTAAAGGAGTGTGAAGAAAACCACCCAAATCTCCTTGTAGAAGATTGGAAGAAGGAAAAAAAGGAATGATTTTTAGATCCAAATCTATTTCAACACTTGTGGGACTAAGAAGCAAGTTGGAAATCATCATCACAAATAAAAATGTATGACATGGTATCTATGGTTTGTTTTTGTTTGAGAAAATGGATTATAAGGTTAGTAATTGTTGGTACTCTAGAAGGCTAAATAATCCATGTAGTAAATATTCCTAATAATATAGATTGATTGTACATTAGGAGGCCAAAATGTTAGATACTTCACTTGAAACTCCATCCCCGAGAACCAAATATCCAAGAAGAATGTTTGAAGAGTCAAGGTCAAGGGGAATTTTTTTTTTTTTTTCATCTGTAACCCAAGCTTTAGTGGTTGTCCAATGACCTATTTTGGTAAGGAATTCTAGCTTAGGCCATAAAATGGAAAATGGGCTCATGTGAAAGGTATCTATTCAACTCTTATCTTCCATGCTACAATGAAGGCCCCATTTCTTATAGATTCGTCAAATATTGCTTGACCATATCAAATGAGCTTGGCATGTAGAAGCCTGTGAGGTGTGGTACTAAATGGAAGATCAGTCATGAATCATTGTGATTGTTGGCCTTTAAATGGAACATATGGAGAAGAGGAGGGAATTCAAACAAGAGAGATTGGGATGAAGTGATGAAATAAGGTAGTAGCATAGCATGAGGGACTTGGAATACAAAAATTCTTTGAAAATTGAAGGTTATATTTGAGAAAAAAAAATGCTAAAATGTGCTTCTGAGAAAGAATACATCACAATCATAGTTAAGAGTGGATAAGTCACCATCATACCCATTTCTTGAGCATAATAATAATCATTGATTAAATGATGGTTTTGTTATTTGGATTTATAGGGGAAATTTTAACTATATGTTAATTTTTTTTATAATTGCATTTGGTTGCATTGTTGACTTAAAAAGTGCAATGCTAAGATTATGCTAATGGTTCCCCCTTATTTGTGCTGGTATATATAGCTTAGGCCATTAATCATTGAGCTTAATTGTTTTTCCTAATTTAGCTAATTTACTCTAATTACGACGTTTGGTTCACCATTTTTATGGGCTCTATATAACTAGAAGATGCAACCTATATTCATGATTGTTGATTCTTTGATTTGTTTAACCACATGCTACATTTTTTTCCTTTGTGAGACAATAGCTTGAGTGATAATTAGATGAAACTCTTAGGCAAACACTATTAGTTTGTGCATGCATGAGTTCCCCATATAGTTGATTTTCACCAAGAATTCAGTTTTGTTTCTTTGAATAGATGGAGAGAATATTATGACCAAATCAACCAATGTTTCATTCATTGGGATAAGAAACTTGCTTAACATTCTTTAAATCCTTAAAGTAATCATCCTTAGCGATTGTAATGCATTTTCTATATTTAAATGTTACAAATGATTCCAAGTGTGATTTATATAGTTGACCAATTTGAAGTGTTGAGTTTGTCATTATAATAAAATAGAGTTCCATTTCAATGTTCCCTATCACAAGCTATCAAAATCATCATAAAACTATTATAATTTATATATTTATTGATGATAGTGATAGTAATTAATAATAAAATAATTTTACATTATTTTAATTTTAAAATTATACAAATTTATGCAAATGAAACACATAAAATTTATGTTAATTTAAATTTACGATTATAAATTGTGGTGCAATAAAAAAATTTGTTAATTAAAAATTAGAATATATATATAATGGATCTGCTCGAGATCCACTTTATGAGTAAGTCTTGTTGATTCTCAATGTTGAGTGGCAACGTGCATGCCAAATCTTAGTTGTGATGCGATGAGCTAGTGTGATCTTTCCTTCCAAGTGGTAAGGGTTGGTAGCTCTAAGTGTTTAACTGTTTCATGCAAGGTTTTGGTACTTTGCAGTGGAAGGCTCTTGGTAAGTGTATTCTCGTCTGAAATAAAGGCCAGGCAAGTCAATTTCTCGAATGCAACTGGTTTCCTCATTTTTATGGCATTTTCTATGGGGTACGTAATTTTCTTTATTCCTCCTTTCCTACTATCTCCCGGATTCTAAAAGGAAAGTCCTGGAATATGATATTTGTAAGGAAATTGGAAAATTTTCACTCGATATCTGCTTTTTCTGTGATTGTATCCATCTTCTTTGGCATTCTTTTATCTCCTATAGAAATTAATTATATTTATATTTTTATGGATGGGAATTATCTGATTGGTGCATGTTTGTTCGATGATTGATATTTCATTGAATTGTTGATTTTGAAAATAGGAAAGAATCTGAACCTCTTGCATTTGATTCATTGCGTCTATCTTTTGGGTTTTGGGGTGTGGAGTCTTCTTTCTTGAGGGAGAGACACACCTTGGCTTGCCTCTATATATGGTTTCACTTGGGCTCGGGGAGCCGGAATTTGGTATCTTATGTCAACCTTGGCAGTCCTTCCAATTGTGTTTTACTTAAACCTCATATTTAACATTTCAAAGTTTCTTTTAACAGTCAAATAAGGCTTTAAGAAAATGTTATATTGAAAATGCTATATTTAACGTCAAATTCCAGCCCTAATGCATACTTAAATCAACGCTTTGTGATTCACATTGAAAATTTACATTATTTATCATCCTTTATGCATACGTGTATCATCAATGTTTTCCTCAACCAAGAAAAAGAAAAGAAAGTACATATTTTAAATGTAATAAACTAGGCTGAGCTTTACAGAATCAACGCTGTGTCAGATTGTGTAAATAGTTTTGTGAACGAGTCGTTTTAGTGTGATTTTTTGAAGGTTTTTATGGGATTTTTTGTGGTGTAATTTTTTAAAAATTGGGTAAAAATTTATTGAAACTAGAAATTTGATTGCTAACCTTCCATAATCAAAGTGTTCTAGAGGTTTTTGAGGATGCTGAATCCATATATAAAATCAAAAAACCAATTTAAATAACAAAAATTAAAATTTTACCTTAATTTTTTTTAACCTGCACTAAAAGCGACTCCATTTCCTAAATGTTACTATCTTAATGTTCTTTGTCATTCTCATTGGAAATGTTGCTATCTTACTCTGTTTATTAATTAATTTTTATTAAAATTTATTAACCATTTGTAATAAAATTATGAAAAGAAACATTAAAATTGTAAAACATTATCAAAATTAACCATACTTAAAATTTGAAATTTCTATCCAAATTATGGAAAAAAACATTAAAATTGTAAAACATTGTCAAAATTAACCGTACTCAAGAAGTCAAATTCCTACCCATTGTGATTTTATCGTAAACGAAAATCTCATAAACTTTAATCAATAAAGGCGTCTATCAAAATATCATAAACTTTCTCGACTAAAGAATTCAATAAAAGGATTTAAAATAACTCGAGAGACTTCACAACTGTCGGCGTGTCGTACCGGCCAGAAGTCACGTGGTGTAATGATGAAAGGGAATCTGGAATACGCTCTGAGTAGGCTGACAAGGCGACGTTTTGGCCGCGTCGAGGTTTGTATTACTTTCTCGGTGGTCACACTTTGCCCATCGCCGTCTCCCACCGTTTGTTTACTTCCAGCCTCCACGGTTTTGACCCCTCAATATAAGCATCATGGAGCATCCTGTTGCCATGGTTCTGCCCGGGAATGGTTACGCGCGGGAAGGAATTTGACAGGCAATTTTGGTATGCCCCCAAAAGTGGAATAAATCATGAGTTATAAAATAATATTTTATCGAAATTTTAAGTATTATTGTATTTATTTATTTATTGTTTTTAAAAAAATTTAAAAATTTTGTTTTTCTTTTTTCTTTTTTATTTTTATTTTTATTAACTTTTATTTAATTATTTGTTTTTATTTTTATTTATTTATTTATTTATTTTTTTCATAATTTTAATAGATATAATGTTAAAAAGAAATTATAACCTCAATATTAAATTTTAGTGAAATTAAATATAGTACAATTTAATTTAATTTGATGAAATTTAATTTAATTTGTTATTTTAGTTAAACTAGCCGTTGTGTTACAACTGCTAGATGGAGCTTTCCTTGTCTATTTAATTAGGTTTCTTGATCAGATTTCTCATCTTGTTCTGTCCTGATGATGAACCACACTGGCTGGTTCGAAACCCGTCGACAAAAATTTCTTTTATGTGATTTTCACCAAAAATTTCTTTAAACATTTAATGGATCACAGAAGCATAATTCCTAATATAAGAAAAATATTGTTATAACCTATAATTTTTTTTAATTATAATTATAATGTACAAAATATTTATAATTTCTAAAAGTTGTAGTGTAGATAAATTAATCACATTATTAAGATTTGGTTGATGTATCAACTAACGTGGTTGATAAGGTGAAGAAGCCATTAGATTTTAATGAATAAATAGTAAGGATGCATCATTGCCCGATATTAACTGAAAAAACTAGTCGTTTAAAAAATAGTTTTTAATGGATTAGTTAATTAGTTAATTAAAAAAATTTAATGGATTAATTAATAGATATTATAATAAAATATAATCTATAATATAAAATGGTTATGATAGATATTTAGATATTTAAATAAGATACATAGGGATTAAAAATAAAAAATAAATATAAGAAAATATCAAGGGGAATAAAAATGACCAGAAAAGAAGAGGAAAAAGGGAGAAAAGTGAAAAACAAACAAACAAATAAATAAAATAAAATAAAATAAATTTCAACAAGAGAGACTTGGGGTCCAACGCTTACTCAACTTTCGACCATCATCCCTATTGAGGTTTTTAGCATGACGCTCAATCTCAATGGCTTCCCTAAGCTTCCTATGATGGAAGTGTTCAACGTTAGCAATGACTTTGGAGTCTTCAATGCAAACATGGTGACACAATTTCTCCACATGTTTTTCCAGAGCAGATGTGCGAGATCGATTGTGCCTAATGTCAGCAACATGCTCCTCGAGTCTTTGTCTAATGGATCTGCCAGTTTTACCAATATACGGCGTGCCACATGAACAAGGAATCATGTAAACACCCTTCATGTCTTTAGGGTTGATAGGGTAATTGACCAACCCGAGAGAATTTTTAATAATACAAAGGGGTTTGAATGAAGAAGAGACATTATTCCTTTTGAGGACATGGGCAATCTTGTCCGTGGTCCCTTGGATAAAAGGGAGATTAACCTTGGAAATAAGATCCACATGGGAAGATTTTCCATTTAAACTTTTAAAAGGCCTTTTGAAAGACCCTATGGCCCTCAGATCTACTATATCCATTATTTTCAAAGACATCAAGAAGATGGGATTTCTTCGACTCCAAGTCGTTGTCGTCAGATATTATAAGAGCTTGGATAGTAAGAGTGCAAAGAACACCAAATTTTTGAGCAGGAAAATGATGAGAACCAACATGAAGATATTGTTCTGTGTGAAAACCTTGGTGGGAAATGGAACCATCAGCCCTTCTAGAGAGAAGGATATCTAGAAAAGGAAGCAAACCATCAACCTCAACTTCCATGGTGAATTTGATGGAATCTGACAAGGAATTTAGGTGTCTCAGAAACAGATCTAACTTCTCTCGACCATGAGGCCAAATGACACAAGTGTCATCCATGAATCTCTTCCACTTCCGAGGGCGAGATTGAGCAGAGGCTAAAGCCTTGGACTCAAAATATTCCATAAAGAGATTAGCGACCACAAGTGAGAGAGGGGATGCCATAGCCACACCACAGGTTCGCTCATAGAACTCACCTTGAAAATTGAAAAAGGTCGAGGTGAGGCAGAGTCCCCCCAACCTAGAAGTGTCATGGTCCGAAATCCGCTTAACGACATCAATGACCTCCTTGATAGGGATTTTGGTAAATAATGAACCAATGTCGAAGCTGACTAATAATTCCCCAAGTTCCAACTTGATCTCCTTCCATTCCTTGATGAAGGAGACCGAGTCATTAACATAGGAGTCAGTGAGACCCACAAGGGGTTTAAGCTTTTGCGCTAAGAATTTAGCCAAATGATAAGAGGGACCACTTATTGTGTTGACAATAGGTCTCAAAGGGGCCCCAAATTTATGAATTTTTGGGAGGCCATAAATTCTGGGGGGGAGGGGATTGCTCTCAATAAGCTTTCTAGAGAGAGGATTAAGAGAGGGATCTGACTTAATGGCTAGGGAAATCTCCTTACAAACCATTTTAAGGGGATTCTTTTTGAGCTTAGTGTAACTCCCACTATTTGAAAGATGGTATGACATTTTGCTAATATAGTCAGAATTATCCATAATGACAACGACACCACCTTTGTCAGCCTTGAGGATGACAATGTTGGGGTTGACCCTCAAGGATTTAATGTCCATTATCTACAACTTACTCTCCAATTGTCTTGAACCTTGTCATCATCAAATATAAATTTAAAATTTCTCTTTCTTCGTTATGTTTCTCTATGTTCTCTATATTGGCAAGAGGAGAGGTTCACCAAAATAAATAACTTCTTCAAAATATACCAAGATTTGATAGTAAAGGAAGAGGCAATGAAGAAGCTACAAGTAGTATTCTAGTAGACCAAGTAAACCCCTCCCATTTCCACTACAAAGTCTAGCACCATGATGAAATCAAGCATGGTAAATTCATCTTCCAAGAGCCTTCCTTAAGAGTCATTTTAAGTAATTTTGAAAAACATACTACAGACATTAGTTTGTAGTTACTGAGGCAATTAGACTTCAAAGGCTAATGGATTATGATTCCCATTATATCTCAATAGAGACTCATGTATGAAGGCCTAACATTCAATGGAAAAGAAGCAAACAAAAAAAAATTTCAAGGCAAGAGGAATTTTAAAAAAAATCCATTTTCTAGGAGGAAAAACTTAATTTGTAAAGAAGTGTGGAGAAAACCACCCAAATGTCCTTGTATAAGATTGGAAGAAGGAAAAAAAAAGAGGAATGATTTTTACACCCAAATCTATTTCAACACTGGTGGGACTAAGAAGCCAAGTTGGAAATCATCATCACAAACAAAAATGTATGGCATGGTATCTATGGTTTATTTTTTCTTGAGAAAATGGATTATAAGTCTAGTAATTGTTGGCACTCTAAAAGTGTAAATAATTCATGCATGAACTATTCATAATAATATAGACTGATATTGTTGGGTGTGGAGCCTGATTATCTTGTTTATTTTGTATCACAGCATTGGACCCCTGTACCTTAATGGGGCGGCAACACCGCCCGTAATTGTATGCTGCATGGGGGGTCTAGGGGGGCAGGTGCGAGTTTATGGAGCCCCCCCTTGGCGGGGGGGTTTCGGGGGTAGCGCCCCCGAAGCTAAAAACATATGTAAAATTGCCTTGTAAAAGTATAGTAATTTCTAGTCAATCTGGGTCGTTCATTAGGCGGATGATCTGACGTTAGAAGTTATGTTTAGTTTAGGTTTTTTTGCCCTAGAAGGCAACCCCTCGCTTGTATGAGGGTATTGTATTACGACTGTGTATTGTATGTGTATTCTCACAACAAGAAACAGATAGGGAGACTGTGAGAGAGAACAAAGGATATTAAAGTGGATCTACTGTAGGTTGTGTCTCTTAATTTTTCTGGATAATAAAAAGGAAGGACTGGTTGTTCGGGGTAGACGTAGCCCAAACTAGGTGAACCACGTATATCTGTGTCTCTCTGGTTTTATGTGTTTTGTGTTCTTGTGTTTTCCGCATATTTTATGTTTTGCATTTCTTTGCAATATATAATTTTCTAACATATTAGACATTAGGAGGCCAAAATGTTGGATACTTCACGTGAAACTCCATCCCTAAGAACCAAATATCCAAGAAGAATGTTTGAAGAATCAAGGTTAAAGGGAAAAATATTTTTTTTCACCTATAACCCAAGGAGTAGTGGTTGTCCAATAACCTATTTTGGTAACAAATTATATCTCCGGCCATAAAATGGACAATGAGCTCATGTGAAAGGTATCTATCCAACTCTTATCTTCCATGCTACAATGAAGGCCATGTTTCTTGTGGATTCGTCACATATTTCTTGACCATAGAAAATGAGCTTGGCATGTACTAAGCATGTGAGGTGTGATCCAAAATGGAAGATTAGATGAATCATTGTGATTTCTAGCCTTTAAATGGAACATATGGAGAAGATGAGGGAGTTCAAATAAGAGAGATTAGGAGAAAGTGAGAAGTAAGGTAGTAGTAGAGCATGAGGGACTTGGGATAAGAAGTTTATTTGGAAATTGAAGGTTATATTTGAGACGAAAAAATGTTGTTGAAATTTTCTTCTGAGAAAGAACACATCACAATCATGATAGCTCACAATTATAACCATTTCTTGAGCATAATAAGAATCATTCATTAAATGATGGTTTTTCCATTAGGATTTCTAGGAGAATTTTTATCTATATGTTAATTTTTTTTGTAATTACATTTGATTGCATTTTTTACTTAAGAAGTGCAATGCTAAATTATTCTTAATTTAGCTTATTGACTCTAACTATCAGTTTGGTTCACCATTTGTATGGCCTCTATATAACTAGAAGATGCAACCTATATTAATGATTGTTGATTCTTTGATTTGTTTAATCACATGCTAACAATAGTTTGAGTGATAATTAGATGAAACTCTTAGACAAACACTATTAGTTTGTGCATGCATGAATTCCCCACATAGTTGATTTTCATCAAGAATTCAATTTAGTTTATTTTGGATAAATGTAATGAAGATGGAGTGAAAATTACCACCAAATCAACCAATGTTTCATTCATTGGCATAAGGAACTTTCTTAAAACTCTTTAAATCCTTGTTTTGGTGATTGTAATGCATTTTCTAAAAGTTAAAAGTTATAAATGATTTCAAGATTTCAATGTTCCTTATGGCAAGCTATCAAAATCATAATCAAACTATTATTATATATTTATAGATGATAGTGATATAAGAACATTATTTTACATTATTTTTATTTTTATTTTATACAAATTTATGTTAATAAAACATATATATATATATATATATATATATATATATATATATATATATATATCAAGCTAAAACTTTGTTTTAATGTAAAAATCAATTTTAAATAAATTGAAAAGATCTATTCTACATCTTAGTATGAGGGGATGTGAAGTTTATTTTTCTGTCCTTGCCCTTTTAAAATAAAATTAAAAATTATATTTTAAATAGAAAAAGAATGTAGTTTATAATTAAAAAAAAAAAAAAATTGTTGTAAAATAATTAGAAGTAAAAAATATGTGTGAATATGATGTTTAAATCTTATACTTTTCAAAAATATTTCAACAAGAGATTTGAATAAAATTTATGTTAACTAATAACTTCTGATATATCTATGTTTAAAAAATAAAATAAAATTATGATTAAAATTTTTATTTTGTCATATATACTCTATTTAACATTCAAAAATACAATTTTAACAATGAAAAATAACATATTGTATTTTGCACTTTAAAAAAAATTGCCCCTTCTAAATTTAATCTCTTTAATTCATATTAGATGAATACTTAACATAAATCTATATTAATATCAAAAATAAAAAAAGCTTATTAAAAAAAAATACTTAAATAACACTTCATAGAAAATCAAACCTTAAATAAATTGAAAAGAACTATGTCTCTCATATTAACTCCAAACAAAAAAAACCGTATGAAAAACAGAAAACAAAAAGCATAAATAACAGAGAAAATTGTAGTAGGAAGATCGAAGAATATTAATTTTAAACCTGACTCTTATATTAACTCAAAAAAAAGGAGAAAGATAAAAACATATGAAAACAGAAAAGAAAAAGCATAAATAACACGATATAAAAAATTGCAGTGCAAAGCTTGAAGAATATTAAAACGAATTAATTAGTCTTCATTCTTTTTCATTACGATTTGATCCGAAATTCAGCAATTCTTTAAAGAAAGTAGGGTATCTACGTGGGGCCCATTTGGTGCGGTGAAGTAAAGCGAGCTTTGAAGTTTTTACAGCATAATGTTTTTGTTTAATTTACCTGAAAATCGTGTAGGGATTGATTGAAATCAAATTTGATTCAAGAATCTTATATAATTTAAGTGTTTTACTTTAAATAAATGTTAAATATATATATATATATTAAAAATTATTTTTAATAAACTAAATCTATATATATAATCAAAAATATTATCAAACGGATTTAACTAAACAATTTCACTAAATTCAGAAAAAAATATATAATAATTAAACAACGAGACAACGGCCACACCCGTGATTACCTTTAAAAAAATATGATCAATCCACAGAGTAAAAAAATATGATCAATCCACACAGGTCATTACAGAAAAACCCTAAGAGACAAATTATATTCACGTCTCCGTTGGTTAGTTAACCTAAGGTTTGTAAAGCTCTTCTTAGGTGGAGCTCAACCCTTTAGCTAGAGTTGAACGAAAGAAATGGGCTCTGTCATAGGTGTAAAGCGCACCGGGATGGTAGAGACTGGAATGTGATCAATTCATATTGGATTATTTTTATAAGAAGAGATATAATCACTTACTATTCCAGTTTTATATTATAATTTTTATTTTAGTTCTATATTAGTAATTTTTATGTTTTTTTTGTTTTTTATAAAATATATGCCAATTGTTTCTTATTAGGGAATCATGAATGTCACATCTCTACTATTAATTTTTTTGGGTTTATATGAATCTAATTTCTAAGCTATCTATGAAAAAAATGATAATAAAAATTTGTAAAAATCTAATTTCTAACTAATTTAGGATGAAAAAAAGATAATAAAAAAAAGATTTTACAACTAAACATGCTATCTAACTTGATTTTCAGAACTCAAAATTATGAATAGCAACTTAAACACTTAAACCTCAAATTTAGCATTTCAAAGTTTCTTGTAAGTGTCAAATAAGACTGAAAAAAAATGTTATATTTAACATCAAATTCCAGGTATAATGCATATTTAAATCAACGCTTTGTGATTCATATTGAAAATTTATATTATTATTAGTTCGCATTAAAATCAACGCTTTGTGATTCTTATTGAAAATTTATATTATTATTAGTTTTTACTTTTGGCATCGGGGATTATAGCAATCCATCGAACTTTGACTTGGTATTAATCTGAGTTGATCATTTCTAACATTGTGCACTTAATCAAAGTTTTAACTAAATTTTTTTATTTATAAATATTTAAAATTATTTATTCCACATTGGATTGGAAAATTGACTTCAAAGTCTTACTACGGAATTCACTTCTCCCAATGCATTACTTATCATAAAAATTAGATTAATCCATGTTACTCAATGTTGCATTTCAACATGTTGAATTAAAGCTAACTTGAAAGTTAACATTAGTCTGGAACATTTAATGTTTCAGTAAAATATTTGTGACCCACTTGATTCTACCTAACTTCATTGTGATTGACTTGACTGACTTCCCCAGCTAGACACCTGCTACCACCTTTTGCCACCGCTTCACCACCCGTCACCAAACCTGCAAAACAATTATGACCATATCCCTACCATCAATCCGCCTTTTAGTATCATCTAAATTGATTTTAGTTGTTGAGATTGCAACAAGATGATGAGCTTAGTGGAAAGAAGTCGCCTTCACTAAGTGGGCATGCAGGCTATTTTTGGCGCAAGTCTATTTTTAGACATGTCGATCATGTTCTATGAGTTGCAGGATACTGTTTTTGGATGGTTGGTCAAGTCGGAAAAAATAGATGGATTTCTATTTTTAGACATATTGGGCGGAATCTATTTTTAGATTGCCAGTCTAAAAATAGATATGGCGAATATTATTAGCTCTTAATAATATTTGGACTATAAACATTATCTTATTCTCTTGGAGCACTTCAGTTAAGTGCACAGATGTGGCACAGGAGCTGACAGAAGGAATTACACTATTCCTAAGGGTTAAGTGGAGCTATTGCATGGATAATTCAGTTAGAACTCATGTGACAGATTTTGGTGGAGTTATTGAGGTAGTTGATGGAGTTGTGTTCAGTTTAACTGAGTTAAACATAGTTGAGCTAGTTGTATCTAGTCTAACTGATTGATACACTAGTGAGAGTGGCGTGAATTAATTATTAATTAATTCACTAATTATTAACTCATTAATCAACTAAAGAATACATCAGTTAACTACAGTGCATGGACAGTTTCAGTGGAGACCAGTGAAGAAGTAGGTGAAAGAGCAGTGTGACTATCAGTTGTGACAATACTATTGCATGATTTGCAACAACCAGTGATTGGAGATGCCAATGAGGATTGCGTGAGCAAGGTTGGACCAATTCGAGTTCATTCAGAGCCATTCTTCAGCAGTGATTGCACAGTAGAGGCAGGCTATCAGGTGGTAGAGATTGGAGCATGTGATTTGCTAGATCGGGCTTGATTAGTGTGTAGCAATTGAAGATTGTACTGAGAGCTTTGTGAAGAGCTTTGTATAATGATTGTTACATGATCTCTATGACATATAATATACAGATAGTTGGGGGTTTTCAGCTTTAAGCTTTCCCATAAAATACTGTGTTCATATGTGTGATTCTTTATGGTTTTAATGTGCGCATGCGATTGTTTTTATTTCCACAATTAATGATCAATGGTATAAGAGATTCTGTATTGTGCATGAAGTTAAAATAGTGTGTGATCAGGAGAATCTCGATGAATAATATATCAGTGATTAAAACTTATACATTAGTTTCTTAAAAATATTGGGCATAGAGAACAAATTTGGCATTTCAGAGCAGATGTTATCAGAGGAGCTATTGGTGATGGACGATGGCTTTTAGTTTCTTAAAAACGCTGGGGATAGAGCACAAATTTGGTAGTTCAGAGCAGATGTTATCAGAGGAGCTGTTGGTGATGGATGAGTAGTGGTCAATCCAGTCATTACTATCAAAGCTATCAGACATCAACGATATCAACGATATCGGAGTGCACCCCTTAACGAGGGAAAATGGGAAAGGTAAACATTTGTATCAGATTGGAGCGGAAGGAAGATTGGAGCGGAAGGAAGGATGTATGTGTGTGTTTATCTATGTGATAATATATCATCCTCGCACCCTTTTGCCTTAAAAAATGCCAGAATAAAGGACTTGCTATTAGATTGTCTTTCTGGCCATGAGGTTCAGGCTTGACCATGAGGGAGAGGAATAGACTTGCATAGTCGGATCGATCATATCAAGCAGATTTTCCTCATCGCACAATCCCCATCTTTGCATTTGAGATGAATTCAGAAATATAAGATTACAGTCCCAATTTAATTTGGTCCCTCCCAAAATGTATAGTTAATTTTTGTGATGGCTAAACTAAGTGATACAACACACCCATTCTGAGAGGATTTGCATTTCCTAAGGAAGGCGTGTATCAATATTTCTTCTCCTGCTCACAATCTCAAGAAGAACAACATCGAAACTGTAAACATCTTCTTTTAAAGATAGTTGCCCAAACATTGCATACTTTGGAGCCATTTAACCGCTGATAATAAATCAAACCCAAAAATCTCATGAGAAATGCTTAATCATGCCAATACATTTGATTTCCTAACATCTATGCAATAAATAACCTCCACTCTTCTTTCTAATTATTCAAAGAGTAACGAAAACAATTGCTTACTATGTCCCAGCAACTCTGTTTTGAACATGAGTCTCATCATTAAGAAACAGTTTGGCCAATCCAAAGGCTCTCATCATCAGGGAACAACCTGGCCAATCCAAAGTCTGTTATCCTGGGATTCAGCTAGTCATCCAGTGGAATGTTGCTTACTTTAATAGCTCGATGAATAATATGCAATTGCGAAGCTTCGTGAAGATAGAGAAGGTCACGAGCTATTACATTATGATGTTATAGCATTTTTTCCAATCGAGAACTTCACATCTTTCTGGGTCTGTATTCCATCTATCATCCATCTAGATGTCAACATTTCTCCATCATGAGAGTCCACAACAAAGACAATCATTTAAAATAGAAGAAGAAATTTAATGATTTCTCACTGAAGAGAAAGGTGTCCAGGTTGTTATTAGGCAAGTACTCGTAAACAAACAACCTTTATGGTCCATTGACGCAACAACCAAGTAGCTGCACAAGATTTCGATGCTGAATTTTAACAACAAGTTTTACTTCATTCATAAATTTCTGTGTTCCTTAGGAGGATCTTAAAGGCAACGTCTTCACTGTTATTTCTGTGCCATTGGAAGTTATACCCTGAAATGCAGAATAAACATATCATTGTCATATTATGGAAACTTCAACATCTCTTCATAAATTACAAACCTTATGCAATTATAAAGCACTCCACATCTTACCTTGTACACAACACCAAAGCCTCCCTCTCCAAGCTTATTATCTTCATGAAACACCCATGTTGCTTCTATCAATGTGTCCAAGGTAAACACTAATTGGGGATTGAACAACGATCCTTATCCTGAGAAGCCATCGTCCATTCTTGAATCTGATAAAATTATAAATATACAAATTCATTTACACGGAATTCAATTAATGTATTTGAAAAAAAAAACCATTGAAAAAAATCTACCTTCCATTTGTGTGATCATGACTGGTCTCACTAGTGTCAGATCTCATTTTGTTTCGCTCTCTAAATATAAATAGGCATATAGTGAAGGCGAGAAAACCGCTTCCAGTGAATCCGTAGAGCAAGGCCATGTTTCTCGAAGATTTACTTGTAGAACAAGGCCATGTTTCTCGAAGAGTTTCCTGTAGCATAAACATTCATTTATCTTTATAAGAAATCAGGGCACTGGAATTCTTGTCCAACTATAATCATAACTTAAATAATAAAGAAAAGGCAATCCAAAAGGAATAAAGTTTAATGAAACTAGTTTTTCACATTACCTTGATGCACTGTAGGGTTGCTGGAAAATTAACTCGAGAAAGTGTATGTCTCAAACTGAATTCTACAATTTCCTAACAACACTTCGCCCCCTTCTTTTTCCATAAAAGGATAGAGGTTTTTTAGTGCTATCAGCAAACATGATTTGCACTGTTCTATGGGAAAATCTCTCTATCATTCCACCAAATCGAAAACCCTATGCGTATCGGAGGAAGAAGAGTTCGCGGATTCTATAGCTAGTCCCTTTCTTGCAAGATCGGAATTTTCACCAATCAAGAGGACGAAGCAGATACATGATGTCATTATGAAAACTAGCCGGATTATCTTTCACTGTTTGGGAATTTTGGAGAATAGAAGTGACATGGGCATCTAAGTCTGAAAAGAAATTGAAATTATCACAATGCAAGAAACAAGCATCTAACCACACTAGGTCGCTTATATCATTCTCGCAAAGCTGTTGAAGTGTTATTGGTCGCTTCCTATGCACAGGTAGAGCATTCTTTTCACGATGCATTCTCTCTGCACTGAAGAAGGCCATATACCTTCTCTTCTGCATTCTACCCCTGCCAAAAGGTGTTGAATTCTGTCTTTGCTGCATTCTTAACCAGATTATCCATAACAATTTTCAAATTTCTCTCATACCTACTTCCATGAGCATAACCAGTACCGTTCTTGCAATCGGAAGCTCGTAAATCCGAGACTCCAAAAAGAAAACTAATAAATAGCAAACAGATTAAGAAATTGAACTGTAAGTTGCTAAACCAGCAACTGACCAATTAGAAAGAAAAGCATTCTCTTCTTTTTCCATTCCCTTTCCAGATCCTTTTCTGCTTTGTCCATTCCATTCCCTTTTCCAGAAAATATAAAGCCTTTATTTCATGAATATAATAAAATGCAAGATCTATGGTGATTCTAGCTAATCTGCTATTATTTCATGAATATAGTAAGATGCAAGATTTATGGAAGTCCTAGCTAATTTGCTATTCTTCTATCTATTTGCAAAGGCTGCAGCGTGTAAAACAAAATAGACACAACACAATTTTGACAGAGCACAAAAAAAACTGTGGTAAACTTAATTCCGTTAAACTTTTTTTTAACAAAACACAAAAACTATGATAAACTCAAACTTATTTTTGGTAAAATTATTTTAATGCTAAGTTATAACAAATTGGTTTGACAAATGTTTTTTTTTGCTTGACTTTGTATTGCCATGTTCTTGTCTTTCTGTATATTTTGTTTTTCTATTGCCAAGTGTGGTTCATTGTAGTTGTCCACAAACAAATGAAACTCACGCAAAAAAACAAAATATAGAATTGACAAAAGAGTCAAGGAATTTATAATTTATAAACAATTCTCAAATCGACAAAATAAGTTGGTAGTTGATGTTCCCAAGGGTCTCCTCTCAAATCGGCAGGGACTGCCACTGCTTGCAGTCCTTGTCCTTTGTGGCATACGTGTAGCATCCATACGTGTACCATCAATGTTCTCCCCAAACAAGAAAAGGAAAGTACATATTTTAATTGTAATAAAATCGGCTACAGCTTTCCAGAATCAACGCTATGTGAGATTGTGTATATAGTTTCGTGAATGTTGCTATCTTGCTTGTCCTTGTCATTCTCATAGGGAATGTTGCTATCTTGCTTTTGTTTATTAAATAACTTTTTTTATTTTTTATTTTATCAACCATTGTAGTAAAGTTATGGAAAATAAACATTAAAATTACAAAACATTGTCAAAATTAACCGTACTTAAGATTTGAAATTCCTAGATTTTATCGTAAACAAAAATTTCATAAACTTTAATCAATAAAAGAACTTTAACAGTTAATCAAAATATCATAAACTTTCTCGACTAAAGAATTCAATAAAAGGATTTAAAAGAACTCGAGAGACTTCACAACTGTCGGCGTTTCGTACCGGCGAGAAGTTACGTGGTGTAATGACGAAAGGGAATCTGGAATACGGTCTGAGTTGCCTGACAAGGCAACCTTTTGGCCGCCTCGAGGTTTGAATCACTTTCTCGGTGGTCACACTTGTGCCGTTTCCGGCAAGATTCTCCATCGCCGTCTCCGACCGTTTGCTGGCTTCCAGCCGCCACGGTTTTGACCCGTCAATATAAGCATCGTGGAGCATCCTGTTGCCATGGTTCTGCCCGGGAAGGATTTTTGACAATAAAATTTAGTTTTCCCGCGGAAGTAGAAGAAATCATCAAGTTATAAATTAATATTTCTGGAAATTTTACAATTTAAAAGGAAAAATATTGCTATAATGTATATTTTTTTAATTCTAATTATAACCTACAAATAATTACAATTTCTAAAAACTGTAATGAATTTTTCTAACACATTTAAAAATTAAAATAAAAAATATTTTTTATTTATTTTTAATTAAATTTAATTAATTTTTTTTAATATGATATAAAAATTTATATTCAATTTTAAAGAAAAAATATTGTTATAATGTATATTTTTTTAATTCTAATTATAATATACAAAATAATTACAATTTCTAAAAGTTATAATGAATTTTTCTAACACATTTAAAAATTAAAATAAAAAATATTTTTTATTTATTTTTAATTAAATTAAATTTATTTTTTTCTTTTAATTTGATATAAAAATTTATATTGTTTTATTTTATAAACTTGAAATTTATAACCTAAACATTTGGATTACCATTTATATTCATATTTGTCTACTTATTTCAAGAAGATACATCATAATCATATATGTGTGAGCTATTTTTAACTTAAAATTATGTGAAAATTAATTTCTAATAATCTAATTATTTATTTAATTATATTAAAAAATATTTTAAAAAATGGTGTTAAATATACAATATAAGATTGAGTTGTCTTTAATATAATTTTTTATTTTTATTATTTATTTATTTTCAGTTTAATTTGTCCAAAATCTAAATTCATTGAAATCGCAAGTTTGATGGGTAAACTCTGCACAATCGAAGTGCCCAAGAGATTAAGTTTTTGAGGATGCTAAATCCATATATGCAATCAAAAGGACTAGGTTAAATAACACAAATCAAGATTTCACCTAGTCAAATTGCCATCCTAAACTCTAAAAAGTCACACTAACGACAACTCCATATAAAACACTATAAGACACATAAAGTAACATCTTTTTATTTTTCCAAAAGAGGAAAAGGCCAAGAATAGGGAATTTGTAAAAAGGAAAATGAGAGCCCAAATACACTTTAGTTTACAATTTTTTTTAAGTGAATTTATGTTATTTTTTATAAATATTTAATTGTAATGTAAAAATAATTATAATTCATATGTGTGTGTGTTAAATTGGAGTAATTTGGAAAATAGTTTGTTCTTCTCAAGTAAATTCAAGTTTTTTAAGACATGTTGTAATCAACATGTTAGTAACATTTATGAATATATGGCCAATGTGGTGTATTGAGGTAATGACTGTTCAAATGATGTTTTGATAATAAATTAACCTTTCACAAATAAAGATTTGATTTAAAAAAATTATTAACCTGGTCACTTTGGTAAATCCTTCATTTACAAACTAAACATAACTTCCACAAATTTTACAAAGGGTCTCCACATTTTAATCCATCTATCTCCACTTCAATCATCTAATTATGGTTTTTTTTTAGTTCTCATCAAAATCCAGTTATCTCCACTTCAATCATCTAATTATGTTTTTTTTAATAGTTCTCCTCAAATCTCAAACCTTTTGAACTCTCGATCTCATATATTTGTCTGATTTATTAGTTTTTGTTTGTTTGGTAACTATTTGAGGTTTCTATTACACTAGTCTATATCCATCTTAACTCTGGCTCTAAGAGAGGGATCAAATCTCTCGATGTGCAAACCTCTTTTTTGAGTGCAAAGAGTGCAAAAGTTGAGGAAAGGTTTGCACCTCCAAAGAGTTGCATAATAAAATCATTGTGGATGAGAACATATCCATCCATTATAGAATTGGTATTGGCCCTGGATAAAACACCAAAGTAGAGCTCATTGCTGCATGAACCCTCATGACAATTGAAAAAAGCATAAACATAAGAAATATCTTGATCTTGGGGGTTTCAAAATGGGTTATATATTGGCTTATAGGTGCAACAAATTTAGAAGTTGTAAATTTTCTTACATGGAAACTAAGAATTGGAGAGATCATATGATACTTCCAAGATATCCAATTCAAACATATTTACAGGGAATTTAACAATTGTGCATACATGTTATCAATAAGTGTTCTTTTTTTCAGAAGAAAAAAAACGCTGCATATATTAGATATACCAGTACATTGACAAATTACATTCTCAACTGATATAATTCAGCGAGAAAACCAACATTTCATAGTCAGATTGTAAAATGCAAATTCAAAGAATGAATAAGCAATTTAGAAGTTGACTGGCAATCAAAATTAAGGGGGAAATTAATCAACCCCTTCCATATAAACCTATGTTCATACCTGTTAAAACATATACCATGTAAAAAATGATTACAACGAACCGATAGCATAAGATCATGTTCTTAATATGCAATGCAAAATTAATAGTGCCGAAAATGAAAAAAGGATAAGCGATGGCGATATGGCAGGGTCACAACAGATTGACCAAAATGTTTCTTTCCGGCAGATATGATAAACGGAATGTCCAGGCCTGATTGAAGTTAAAAAATAGTAGCCATGAATACAAATTACATAACTGGAAGTAGGCCGATAGGATATTTACAACAGACTCGCTTGAAATATTTAATAGGCTCGCTTCACAAATATAACCATGGTCGCTTGAAAAAAGGAATGTCTGGGCGTATGCAGGCTCGCTTGATTAATATGACTAGGCTCGCTTGATAGAAGGAATGCCCAGGTGTATTGCAGGTGCGCTTAATAAATATAACCATGCTCGCTTGATATGAAAGAAGAAACGAAAGAGTCTGTGTAGTCTGAAACCCTGTAAGTGGAATCACTGTATAAGGTCGCCCTGTTCCATTCCCCTATGCAAATATCGATATAACCTGTGCCATTGGAAACAGAAACCAACCAGTAGAATGAAAAAAAAAAAAAATCAGTGAAATATGTTTGCAGTGCAACATGATCATGGAATGGGAACAGAGGATTCCCGAATCGGATTGCCATCTCTGAAGTGAGTGATCTTCATCACCCCAAAATCAACCAATAGACCCTTCTTTGATAACCCATCCGCCCGAGTATTATTTTCTCTAAAGATATGATTGATAGGTAGACAATTCAACCTCCTCTAGAGTCTCTGTGTTCTTTCGAACCAACCTTGGAGATTCAGAGACAACATACGATATCTGTTGGTGATCCATCCAATGACAAGATTAGAGTCCCCATATATATTGACATCCTGAAGAAGAAGTTCAGATGCCGCCCAAAGTCCGCCCCATAGAGCCATGATCTTAGCCTTATTATTAGACCCTGGACCACCGTTCCAATAGATATGGATTCGATCTCGAATAGACAGTTTTAGCCATACTCCACATTCGGTATAACCCTTTGCCGAAGCCCCATCAAAATAGATTGCAGCGATGGAAATCGCATGAGGTATAATGTGATGAGAGAAGTCCACCACCGACACCACATATTGTGGACGATCAATCATCCATCTGTTAATGGCCTCATATACACGGATCAGCTGGAAGGGTTTGTTTTCAAAAATCAGCTGGTTTCTGGCCAACCAAACCTCCCATATAAGGAAGAAAGGGAGTGATCTATAATTTGACTTCAATTTGTCCCATTCGACAGCCAAAGACAAGAAATCCACGGGAATCCATAAAGGATTCATAAAAAAGGAGTTGAATAACATCCACAATCGCCGAATGATTTGACATGAAAAAAATAAATGTGAGATAGTTTCATCCTCCCGACAGCAAATGACACATCGACTGGGGCCCTGTTGACCCCTCTTCTTGAGGTTATCCCATGTAAGAATTTTCCCACGCCAAAACAACCACCCTAAGATAGTGATTTTCGTAGGAATTTTCCTACTCCAAAATGGAAAAAAATCCCTGGTCACTACCAGTTGAGAAATGGAAATGATTCCATGATATATATCCTCTACAATGATCATATTATCCATTAGAGGACCATTCCATTTAATCAGATCACCTCTAGGAGCATAACAAAAACCAGCTCCCCTCAATTCATTTCGAAGTAGATCCCATTCGGCAGCAACCTCCCCAATCAATCCCAATTGATTTGCATTCTTGAAAATAGGAGCAACAAAAGACCATTCACGAATAGTTTGGGAAAGAAGATGGATACCTCTGTGTGCCAGAGTATGAACAAGATGTTAGGAAGGGCCAGTACAATTATGCAAATAGAGAATGCTTTGGAAACCAATCGAAATGCGTCCTCCGTCTTGAAATTGCCAAATTAGACGATGATCAAAATATCTCAGAATTTTCTTGAAACTACCCCAAATGGCAGATATTTTTCGAGAAAGGAATAATCATGACAGCTGAGCCGAAATAGAATATCCCCATCAATATATTTGGATCTGATAATGGCGTTCCATATGCACGTTCCGGTGATGGCACGCCAAAAGGATTTCATCATAAGGGCACAATTGATTACGCGGGGATTCAGAATGCCCCATCCGTCCATATCCTTGGGCCGACATAATAAATCAAATCTGCAAAGATTATATTTTTTATCCAAATTAGCATCGCCCCAGAGGAATTGGGTGATGATATAATTTATCTTCCTAATGATACCATCAGGTATATAAAAAATATGACCCTAGAAAACTATCATCTGAGACAATACAAATTGTATCATTATAAGCCGCCCCCCTATGGACAGCCAGCGATGAGTCCATCTGCCAATGCGAGCCCTGAATTTATCTACCATCCAAAGCCAGTCTCGATTCCTGTAACCGCATGGTTTGATAATATATCCCAAATATTTAAAACCTAGTGTTGCCAATCTGTATTCGACACCCATAAATTCTGCAATGAACCTGATCTCCTGAATGGCCCCAAATTCATAAATTGGAAATGATTTGCTCCTGTTAATACTCAAGCTTGTAGCATATTCAAAACACATGAACGTAATATGTATATAGAACCAATAGTTTCTAATAAAATAACCAAATATTAATAGATCGTTGACAAATAGAGAATGAGTCAAGGATATAGATTGTGAGAATGCAAAACCCTTTATGAAACCCCGTTGTTATACATTGTGCATGATTTTGCTAAATCCATCCATTATGAGGATGAATATGAGCGGAGATAGAGCGCATCCTTGACGTAAACCGCGACCAGCTTCAAAAAAATTTGTCGGAATACCATTCATAATAATTGCATATCGAACAGTAGATATACAAGACATAATCCAGCGGATAATCCGAATGGGAAGGCCAATCTTGAGCAGAATAAATCTAATGAAGGACCAATCCACAGAATCATATGCCTTTTGAAGATCCACTTTCATCATCAAGGCCTCCTTTTTATCCGAGTGCATAGAATGAAGCACCTCCTGTGCAATGGCAATTGCATCATGAATAGATCGGCCTTTAAGAAAACCATATTGTTCCTTCGAAATATGCTCAAACAAACAACCTTTAATATGATTTGCAATGATCTTGGAGGTAACCTTATAGATGAGATTACAAAAAGATATCGGCCTGAAGTCAGAGAAAGATTGGGGATCCGAAATTTTTGGGATAAGGGCTATGAAAGTAGAATTCAGATTTGCAGGAATATGACCCTATGTACGAAATAACTCCACTAAATTAGTAAGCTCCCCACCAAGAAAATAAAAAAAGTGTATAAAAAAGTCTGCAGGCCACCCATCTGGCCCCGGGCACTTATCATGAGGAAAATATTTGAGGACCCCAATAACCTCTTTCCGGGTGATGCGCTTGTCAATTAACGCAATGGCCTCATCATAAAAATATCTTTTGGTATGATCCAGAACCCATGTCTGATTCTTGACACTTATCGACTGATCTTTCATATAAAAAGTTGAGAAATATGAAAAAGCTTCCTTTTGTATCTCTGGAGTGGAGTGCGCGAAACTGTCATCAAGCCTTTTAATCCTCCAAATGGCATTGTGATTCTTTCTGTCATTTGCAGATTTGTGAAATAAATGTGTGTTGAGATCGCCCTCCTTCAACCATGAAATCCTGCTTTTTAATCGCCAGGAAACCTCCTCAATCCTCAGAATCTCCCGCTTCCGGCAACTGAGATAGGATAATAGCCTCATTGTGGAATCAATAGGATTAGAAAACGTGAATGACACATATAAATCCGCCATATGTTTGTTAATCACCATTAACTCTTCTTTAAGAGCCTTTTTCTTGTTGATTTCCCACTCCTTAGACGCCTTCTTAATCAATTGTAGTTTATAATGAAATCTGTCCCAGGCCCGGAGATCATCTACATCCACTTCATTTTGCCACAACCTCGTAACCAAATTTGTATACTCATCATCCTCAAGCCATATTCGATTGAACTTGAACGGCCTTCCCTTTATCACCCCACCAGTATTACATGCTAGTTTTATAGGCATATGGTCAAAGATATCTGAAACAAGGACAACAGAGTGAGGCAGACCCCACTTATCCAATATATTTTCTTTAACTAAAGCCTGGTCCAGCCTTTTACCAATGAATTCATCATCCACCCACTTGTTAGTCCATGTAGGCAGCAGCGGAAAAGGACGAATATCAACCATATGAAGATCACGGAACATATCATTTAGAAAGGAAGACAGAGAATCCAATCTAGCCAAATGTCCCCAAATTTCATCAGTGATCCGGATTTATGCAGGAACGAAACAGAATAAACATATAACCATAAATACAGAGATGCAGCAGAAATAACACTTCATTTCATTAATATCAAAGAACTGAAATTTGCTTACAAACAGAATGGAAATAAAACTAGCTAGGGTGCTGGTAGCTATCTCTGAGAGGAGATGTGGCGGCTACAGGCCTCTAAACTGAGTTAAAATGAGGCTCGAGGGCCTATTTATGATTGAGAAACAATGGAGAACCCTAAACATCCAAAAACCTAACCCTAGGAGATGAAGCGCCAAAACTATGGGCCCCATTTGGGTAAATTGGTGTTTCAACTTCCCAGGGACGTAACTTTGGCATACTATCTCCGTTTGACGCACATGATACATCATTAGAAATCTCTATCCGAGGACTACAACTTTCGAGACGAATTTGATGATCAAATTCGTTGGTAAAATGATACCCAAAAAACGTCGTTTAGGGCCTCAAAACGGCTCCGGAAGTTTAGGACCCGAAAAACCGCTAAAAATAGTAAGTTATGCCGAAACTGAAAAAATTAAAGAGACAATGGTGGGGGCCCAAGTGGAATAGGCAGGTGGCCACCAATATCCACCTGGATCATTCCTCTCCCCTTAGGAAGCAATGGTCCCCATTGCGTTAAGTTCCTCCATGAGATGAGGAAATTTCTGCTGAACTTGGTCCCTGGTGAACCACTTTCCTTGGTGCAGGAGTTGGCCGGCTTTGACAACCCGATATAGTTGGATCTTCTGCTGGCGAGTGTTCTTGATTTGCATGTCCATGATGCAATCTGTGGTGGCCTGTTCCATGCAGTCTGGATTTAACTCAGTTGGTGTGAGTTTTTCTGCAATGTTCGAGGTGTCCAGTAGAGGTGGGAAGTAAGGACAAAGGCGATCCACATTGAAGATTGGGTGCAGACCAAGGAATGGTGGAATACTGAGCTCGAATGCATTGTTCCCTACAGCCTTGGTGATAGTGTATGGCCCGTATCGGAGCGGGCGAAGCTTGCGGTGGGGTCCAGTGAGGCGCTCCTTCTGCAAATGTAGCCATACTTTGTCACCCACCTGGAAGTTGTGTGGCACCCGGTGTTGATCATGGCGTTGCTTGTACTTCGCATTGGCTCTGTCCAATATATCATGAACCTGTTGGCGGATGTGTTGAATACGCTCGATGAAGCTACTTGCTTTGTCAACTTCAGACTGGACATGAGCTGAATTGGCCTGAGCAGCTGCAAATGGCATGGCTACGTCAATGGGACATAGTGGCTGGAATCCCAAGCCCACCTAAAAGGGGCTATGGCCAATTGAATTGTGGAGAGCCCGGTTATAACTGTGTTGTACATAGGGGAGGCTCTCGTCCCATGTGCGTGGATGCTTTGAGTTGTACATGCGCAGAATGTGTACAATCATTCTGTTGACGACCTCTGTCTGACCATCTGTTTGGGGATGGAAAGCTGTGGACTTGGTGAGCTTTGTGTCCGACATTGACCAGAGGCTGGACCAAAATGTGCTGAGGAACCTGCTATCTCGATCTGATATGATAGACTGTGGGATCCCAAAGTGCACCCACACTCGTTCAAAGAAGAGTTTAGCAGTGGCTTCTGCTGTGATATTCTTCTTATAGGCCGCCATAATGGCCATCTTCGAGAATCTGTCAACGACCACGAAAACATAGTCATTTCCATTCTTAGTAGAAGGCAGGCCCAACATGTAATCCATGGAGATGGATTCCCAAGGTCGACTAGGGGTAGGTAGTGGAGTATATAGGCCTTGCTTCTTGATGGTCGGTTTGGCAATGGCACAAGCAGTGCAGGATCTGATGTGCTTCTTGACATCCTTTCGAAGATTCGGCCAATAGAAATACTTCTGTAGTATTTCTACTATTTTCTCGACCCCGAAATTCCCAGCGACTCGACTGTAGTGTGCTTCCCATATCATCTTGGCACGCTCGCTTGAAGGAACACAAAGGTGTCCCAGGTGACATAAAAGTGCATCTTGGAGGTGAAAATTTGGAACATGCGTGCCCCCCAAGAGTGCCTTGTAAGTGTGGCCGAATTCTGGGTCACTCTCATAGAGAAGCGGCCAATCAGAAGTCTCGTGCCCACAAGAGTTGAGCACGGTGGTGAGCGCCACGATCGGTGGTCGGCTGAGGCAGTCTGCAACATTATTGGTGCTACCCTTCTTGTACTTGATGTTAAAATGAAACTGTTGCGGATATGTGGACCACTTCTGATGGCGATCATTCTGCAACTTCCCTTGTGTCTGTATGAACTGCAGGGGCCGGTGGTCTGTGTGGATGATTGTTTCCTTCCCCAAAATGTAATGCTTCCATTGTCGACAGGCTTGCACAATAGAATACATTTCTTTGTCATAGGTGGGATACTTGCGAACTGTCTCAGACAATGTCTCACTGTGATATGCCACTGGATGTCCCTGTTGAGTAAGAACTGCCCCAATAGCATAGTCAGAGGCATCTGTCTCGATCTCAAATGGTTGTTGCAAGTCTGGTAATGTGAGCACTGGGGCAGAACAGAGGCGATTTTTCAATTCTATGAACGCCTTCTGTTGAGGTTCCGACCAAAAGAATTTTGCTCTTGCTCCTCCCTTGGTGACTTGACTCAAGGGCCAAGTGATATGAGAGAATCCCAACACAAATCTACGGTAGAAATTAGCAAGACCCAGAAAGCTGCGAAGCTCTGTTATAGTGGTTGGGGCTGGCCAATCCCGAATGACTTGGATCTTGGTTGGATCCACATGCACCCCCTTTCATCAATAATGTATCCCAGATATTGAACCTGGGTCATGCCAAACGTGCATTTCTCCAAATTGGCACACAACTTGTGTTGCCGCAGTGTTTGGAGGACTTGTCGGATGTGGTGAAGGTGCTCTTCCCAAGTCTTGCTGAAGATCAGAATGTCATCCAAGTACACCACTACAAATGAGTTGGTGAATGGCCGCAAGATGTCGTCCATCATCCTCATGAAGGTTGCGAGAGCATTCGTCAACCCGAAAGGCATGACCAGCCATTCGAAAAGGCCTTCCTTGGCTTTGAAGGCAGTCTTCCACACATCGGAGGGTTCAATTGGTACCTGGTGATACCCAGACTTCAGGTCAATCTTGATGAAATATTTTTCACCTTTGAGTTGGTCCAGAAGGTCATCAATCCGTGGGATTGGGTACCTATTCCGGACAGTGATCTTGTTCAGCGCCCGATAGTCAATACAGAGTCTCCATGTCCCATCCTTCTTTTGTACCAACACAATCGGGCTCCCACAGGGCGATGAACTTGGTCTGATGTGACCTTTCTGCAACAGCTCCTGAATCTGTCTCTTGATTTCATCATTCTCCAGAACAGAGCGTCGATAGATTGGTCCATTAGGTAGCGGCGCACCTGGGGTCAGATCAATCGGGTGCTTGACCTGACAGTGCAGAGGAACCCCTGTGGGTGAGGTGAATATGTCTGCGTACTCCTCCACAACCTTATCCATCTGTTGTTTTTGTTAGAGGAGCCCTGCCTGGAGGTCGTGGCCACAATATTCTTCTTGCCCTGGGGGCGAATCATTGGGAAAACGAATTTCCTGGTTTGGGAAATGAGCTTACTGCATTGTTTTGCAGTAACCAAAGAGATAGCGGCAGGAGGTGGTACCTCTGGTATCCTGTACAACTTATTTCCCAAAGTAACAATAACAGCATGAGGCCGAGACTCATACACGGCATGACGCTTCCACAAGTATGGTTGTCCTAATAATACATCAGAAACATCAATAGGAGCAACGTCACATAATACCTCATCCGTGAAGGGCTTGATGCTATAGGGAAGGCGGCACTGCTGGCTGACGCGGAGATCTCGTCCTTGGTGAAGCCACCAGATGGTGTATGGATGTGGGTGAGCTGTGGTCGGCAAGCCCAACCGCTTCACGGCGTCTGCTGAAATGAGGTTCTTTTGGCTCCCATTGTCGACAATGAACTGTACAGGGGAGCCCTTTACCCCCATCTGGGAGTGGAAGAGACGTTCCTCCTCCTCTGGATCTTCCGGTTCCTCCTTCTGGACCTTTGTAGTGGCAACAGTGGCGTTGGGCTCCGCATCAATAATCTGTTTCCCTTTTTCATTCCCCTTTTCAGGTTCTGATTCGAAGTTGGAGCATGCATCTGACTCAGAAGCCCTCATCTCGGCCACTAGCGACTTCTTGGCCCGACACTCACTTGTGTTGTGAGTGGAGCTCTTATGGAACTCACACCACTTTCCCGTGTCCTTCTTTGGCTTTACGGTGTTGTTCTTTTCTTGTGGCTTTGACGGGTTGTCTTTAGCCACCATGCTCTGTCCTTTGTTCTGTGGTTTGGAAGCACCTTTTCCTTGCTTTTGATTCACAGATCCAAAGTCTCGCTTCTTCTGTTTGAATTTCTGCTCAATCTTGGCAGCATACCGGTATGCCGTACCAAGCGAGGAGATGTCGAGGAACTCCATTTCCTCCTGAATGTATCTGTGCAGACAGCTGCGATACTTTAGCACCAAATGTTTCTCTGAATCTTTGATACCCAACTTTGTGCGCAGGGTATGGAACAGATTCGTCGGCTCATGCACATCTTGATCCCTTTGTTGTCGCAGCGTGGTCCATTGTATGTACTTGTCCTCATAGCTCCCCACGGGATAGTACTGTTCCTTGACGGCGTCTGGGAAAGAATTCCAAGTTGGTACGGCCGAGAACAGAGAGGGTTCTGTCTGGTCCTTGTTCTCACAGTAGGTTTCCCACCAGTCCTTAACATGGGGGTAGCTTTGAGGAGTGCAAAAATAATCTTCTCCCGGTCTGAAAAGTCATGAACCGAGAAATATCCTTCTAACAGATTCAACCATTTATCTACAGCATATGCGTCTATTTGACCCTCAAATATGGGAATGTCAAAATTTACTTGTACCTTAAAAGGAGTCGCGCCTCCAGAGTGGCTGCTGGATGCAGATGCGCCGCCGGTGGGTAGCCGTTGAAGGATCTGAGCGAAGTTATCCATCATCGCGTTCCTTTGTTTTTCGAGGGCCTCCTCGAGCAATATTTTGATAGGATCTCCTGCTCCCTCATCTTTCTTTTCGTCCCCCATGGGCGTCCGTCGAGGTTTGCGAGGCTGATCTTGCAAAGGTTCCACCAGATCGAGCCCTAGCTCCTTATACCCCGGCCTCGTTGGGGACATGCAAAGAAGGATCGAGAAAAAGCAGACCGCTCTGATACCACTGATCCGGATTTATGCAGGAACGCAACAGAATAAACATATAACCATAAATACAGAGATGCAGTGGAAATAACACTTCATTTCATTAATATCAAAGAGCTGAAATTTGCTTACAGACAGAATGGAAATAAAACTAGCTAGGGCGCTGGTAGCTATCTCTGAGAAGAGATGTGGCGGCTACAGGCCTCTGAACCGAGTTACAATGAGGCTCGAGGGCCTATTTATTATTGAGAAACAATGGAGAACTCTAAACATCCAAAAACCTAACCCTAGGAGATGAAGCGCCAAAACTATGGGCTCCGTTTGGGTAAATTGGTGTTTCAACTTCCCAGGGACGTAACTTTGGCATACTATCTCCGTTTGACGCACATGATACATCATTAGAAAGCTCTATCCGAGGACTACAACTTTCGCCACGAATATCATTCCAAAACGGAATGATATTCATTGGAGGCGTGATGCCCAAAAAACGTCGTTTAGGGCCTCAAAACGGTTCCGGAAGTTCAGGACCCAAAAAAATGCTAAAAATAGTAAGCTATGCCGAAACTGAAAAACTGAAAGAGACAATGGTGGGGGCCCAAGTGGAATAGACGGGTGGCCACCAATATCCACCTGGATCAATCAGATTGCATGGTAACATTTAGGTCCCCCATCAAAATCAAATTCGGAAGCATAAGAATATTCGAGGCCAACATCCTTTGCCAGAACGCTTGTCTGTTGCAGAATGGGGCATATACGTTGATAATGTAAATAGACTCTGTCTTTCCCCTGAGACGACCCTCCAGCAATATACCCCCGAAAAAACTGAAAGCTTTAAAGATTGCCCTGTCAAGGTCCCATATGGCAATCAAACCCCCTGAATGTCCCACTGAGTCCACAGCAGTCGCCAACCACCCAGACTTAAAATTCAAAAACAATTTGATAGCTTTCTCCCGCCGACACATAGTCTCTTGACCCAAAAATATGACCGGATTTTCAGAAAAAAGCAGATCCCTCAGGAAATGAGCTTTAGAGGCATTGCCCAAACCCATAATATTCATAGACAGGATGTAATTCATGGCGAGTCCACCTCAGGGTTGCTTGCTCTAAGCGCCCTTGTGGAATCCCATAAGCTTCACTAACAGAAATGGGAATATCAGTGAGATTCTCATTATTCTCAGTGAACAATGAGATAGCCCTGAATTTGCCCCTTGTATATTTATTGGCCACCTTCAGATTTCGATCAGAAGAGATATTAGAAGAAGGATGAAGAGAGGGTCTTGAATCTGTCGATGAAGGGGGTTTGTCAAAGACAGTAAGTGCAACAAGATCTATATTAGGGTTGGCCATAATGGATTCTAAATCACTCCCAACGGGATTCCGAGGGGAGTCTGAAAGAACCGCTGGGTCAATATGTTCTGGGGAAATATCTAAAGACAGATGAGCCGCATTCGAAGTACTCCTAATAAGAGCAGAAGACTCACCAGTGGAAAAGTTGGTAGAATGAAAGAGTGGGGGATCAACAATTGACTTACCCTTATCAACGGGAACGCTCTGGATACGAATAGGAGTACTATCAGGGCTATTATGAGAGTGAGAGAGAGGGTGTACAGCAGCAGGATTATCCAACGAAACCTCATGGAATGAGTCAGAAGGTTTCTCAGCCCCCAACCCAATTGATACAGAAGAAGTATTATTGTCTGAGGGCTGAAAGTTAGACACTGGTTCCAATACACGGAGATTATCAAGAGACACCCTATTGAGATGAGGCCCAGGAATCACATCCTCAATCACGTGAATATTCCTATCGTTATGACCATCAGCAGTAACATAGGCTTCGTCATTAGAGGAATGAGAACCAGAATTACCTGTATGAAGTCCCGTAGATGAACCGTTAGGCACATGATTTTTTCGACCCACAACAATGCCAGCCATAGCACCAACCGGTCGATCCAATCGCATTTGGAATGGGCAATGTTCCCTCAGGTGACCAGTTCGATGACAAATGAGGCACCGAAAGGGAATGCCCCAAAAGTCAATACGCTGCCGATGACGCCTGTCGCCCCATACTAAATCGACGTCCCTAGGCAGCCCCCCAGAATAGTCAACCTCAACCAGAATCCATGCGATTCTCTTATCGCCTGCACCCAAAATACTAGGATCAATATACTTAGTGCAACCGATTGAATTTCCAATAGCCCTTAATGCCTTGAGCGTCCAGAATTCCAGAGGGAGTCCCGACAACTTCACCCAAATAACCTTACTACAGGGAGCCTCCATTACTGGATTAAATCCAAGATACCATGGAACGAGCTGCATAAAGCTCCTCCCACGGACCCAAGTCCTACTAATGATTTTGAATACATCATTGTCGTCCATAAAATGGACACAAAATCATCCATTTATAAGATCACTAATCTTAGGATTATATCTAATAATAGGCTTCCAATATTTACTGATCCATGTGATTGTGTCAAAATCAGTGTTCTCCGGGAACATCCATCTGCCAATAACAATGCGTTTCTGTAAACTCGCCACCCGCCCATAGAGATACTCATAGTCTAAAATCACTTCCTTAATTTCCATATTATGCTTGTACACAGCAGTCTGCTTCTTGCGTCTACCAATTTTATTTTTCCGATAATGACCACCCTGCACCTTTTCTTCAGCAGCTAAGGGATTATTGATAGCCTGTAAAATAATCAACTCATCAAAATCCGGCCCATCGATATGTCTGGAATCACCAGGAATTTATTTTTGAGGAACTAGCTTTATTCTGGGATCCACCATAATTAAGAGTGATATCAGATGGAGTAAATACACCTACAGATGCACAGGTCCGGAAAACTGTCACTGTACACCTGAAAATAGCGGAAAGATAACAGTAATGGCGATGCTTATGTGACAACAACTATAGATATTCTAGAGCGTAGTCAATCGAAATTACATCCCATCAACTATGAAAGGAAACTCTCTTAGAGAGTGGACCCATAAAATACCATATATGAAGTGTTTGGGATGACCATATAAGGAAAACAATTCATACCATGGGATAACCCAAGAATGCAATAATTCAAATCTACAGCCCTGACATCAGATAACCACAATCCCAAGGAAGTACAGAAAATATAATTTAATTGCCATCGTTATCCCGAAAACAACAATATAGCTGAGTAGGTAGACCCTATTTATGATTATAGATTAATGCAGATGGAGTGAATGACAACGGTAACCATCCGAGGATCGTGTAGACAATTAGTGATGTCACCTACAAAAACTACAAAAGTTAGAGGGGAATATAGCCACGTAAAAGATGGTCTCAACGTTCGAAAGCACTAAAATAGCCCAAAAGAAAATGGAACCAAAAGAAACAATGAGGAAACCTTCACAAACAGGCAGTAAATTTATACCGCCGCCACTGTCATCATGATCATAGATAGATTAACCTCATGAATCCCACACCTCGAATGAACGAGACCACTTGTCACCGATGTCATATACCGAAAAAGCATTCAAATTAGCCGGAAAAATCGTACGACAGACCAGAAAGATAGGTGAAACAATGAAAAAACCAGATTGCTTTTAGAAATGGTAGCAGCAGCAGCAAAGACAACCAGGGAAAGCCCACCATCTCTTACAGAGACGGACCCCAAAACTCTTGCAATGACGCGATATAATGACGGAGTCCACCCATTTACACGATATAATATACCACTAGCCCGGTCGATCAAATTCATTGAGGTTAGGACACATTTTAATTAAAGAATTATCTGACAATCAGATTACTAATTCTTTCCACACGTCTCTAAAAAATTTAGACCATCTTCCATCAATCCAACAATAAAAAAAAAAGTTTCCAAAAAAAAAAAAAAAAAAAAATCTAACCCATAAACTCACCTTTCCTGTCTTATTTTTGATGTAATCACAAATGATCTAGATGATATATGCACTAACATGCCAGACCCATAAAAGTTTAGAACAATAAAATATAGAATTATAAATCCCTGAAATAACGTGTCATGATATGTACTTATGCAGAACTGTTGTGTTGCTCACATGTCTGGGTAGAAATATCAATCTTTCCCATCACTCTTTTTTTTTTATTCGTAAGAAAAGAAGGTAAAATTTTCATGTGAAAAGAAAACATTTATTTATGTAGCATACCTACTTTAGAAGTCTTCATAAAAATGATATAATTATGAATATAAATTTTATTACTGTTTCTACCAAAAATATAGTTAGAATCAAAATTCGGTTGGATGTAAAACGAATTCTTGATAACTGTGTATTGATTTATGACATAAATCTATGAAAATAAGTAAGAGAAGGGAGATTATGAGAATTGAAGGGGAAACCGAAATCCTACCTGGAGAGAACTCAATTTTTTCTCCTCTCCTTCTATGCACTAAGGTATTCTATTTCTAGAGATGACCAACATGGATTATTGGTCAGTAACTATTACAGTCTCCACTATAATGTTGTTGCCATGCCTTCATACAACGAAGGTGGAGGCAAAATCGAAATTAGGGCAAGAGAAGATAAGCCACCTACATTTCTATTTCCACGACTTGCTAGTGGGTATAAATATGATGGTATTACCGTCTCCACTGTAATGTTGTTGCCATGCCTTCATACAGCTGAGGTGGAGGCAAAATCGAAATTAGGTTAGGAGAAGATTAGCCACCTACATTTCTATTTCCACAACTTGCTGGTGGGTAAAAATGTGATGGCTGCCCACCATAAACTCATCCTTTACTCAGTTTGGTTTGGTGAGAGTTATGGACCACTGGTTGAAAGAATGTATGGAAGAATGGTTGTCCGGAAGCCTACTCCAAAATGGTTGGAAAAGCACAAGGGTAAAAATAAAGCATCACAATCATTGAGGAAAATTTTCTACGATGGGGGAGATTCGAGAAGAGAAGAAAGAGTAGATCATCATTTTTTGTTTTTGTGGATTTTAATGGTTGCAATAATGTTAATCTAAATTTGAAATGCACGTCCTAGATTCAAGGGATTACTCAGGCAGTTCCTTCCTTGAATCTTTCGTTCATTGTATACTTACTTGCAACTCAATAGAGTATGTATAACTTGAAGGAAAGCAACCATCTCTAATCTAGATTTGACCATTGTGTTTCAAGAGAGAACTATTCTTATCATTTTTTTTCTTGAAAGAAGAGTTTGCATACAAATTTTATTATGGTGTTAGAAAAGATGAATATTAATTTCATTGTATAGCTTAAGCATAGTAAATGATAAGTAATTTCACACACACACACACACACACATATATATATGTGTGTGTGTGTGTGTGCAAAAAAATATAAGATGCTTGTTTTCTTTTAAAAGGGATTTGGTACATGTGTATAAAATTATAACGAAATTCAAGTTATTTTCTTGAAAATGAACATAGATTAAAGAGAGTAATTCGTGAATATATTTCATGGGTTGGAAATAAGTTAATGTTTTTTTCTTGGAAAAAAAGTCATGAAGAACCCATATTAGTTTCACATAATTGTTTCTTTGGGAAATATCATGTTGAATCTTGTGTGAAATGAATAATTTCTTCTTGGGAAAAGATTATATTGTTTTATATATGTTGTTTTTACTTGAAAAGATTGCATGGCTAGATGAATTGTGTCAACTTCTTGATTTAGGTGTATACAAGGTTAAACTAATATTTTTATTGTTTCCTAGTTTTATGCATAAAAGAAAGAAACGCCTTAAGGCATAAACTTGAGATGAATCATGGCATATAAAAATTCATTGAAGGTAAAAATTAATAAACAAAATGCCATTCAAAGCTAGAAGATAAAGAGAAATCACTTAACTTATGCCAAATTGACAAATTTTGTAACCTTTCCAACATAGGTTGTCTCTCAATCTTCAAAGATGGTCCTTCAAGTTCCAATAGAAAATATTTGATATATATAAGTAGAAGATAACAACAAATAATCTAAATAAAATAATATTAATTCATAAATTGCTAAATAAAATAATATTAATTCATAAATAATGTGATCGCTATCTTTCAAATCTAAATTTTCATCACAACTTCACAAAACTTTAAAAATATTCTAAAATATTCCAGTAAAACTTATGATGATGATGATGGTTAATGTCCACATAGATCAGACTTATAATTTTCTTAGTTCTTCTAGTCTTTCTTGGTGAGATTGGTGTTGTAGCTTTTTTTTTCTTCTCTACCGTCTTCCAATTTCTTTTATCTTGCACCTCCTTCAACTCTTCTGATTCTTGGGACACTAGTGTCTTATTTTTGGGATCTGGATTCTTGGGACACTGGTGTCTTATCTTCGAGATCGGGACACTGGTGTCTTATCTTCGGGATCTAGGAGATCTGCTATGCTACTAAATGAAGATTTATTTTGCGCGGTATTTAAATCCTCATAATTGTTGCTGCTTGGGGGCTACAGAGTTCATTTTTTTTGTTGTTGGGCAGAGCTTTCCCCTGCATGTCTTGAGGGTTGTTTCTTTATTGCCTGATTTCTTGCGATTCAGAGTTTTCTGGAGAGTATTCTTCCTTGATGACAGTGTAATGTTCCTTTTGTGCTCCTTCCCACCATGTAGATCTACGGTGATTCTCTCTAGCAGAATTTTTCTAAAAACTTTTGGACAATTTTTTGGCTAAATAACCCGTCTCAAAGAAGAATCGACATCTAAAATAAACACTTTCATTAAATTAATAAATAATTAAATTAAAATTACAAAAACATAAATTTACCCTAAACACCATAGCTTAATTATTTATAAAATATTAAAGAAAATGGGCCGCAGATTTTGACCCATCGTGATCTGTGTTGACCACTTATCTACTTTTCTCACATCGAAATTTCATCGCCAATTTGTTTCTGGCACGTAACTAGTAATATTTGCACTTTATAATTTTCTCAATGTCGTGCCATATCCCAAGCTTAATATTTCCAACATCACTGACCTATTTTTTCATTAGTAAATTATATTAAATGAAATTTGCAGAATATGGCTACCTATAAGGACAGGAGCACGAACACGAACTTGTGTAACGTAGTGAAATCGCTGGGTTTTTCGGGTTTTTCCCTTGGGTTATAATTCGGCATGTTAACGTTTTAAGGTAGATTTTGTTTATCTAATGATTATAACGTAGACTTAATTGGGTATGTGTAGGTTAGATTTAAATTGTGTTTATTTATTGAATACGAAGTATTTATTTAATGAGTATACAGTAATTTTTATTTTATTTTTATAACTTATATTAAAATGAAATTTGCGAAAAAAAAAGAAAGTTTAATTATGTGAAAAGTAGAGTTGTTGTTTGTGTATAATGAGTAAAGTTGGTGAATGCTGAAGGTCTTCTAAGCTTACTTGCAACATTATCATATGCCTCTGCAGTTTCTTCTGCTTTGGGTTTTAATTCGGCATGTTTACGTTTTAATGTAGATTTTGTATATCTAATGAGTATAAAGTAGACTTAATTATTTGGGTATGTATAGATTAGATTTTAAATTGTGTTTATTTAATGAATACGAAGTATTTATTTATTTAATAAGTATAGAGTAATTTTTTTATTATTTATAACTTATATTAAACAAGGGCTACATGGTAGCTAGTACCTACATGTTAGTTTAAATATAGCTAATTTTAAATAAAAAATAATAAAAAATTAGTCATATATATTTATATAATTATACTTATTTATAGTAGCTTTACAACAGAGTAGCTACTACGTGCCCCTTAATGTAAATATAGAAATGTTACAATTTGAGTTTGAGTATGTTTATGAGTATTTGTTTTGAGTGCCTTGTTAATTCAGTTGGTAAGAACATATGGATAATACTTTAAGATTGGAATCTATCACGTTAAAAATGCTCAATCATAGATTAAATAATTATAAATATATTATAGTTAAAAAATTAAGTTTTTATTTACGTTAATTATAATTTAATACTTAATAAATTTATGGATAGTAGAGATTTATTTTGTTCAATCTGCCACTTCTCTTTAAATTATTTGTGCTAATAGTTTGTTTAATGATGCCCACTACTAGGCCTTGCAATGATTTGTTCCCACGTGGGTGTAAAAAAAATTAAGAATTTAATATTTAATAAATATGTGTGGATTAGATATTGATTCCCACCATGAGGCCTTGCACTGATGCCAACCATTTTGAAATGATGCGTTAGTTCATGGATGTTGGATTTCAATGGTTTAAGTTCCCATGTTAATGAAACTTAATTATAACCCGTTGGGCATTTACAAGCCATGTTAGTTGTGGCACGTTTGGAATTATCTACTTAACTTTATTAACTGGTTTTAAATCATTTTTTACACTCAAAAAGTGCTTGATCATTTCAAACTATTTAAGAAATGTTTAGGCTTCAATTCCAATTGCATTTATAAATTTTCTATTCTTACTTTTTCTGTTTAAATCTTCTTTTATAACCATTTTGCCTATTTGGAATTTAACATTAAAATTTAAATATATAGTTATGAAATAATTTTTTCCAGATGTTCGAGAACTTTTTTGATATAAAAATAAAAATAAGTTGGAATAAAAATAAATGAACTTGATTTTTAGACTGATTTCATCTTAAAATACTATGAACATTAACTAGGATAGAAATAAATAAGCTTAATTTTTATTTTGATTTCACCTAAAAATACCATGAACACAAATATAAACACTAAGTAAGAAATATATAAACTTAATTTTTAATTTGATTTTGCCTAAAAATACCATGAAAAAGAAAAAGCAAACAATACAACTAGAATTTATGTCCACTGTAACTTGTTTCGTAGAATTTTTAGTATTGTTATGAAGTCTTATGGTTTCGCAATTTTTAAAATGTATTTAACGGAAAAATCATCGTGTAACTAGTAATTTGTCAAATTCCATCCCTCTGTGTAAAGTCAATATAATGAAGCGGTACATCATATATGCCACTCCATTGTCCCGAATCGTTCTATAACCAAACTATGGAGCCATCAACAAAGAGAAAGTTGGAGCCCTGTACAATTAATGAGTTGATTACTATTATAAATGTGAAAATAATATTAACAGTAGCTATGGCCATTGACATTGGTATCACAATATTCCTTTGTTACAAGGTCCGGTCAGAGTAGCCCTCACAGAGGATCGATAAAATCGTCAACAAAATCATAGAAAGTTCTGTTGTGAAGTAGCAACCCTTCACGAATGGCGACCCTTTCCAGAAGGAAAATAAATGAGAGCCCTTTTATAATGACACTAATTCCATTACCAACCCATCACGACATATAATCCGCCATTGATGTCGGATATAATATTTTCTGTCCGTGCAGCTCGATGAACCCACCTGCCCACCTATCGTCCTCAGAGTCCGATGTGGACATATAGTAACCTTGGGAGAATCAACTACGTAGTGCCGTAGACATTAAAGTTATTAATTATAGATCTAAAGGACATGTGTATTTACGCCTAAAATCTATAGCGTATAAAACACTGTAAGTTTTTAATATGACTTTAGAGTCTGAACTAAACTAACATTTAATAAGATTGCACGAATAACTATGAGTTTTGCAATAACATGTTAAAGTTTTGAACCAATAGAATTTCAGATAAATAGATTAAAATATTATTAAAAAAATATAAATTTCAATTCATAATGTTTAACATTAGATAAATTTTAATTTTTTAAAGTCAAATAGAAATTAATGTCAAATAAATAGCCAACCTAATGCAATATACACTGCCTCCAGCAAGTATAATAATGAAATTTTCCAAAAAAGTTTAATTATATGAAAAGTAGAGTTGTTGTTGTTTGTGTGTAATGAGAAAATTTGGTGAAAGCTAAAGGTCCTATAAGCTTACTTGCAACATTATCATAAGCCATTGCAACTGCTTCTGTTGTGTCATGAGTTCCTAGCCATAGCCTTACTCCTCTAGAAGGATCTTTGATCTCTGCAGCCCGTTTGCCCCATTTTTTTCATCTCACTCCACGATATTTACAACTCTTTGCAGACCCTAGTTTGAAACCTGGGGTTGCACTGGTCTTTGTTATTCTTGTTGGGGACTTTGGATTTCCTGGATTTAGACTTGCACTAATTTTTTGAACTAGCAGAGCAATTTTATGGTATGTGAATCTCGTGAACCAATCTGTTGTGAGATGCAGGCTTCAATTCATCATCGCTTGAGAGATCTATGGCATATGGGTCATTACAGATAAGCCTGATCTTCCTTTTTGAAGCTCCCATGGTATTATAGTTAGGGTTCTTAAAACCGCATGTAATTCGAACTCTGTGATTATATTCAATCAGACTACACTCCGAGCGCTTGTGTTGTTGCTAGTTCGTTCATAACAGATACACCACACATTGACCAAAAAGGAAATAAGTATATAAATCTCAAGCAACGAAGCAAAACATTAAAGTTTAAACCACGTAGGATATTTAATTCACAATAACAGATAAAAAAATTTCTAAAATTGAAGCTGATTCTAACAGTTTCACACTTTGTGAATTGTTTCCTATAAAACATTTCGTTTTTTACATTGTATACCATGACCTAAGACGAACTGTAATAAATTTTAAATCAAAACAATATCCAAAGCTCTGAATGAATATAGGATAAACCCCCCCTGTATGAATATTTGAAGGGTTATAAAGTTACAGAAATGAGACTTTAAGTTAGAAAAATAGAAGCAATAAACAATAGGAATCAATGGAACATAAGTGGAAAGAGAGTATAGAGCAGATTAAACAATATAAAGAGAATTTAAGGACTGCTAGTACTATTGAGCTAAGATGTCGACTCCATAAAATGGAATTCAGTTTACTCCATCAAATGATCTCCATAAAGAAAGATATTGTACCGATATAGAAGATCAGACGCATGAATGCGAACACAAGGGAGGAGTTGGCCTTGATCAGGAAAGATCAGAAGGATAGATCAGAAGACTATTTATTGGTACGCTTGATCCGAAAGAAATCCGCTACTGACCGCATCATGGCCCCATCATGCAGGAGCAACCATCGGTTAAGGATTACCACTAGTAACAGAAACTGAGCAGGAGCTTGGTTCAAATAGCTCTGGTTCATATTCCATTGTTCAAAGAGAAGGAGTGCTGTTGAAAGAATGAAATTTTAGAATGAAATAGGAGTTCTGGTCAAACATGGAAGAACCCTAAAAATTGAAGCCATGGTTTACAGAAAGAGCTTGCTTCAAATATAAAGAAACCCTTCAATCTTAGTTTTATGATTTTTGATTGTTGGTAACAGGATGTTGGTAAAACGTAGAAGGGAATAAGTCTCTAGTTCATCCATATAGAAACAGTTAAACAAGAAATTGTTTGTTTGATTAGGTTTTAAAATTCCTCATTACTTGTTTTAACTATTATTTTTCTTTTATTTATGAACTATTAATCCTAGGGCTTAGGAATTTTCAATCCTCTAACATTCTATCCAATGGTGAAAATTAGTACATAGTGGTATTTAGGGAAGTTGTTTTCAAATAGGAATGCCTTACGACGTAATAACTAAATGATGGTAGAATTCTAAAGAAGGCAATATGTTGTGCATACATTAAAGAAGAGATATTATGATAAGCTCTTGCATGTGCAAATAATAGTCATCGTGTTATAGAGATATGTTCTTTGCATGGATAGAAGAAATATTGAGTTCTAATTTTTCTTTAGGAAGAATTATATGTGAGTACTTTATGCTATCATAACTATTATGTTAGTTTCTTTTGGAATAAGATCATGCATATGCATGCAATATTTGTATTAGCTTTCGTTGGAAAGAATATACATATTTTTATGTGGGAAAAGGTGGCATGTTGTATTAGACTACATTGGAAAATATTGTTAGTATATTCTTTGAAAAGACATGTATTTGTATGCTTTATTGCATTAGTTTTACAGAAAAGAAAACATGTGTTTGAATGCTCTATTATGTTAAGAATTCCTTTGGGAAGACTCTTTTGGAAGCTATGTGCTCTGTTGTGTTAAGCATTCCTTTGGGAAGACTCTTTTGGAATCTATATGCATTTGCATGCATGGGAACAACATTTCTTGTGTTAGATTTCTTTACATGAACCAAAAGTAATAGCTTAAGGGTTAGTTATTTTGATTAAATTTATGTAATTCGCATGTACGAAGATTGTAACTGATATATTAGTTTCTTTTAAAGAAATTTCTAGACAGTTGTAGCGATTTGTCTTGCAAGAATTTGTGCTTATGCAAGGGAAATATTAGTTAATATTTTATAGGCGTCCTTTGATGGTTACATGCTTATAACTAGCGCATACACAGTGTTGTTAAAGTAACCATGTCGTGATATTATACTTGCATGTCATGACTCTACATGAATGGATGGAGAAGCATCACTAGTATATATTTGTGAATGTGTTGATTAATACTTTGTGAATCCTCACACCAATGTATGTTGAAGACAACATTAGAAGAAAATGATAGCGACTTGTGAAAAGGAAATATTATGCTTAACGTGGTGGCAGGTAAATGATTAATGGTTCATGCAGATGAGCACGAGCTGCAGGATGGTCCATTGTAGGTACATCCATGCTACCAAGATATGAAGATATGAATATTAGTGGGTAAATGATATCATAATTATTGTAATGAATTTAAGCTAGATATTTGTATATTTCCTTGTAAGATTTATAAATATGGTTAAGGGATGGTCTCCCTTATAAGCCATTGAGTGAGGGGTGAACACCCTCACGAGTGTTTAATAATAAAATTATGTAGGAATTTGCAGGGTAAGTTCCTTTTTCTTTGTTCTTTCCAGAACTCTCAGCTGCTGATTTGTTACTTTCAACAGTCACTTTAGAAGTTTTCTCATGCCTTTTCTTGATGGTAACCTCAGAAGCTTTGGCCTGGCAGTGTCCTGGCTCTTTTTGCTTCTAAGTTCATACTGTTCTCTGACCTGCATGATGGCATCTTCAAATCCTAACCTGTAATCCTCAGATTCTAACCATTCCTCATCCCAATATGAGGGTGAGGGCTGATCTTTTTCTGTGGAACAATTGTGGATTGAGTTTTCTACTTCAAACATGTTTATTGTGTCTCCCTCAGACTCTTCTATGATTCCCTCATCTTCATCTAGAAAGTTCTCTTGGAATGGGGGAATAACTTGCTGATCTGATTCTCTTTGTCTATTGGGAGTGGCATTGTTTCTTCTAAAGTTCTGGTTATGGTTATGGTTTTGATTTCTGTTTTGTTTACTAACTGTGACAACCATTTTTTCCATCATTTGTTGTAGCTTTTCCATGTTTTTGGATATGCGGTCATAAATAGGGTCAGATGTGGAAGCTACATTGTCATCTCTACATGTTACCCTTTTCTCAGATCTCAATCTTTCTTTTTTCTCAATCAGATTTACCTCTACACTCACTGCTCCTTTTTGCATGTCTTCCAATGTGTTGTAATCCCTCTCCCTAAGCTGGTAGGCTATGTCAACATCCAGGCCTTCAGGGTATTTCACTAGAACCATACCTTGGGTAGGTTTCATGTGTGGTGGAAGAGCATTATAAACGCTGTTAAACCTTGTAGAGTAGTCCTGGACACTTTCTCCTACGTTTCTTTTTAGGTTCTTGTATTCTGCTAGGATTTGGAGAGGGTTGGCCTTAACTTCCCATTTTTTTATGAAAGTCTGATACAAAGCAGGGAGGTCTTGGATACTGTTAGGAGGTAGGCTTTTGAACCATTTCTTCACATCACCTCCTAAGCTCTGGGCAAAGATTCTCATTTTTACTATATCGTCGTCTATTTCCATGTAGTCAAAAGAATCTTCCATCCTATCTACATGGTGCTGAGCTGTGGTCGACTCTTTTGTAGTGAAGTGTGGGATCTTTGATTGATAATCATTTGGTAAGGGTACTAGAGGCTGGGGTAAAACCAGAGGTGCATACCAGGCTGCCATGATGATGTTTTGAGGAGGTGAAGGGTTAGCTTGAGCAGCTGGTGTATGGATGACATGGATACTAGGACCAACAGAGGCTTGTTGGGCAAATTTAGGGTGCCAGAGCCCCAAGTTTTGAATGCAGTGAATATCAGGGGGTGTGGATGGAGGGGCCTGTCTATCCCAAAGGTGTTTACCTCTTTGAGGTGGTGAACCAGGAAGCTCAAGATCTAGCTTGTCTAGGACACTGAATGACCTAGTTCTTGGTAAGTTGTTTTGAGTGCCTAGGTTAAAAAATGGGTCTGATAGAGCTAAAAAGTCTTCTGGTGTAGAGATAGCTCTATGGATGTGGCTGGAAATAGTTGATTGTTTAGGTGTAGGAGATCTCTTGAGGATGCTCTCAGGGTTGTCAACTATTTCAGGGGGGTTTGGGTTAGGGTAAGCTCTTGTGTGAATGGTTCTGGAAGCAAGAATGTTGTTTTCAAAAAAGGAGCATAACTCGGATTGTTACTTCTAATGGCTCATGTTGTTATAAAGGCTGGTCTACCAGTGGAGTCTTGTGTGAACCAAGATAATCAGCAGGTCTACTGATCACCAATGGAGTCTTATGATCTTTAAGGAGCTGTGGAGTCGCCAAGTGGAAGGTTTTGGATCCTTCTGGAGGGTACACTGTCCACCACAGTGCTTATGAGATGTCCCCTTTTCAAGGATATCTTCACAACACAACAAACTCTAACCAGAGATTGACTGAGAGGGCGTTTACTAGATATGTCACCTCTGAAAGAGTGTGAGATTCGGAGGCTACCTGGCCCTTTCCAGACTTTTTCTAAGAGTGTGGGAGAGACACAACAAATGGTATAGAGGTTGATCTATGAATAGGAGTGTTTAACTACCAACCTAACTAGATATTATAGGTTTTTGAGGTTCTTATGATGTAGTAAGGTGAAAAATACTCAGAAAGTCCCCAGCGGAGTCGCCATTATGTTGGTGACGACAATGGGAGACAGATCAATGTTATCAGTTATAGGCTCTCAGATTTTTTCCCCAGTGGAGTCGCCATTATGTTAGTGACGACAATGGGAGACAGATCAATGTTATCAGTTATAGGCTCTCAGATTTTTTCCCCAGCGGAGTCGCCATTATGTTGGTGTTCCCATGTTTTGGCCAGATTGGCAAGACCAAAAGATGAGACAACATCAGAACCACTTTCAGACCTCAGGATCTAGCCCTCCTGGGTCCAAAGAGGGATCTCTCTATGATATGTCAAAGGTATATGACTTTGAAGCTCGGTGTTAAGATATTAGGCTAGTTATAAGGCTCGGGGTTTGTTTGTTTGATGTATGTTTGGTTGTTGGGAATCAGGAAAGAAAGGTTCGATATAAGACAAGGATGAGCAAAGAGGGTTTTAGGCAAAGGAGAGATACCCCAGGGAACATTCAAGACCATTGGGAAATGGAGTCAGGAAAGGGTTTACTTGCTATTCAATGTGCAGGCTTTCAGTTGGGCTAGTCATCTAAAGCATTGAATCTTAAAGATGATTGTGTGATATGAAATGGTAAGAGAGAAGGTGAAAGCAAGGAAACCATCCAAGGTGACATTTAGAAATCAGATCCAGGGACAGGGCATACCATTGAACACCTGTGATTCTAAAATCCAAAGGCTAACTCTTCATACAAGAAACATTAAAGATTTAGAACACAAAGTTAAAGACCTGAGATCAGAGAGAGACTTTGAACTCTCAATGATTCGGCCTCCAGCTTGAGGGATCTTAGAAAAGGTTCAATTAACTGAAAATGATCCTAGTGAGATAGAGACAGAGTTCTAGACCTCCCAGTGTTCCCAATTCATTCAATTAAATCCTAACAAGAACATCTAAGAATAGATTCATTAATTCATACATCAGCTAGCAGGCAATAACATCCACTACACTGGTTAAATTAATTGAAATCAAACCTTAGATAACACATATAGCAGAAAACATTGAAGGAAGGAGAGTAGAAACATAGGGTACCTAACAAGGGTAAATCCTATGCCATATTTCTGATGCGAGCCAGTAGAAATGAAATGAGGTGAACTGCTAAATAAAACAAATACAGAGATAGGAAAAACATCACCGCTGCTTTAGATCAGGATCCAAAGAAATGTGCTTGTCATATTAAAGAGCAACACCAGTCAAGTACAACATTACCAATAGCTGGATATTTAGTCTGAAAACATCTTCCTCAGCCTATCTTACAACTTTACACAGAGACTATGTCTCAAAAGAAACAACTTGTAATTCTCTGATAACTGATCAACAACAACCATTACAATGAGTTTCTTCCTAAATTTTATAGCTGAAAGATGAGCAGAGGAGGTAGGTGAAAAACTAAATGGAGCATTAAAACTTAGAAGAAGAAGAGGGCCGAAGCCCATTCTGTTTTAAATCCTGTGCATTTATCTTTGGCACTCTTTTGGATGCAAGAGTGGTCTTCTTCAGGCTTCCATTTACTCCAGGTATGTCTCTGATGTACCATGGCCACAGAACTCTGTAGTACATTGGCGAATAAAAAGGAAGGTGAATAAATGGATGTGAAATTCTCCATACTGCGTAACAAATGCTCTGGTAGCATTAGGACTGTCGTCAGGGCTGAAATTTCTTCAAGAACACGGTAAATAATGGAAACAATATGGGCGCTTTGTCCTTTCATAGGTAGGAACATTCTTCTGATGTAGCAACCCTGATGATATGTTTTTCTGTGTATTGGGCCTTCCTGGGTGATCCAATGTTACTGATACTCTTTGCTGCTTCAACCGCCTCTGTCAACGAAAACCGGGCTTTGATTGCACCGGAAAGGACTTCGCACGGTCAAACTCTGTATTTTTAATGAAAATTGCGCTCTGATATCCTCCCGGGCTCTCCTCCATACTTTTAAACTCTAAAAATGATCTTTCTTTGGTTTTGTGCCAATGTAGCAATGACCGTGGACCATGGCGGCGTCCACCACCTGTACCCTGCAAAACACACAACTCTGTTACGAAATCCATGCATAGGGAAGGATGACTATGGAGAGTGGGGAGCAATGGCGAAGCGGCGGTGGTAAAAATGGTGGTTTTAGATGGAACAATGGTGAATCAATGCAGTAACAAGGTGTGAACAACGACCAATAGGGTTTTGGTGGAGAAATTCTTGTGGGCCATTCGATCATGGTTTGGTGGCGGAGATCGACGACAGAGATTAAACAGCGGGATGGTTTATGAAGTTGGGCGGAATGCATAGAACTGAACGAAAATGCAATGAAAACGATCGTGTGTGGTGGGACCCGACAAGGGTGGAGGGCGATTCATTTAGGACCGTCGGATCTCAGGAGGAGATCGACGACTACGATCCAATCGAAGGGGAGGAATGGGAGGGTTGACAGTCCGATTGAACGATGGTGCGATTGGTTTATGGCCGTTGGATCTTGGATTAAATGGACGGTCGAGATTGGATCGGGGAATCGCAATCGCAAAGGGCGGAAAGGTGGCATCGATAGGAAATTGCGATTGCGATTGGGGCGGCAAAGCGAGGGCCGTCGGATCAACAGGGTAATCGACGGTGGAGATTGGATCGGAAGATCGCAATTGGAGGGTGCAGCAAGACCTTTGCGGTTGCGGTGGGGGCGGGGGTGTGATTAGCACCGGGCCGTCCGATCTAAGTGATAGATCGATGGTGGAGATTGAATCGACAGGGAACAGAAAGAAGCGACGGGAGGGGAGCGGAAAAAATCTAGACCGTTGGATCTTGGAATGGATGGAAGACTGTGATTTGGTCGGGGAAATCGCAATCGGGGGGAAACAAGGAGCGACACGGTGAAAGTTCCGATTGCGATCGGAAGCGGGAGTGCGATTAGCGCCGGGCCGTCCAATCTAAGTGATAGATCAATGGTGGAGATCACGGCGGAGGCCTTATAGACCAAAACTCAATTGCATCGGAGTTTTTCGTTTAATAAAGAGTTGCACTCGCCCGAAAGTTGCAATTGCGATTAGCGCTTTGAGTCTCTGCGCCCGGTTCCGGCGCTGGGTTACGTGGGGAAGTGGTTTGCAGGCTTAGGCCGAAAGGGGCTGGGCCTTAATATAAGGTGGAAAGTGGGTTTCTTCCCATTTTTAGTGCATTCCAAGGCTAATAAAGGGTAACGATAAGGGAAGAAAGGTGGAATTAAACCAAACCAGGGGTGTGTGCGTGGTTCAAAGGGGTTTTGGGATAGTTAGAGGGTAAAAGGGGAACTTTGACAGAGGGAAAAAGGGGTAAAATGAGACATTCTGTAGGGGTACAAGGGGCAAATGAAGGCCTTTGGAGCGCAATTTTTCATCATCAGTGAGGCTTATTGACTCAAGAACAGCAGAGGTAAACAATCAAAGGGCAGGGAACATAAAAGGCTTCAAGGATGATGTGTTTTCAAGAGAAATGCATTCCTTGAATGCTCATAAAACAAATTAGCCCCTTGCTTGCTTGTCAAGGTATTTATAGGGGGCTAACAATAGGCACTCACCTAATCTTCCTAAGTTTGAGGCAACAATCTTGAACTGGTGGAACTAAACTATAATTATAAAAATCTCGTTCAAAAAACCATAACCACTCCTATTTCTACATTATTCTAGATTATTCTCACATCCTCCCTTAATGGAGAAATGGATTTTCTACAACACCTAATTTACTTCTAAAAACTTCAAACTTGAGTTTACCAAGAGGCTTGGTAAAGATATTGGCCATATTATCCTTGGTATTACAAAATACTAAATCAATTTCATTTGATTCAATCTTCTCTCATACAAAGTGGTATTGCAGCTCAATGTGTTTTGATCTGGCATGATATATTGGATTGTGTGCTAATTTGATAGCACTTTGATTATCACAATTTATGCATGTTGAACCACTTTGCTCCTCTTTGAGATTTGCAAGAAATCTTTGCAACCAAACAGCTTCACAGGTGGCATTGGTCAAAGCTTTGTACTCAGATTTTGTTGATGATAAAGAAATAGTTGGCTATTTCTTACTACTCCATGACATAACCCCTGATCCTATATGAAATGCATAGCCAAAGGTAGATCGTTTTTCATCAGGATTTCTTGCCTAATCTGAATCAGAAAAACCTATCAGTGCAAACATTAGATTCATCAGTATACATAATACCTAAATTGATTGTTCCTTTTAAGTATCAGAGAACTTTCTTTGCAGCGTTCCAGTGATTTCCTGAAGGCTTAGCCATAAACTAACTAAGGATACTAACTGAGTATGCAATGTCTAGTCTGGTAGTGGTGAGATAGTTCAAACTTCCCACCAACTGACGATATAAAGTTCCATTTGCCTCTTCAGTTCCATCTTCTTTGTACAACTTTGCATTCTATTCTAAGGGAGTTGACATAGCTTTGCAATCACTCATATTGAACTTTTTAAGAATTTCCTTTGTGTATTTAATTTGAGTGATCAATGTTTTACTAGGCTCTCTCCATACCTCAATTCCTAAATAGTAGTGCAATTCACCTAGATCTTTCATTTCAAATTCCTGAGACAACTAAATTTTACCTTGTAAGCATTGCCTGTGATAATGAGATCATCAACATATAAAGATATTACAGCAACATCTCCTTCTTCATCTTTCTTAACATACAGGTTAGGATCATTTTTGTTTTTCAAAAACCCATTCTGATGAAAGAAGGCATCAATCGTTACATACCATGATCTCGGCGCTTGTTTCAAACCATATAAGGCTTTTCTTAACCTATAGACTAGATGCTCCTGTCCCTGTTTGACAAACCCTTCAGGTTGAACCAAATAAACTTCTTCCTTTAAATCACCATTTAGAAAAGTAGATTTGACATCCAATTGATGTATATTCCAATTATGTTTTGTAGCTAAGGCAATCAGTACTCTAATTGTATTCAATTTAGCTACTGGTGCAAAAGTATCTTCATAATCAATTCCCTCCTGTTGAGCATATCCTTTTGCAACTAATCTCGCCTTAAATTTATCAATGCTACCATCTGCTTTAAATTTAGATTTATACAACCATTTGCTTCCAATTGGGACTTTATTTTCAGGGAGTTCAACTAATTCCCATGTTTGATTTTTCATAAGAGAGACATATTCATCATTCATAGCATTTCTCCATTGTTCATGCTCTTTAGATTTTTCATAATCAACTGGTTCTACAACATTCATGATATTAGACATCAAGGCATAATCTCTATACCTTGCAAGAAGCTAGGTTTGTTGGGTTGACCTTCTTGGTTCTACAATACCTGTTGGAGTTCCATCCATGATTCTCCTGCTTTGAGGTGAATCTTCCTCTCGTTATGAATCACTGCTGCTAGATGTGCTCATGCTGCTTTCAGTCTGATCTTGAACCTGTACCTGTTCCTATTCCTGTTTAACTAAAGTATCAATTTTGACATGATCATCATTAGATATATGCCACACATCCTTCATTGTATCAATTTTATCAGCATTCTCATGAAACACCACATCTCGACTTGCAAACAGTTTATGTGAACTGGGATCAAACAGTTTATATGCTTTCTGATATGTACAATACCTAATAAAAACACACTTGATTGACTTGGCATCAATATTTCTTCTGTTATCCTTAGGAATATGTGCAAAGGTAGTACATCCAAATACTCTAAAATGACTGACATTAGGTTTATGACCATAAAGAATCTCAAAAGGAGTTCGAAAATCTAATTTCTTAGTGGGACTTCAATTCTTCAAATAAACAACATTATTAATGGTTTCTGGATAGAAACCATTAGAAATGTTTTTACCTTGAAGCATACTACGAGCACACTCCACCAATGTTCTATTCCATCTCTCAGCAACACCATTTTTCTAAGGAGTATTGTTGGATCCCATGAAATTTACAATACCTGTTAAACGCTCCTGATTTATATTCACCACCCTAATCTGATCTGAGAATTTTAATGTATTTTCCTATTTTCTTTTCAATCAAAGTTTTGAATTCTTTAAAATACTCAAAGACATCACTTTTACTTCGTATGAAATATACCCATGTATATCTAGATCTGATCCGGATTTTATGCAGGAACGCAACAGAATAAACACATAACCATAAATACAGAGATGCAGCGGAAATAACACTTCATTTCATTAATATCAAAATAACAGAAAGATGCTTACAGACATAATGGAAATAAAATAGCTAGGGTGCTGGTAGCGAATCTCTGAGAAGAGATGTGGTGGCTACAGACCTCTGAACTGTGTTACGATGAGGCTCGAGGGCCTATTTATTGTTGAGAAACAATGTAGAATTTGAAACGTCCAAAAACCTAACCGTAGGAGATGAGGCGCCAAAACTGTGGGCGCCCGTTTGGGTAAATTGGTGGTTCAACTTCCCCGGGGCATAACTTTGGCACCCGATCTCCGTTTGACGCGTTCAATAGCTCGTTAGAAAGATCTATCCGAGGACTACAGCTGTCGGGACGAATTTTATCAGAAAATTCGCTAGCGCTTTCATACCCAAAAAACGTCGTTTAGGGCCTCAAAACGGCTCCGGAAGTTCAGGACCCGAAAAACTGCTAAAAATAGTAAGTTATGCCGAAACTGAAAAACTGAAAGAGACAATGGTGGGGAGCCAAGTGGAATAGGTGGGTGGCCACCAATATCCACCTGGATCATTAAGCCCCCAAAACGGCTCCGAGAGTGGAGGACCCGAAAACCTGCTAAAAATAGTAAGTTGTGCTGAATGTGAAAATCTGCAAGAATTGATGGTGCTGGTCCAAATGGAATAGGTGGGTGGCCACCGATATCCACCTGGATCATTCCTCCCTCCTTAGGAAGCAATGGTCCCCATTGCGTTGAGATCCTCCAGGAGATGAGGAAAATTCTATTGAACTGAGTATTAGATGTGTTGAAGATGTCATGGACCTGCGGGTGGACATGCTGGATGCGTTTAGTAAATTTGGTTTCTTTATCAGCCTCATACAGTACATGTTTGGATTCTGTATGTGTAGTTGCAGGATGTATGGAAACATCGGGTGGTGGTGCATTGGGAGTCGGATCAATGGAGTGCTTGTCCTGACAGTGTAGAGGAACCTCTATGAGTGAGGAGAAATTGTCATCGTATTCCTCCATGACTTTGTCCATCTGCTGCAGCCGTGAAAGGGAGCCTTGTTTCGAGGTTGTGGCCACAATATTCTTCTTTCCCTGTGAGCGAGTCGTAAGGAAAATGAATTTCCTGGTCTGGGAAACAATCTCACTGCGTTGTTTTGCAGTAGTCAAAGAGATGGCAGGAGGCGGTACTACCTCCGGTATCCTGTACAAGTTATTTCCCAAAGTAATAATAACAGCACGAGGCCTAGACTCATACACAGCATGTCGTCTCCATAAGTATGGTTGGCCCAATAATACATCAGCTACATCAAGAGGAGCAACATCACACAATACGTCATCCGTGAATGGCTTGATACTGTATGGAAGTCGGCACTGCTGGCGGATGCGGAGATCTCTCCCTGGGTGGAGCCACCCAATGGTATACGGTTGCGGGTGTGCTATGGGTGGTAGGCCGAGCCGCTTCACGACGTCTGCTGAAATGAGGTTCTTTTGGCTTCCGCTATCGACGAGAAACTGCAGCGGAGAACCCTTCACCCACATCTGCGACTGGAAGAGGCGCTCCCCCTCCTTTGGATCCTCTGGACCCTCCTTCTGGATCTTGGTGGTGGCAACAATGGCACTGGGATCCGCATCAATGATCTGCTTCCCTTTGTCATTACCTTTGTCTGGTTCTAACTCAGGATCAAAAAATGCATCTGATTCGGGTGCCTTTAGTTCAGCCACCAAAGATTGTTTGGCCCGACACTCGTTTGTGCTGTGAGTGGGGCTGTTATGAAATTCACACCACTTCCCTGTGTACTTCTTTGGATTTGTGGTATTGTTCTGAGTCGCATTGCTTTGGCCTTGCCCCTTGTTCTTAGTTCGGGGGCACCTTTGAAAAGTTCGCAGTCCAAAGTCTCGCTTCTTTTGCTTAAATTTCACTCGATCATGAAAGCGCGATATAAGTGCCAAGCGATGTAATGTCGAGGAACTCCATTTCCTCTTTGAATGTGTTTTTGTCTGGGGCAGGCGCGAGGTATGACACCAAATGTCTCTATAAGATACTATGCCCAACTTTATAGCTAGGGTATAGAACGGATTAAATGAGTTGATCACACATCTTAAGTCCTTTTGTTGCCCATAACGTGGTCCACATTTGGTCTTATTTGATACTCATAACTCCCCACGGGGCCATGTATCCTTGATGCGTCTCGGAACGAATTCCGAAGTGGGTGGGCGAGAACAGAGAGGGTTCCCCTTCGCCTTCTTGCTCACGGTAGGTTTCCCACCAGTCTTTGACATGGGGGGCAGCTTTGAGGAGAGCAAAAATAATCTTTTCTCGGTCAGAGAAGTCATGGACCGAGAAATACCCTTCCAACAAATTTAACCATCTGTCTACAGCGTCTGCATCTATTTTTCCTTCAAATATAGAAATGTCAAAGTTTACCTGTACCTTGAAGGGAGTGGCGCCTCCAGAGTGGCTGTTGGATGCAGATGCGCCATATGTGGGCAGTCGTTGAAGGATTTGAGCAAAGTTATCCATCATCACGTTCCTTTGTTTCTCGAGAGCCTCCTCGAGCAATATTTTGATAGGATCTCCTGCTCCCTCGTCTTTCTTTTCTTCCGCCATGGGAGGTCGTCGGGGTTTGCGAGGCTGATCTTGCAAGGGTTCAGCCAGATCGAGCCCTAACTCCTTATCTCCCCAGCCAACGTTGGGACATCACGAAAAACAAGAAAACGGTCCAGCTGCGATACCCTTGCAATCCCGGATTTTATGCGAGAGGCATAGCAGAATAAACACATAACCATAAATACAGAGATGCAGCGGAAATAACACTTCATTTCATTAATATCAAATAAGAGAAAGATGCTTACAGACATAATGGAAATAAAATAGCTAGGGTGCTGGTAGCGAATCTCTGAGAAGAGATGTGGTGGCTACAGACCTCTGAACTGTGTTACAATGAGGCTCGAGGGCCTATTTATTGTTGAGAAACAATGTGGAATTTGAAACGTCCAAAAACCTAACCGTAGGAGATGAGGCGCAAAGCATGGCGCCAAGTTTGGCGTCTGATGAGTGGTTCCAACTTCAGAGGGAACAACTTTTGGCCCCAATGGGCGTATAAATAGCGTTCAATAGCTCGTTAGAAGATCTATCAGGGACTACAGCTGCCGAGACGAATTTTATCATTTTATCGAGAAAATTGACTTCTCACTCTGGCACGTGTTTAGGGCCTCAAAACGGCTCAGGAAGTTCAGGACCCGAAAAACTGCTAAAAATAGTAAGTTTTGTTGCAACTTGAAAATTGAAAGAACTGAAGATGGGGGTTCAAATGGAATAGGTGGGTGGCCACCAATATCCACCTGGATCATTAAACCCCCAAAACGGCTCCGAGAGTGGAGGACCCGAAAACCTGCTAAAAATAGTAAGTTGTGCTGAATGTGAAAATCTGCAAGAATTGATGGTGCTGGTCCAAATGGAATAGGTGGGTGGCCACCGATATCCACCTGGATCAAGATCTATCATCAACAAAAATAAAAAAGTAGGAAGCACCACCAAGCGACTTAGTTTGCATAGGTCCACATACATCAGTGTGAATTAATTCAAGTATATCATATTGTCTTTTCTCTGTATGAACGGGAAACTCCTCTCTATGCTGCTTACAAAGTGCACAAGCTTCACATGGTAAATGTTCACACTTCATAACAAGAAGACCTTCAACCATTGTTTTTTTTTGCAACAACAATAAATCATTGTAATTTAGGTGCCCATACCTATGATGCCATAACTCTGCCGTTGACGTTGCTGTGGATGTCAATGCAACATGACGCTTCATTGTCACATCCAATTTATACAATCCACCAACCTTGGTACCTGTGGAAACAACCATGTAGCGATCCTGAACATCTTTCACAATACACCTCAATTTACCAAATTCCACTTTTAAATTATTATCAGTGATAGTTGAAACATATATCAAATTATTTTTATACCAAGAACATACATCACATCATGAATCTGTCTCATTTGTCCATTAGGTAAATACACACTTATTACGCCATAGCCTTGGACTTTATGTGACCTATTATCTCCTAGGTAAATGTGTGTGCCATTAGTTTTCTCGTAATATTTATTATACCATTCTTTATTACAAGTCATATGAGCTGATGCACCAGAATCTATGAACCAAGTAGTCTCATCATCAGTTTCAGCAGACAATGCATCATAAGAAAGAAACAATTTAAGCTTTTTAAATCCACTAGTAACTGAAGTGTCTATGTTCATGGAATTTCCATTATGCCTTCTATGTCTCTGATTTGATTCATGATTCTTTCTTCTATAGCAATCTTTAGCTAGATGTCCAGGTTTTCCACAATAATCACATTCAACATTTCTCTTAACATAAGAATCAGGATGTGTCATACCTTTCTGCTTTGCTTGAAAACGACCTCTGTTCCTGTCCCATGGTCTCCCTCGGAATGATCTTTTACCTCTTGCAATCAATGCTAAATCAAAATCATTTGAATCCAGTTCAAAATTTTTCATTCTCTCTTCTTCTTGAAGAAGCATTCTAGCCAATTCATCAAATGTAGGAGGTGTTTGTCTAGCTAAGAGTGTTGAAATACAGATTTTATAGTCTTGGACTAAACCCTTCAAAGCAACAGTTACTCAATCGTTACTAGACACTTTTTCACCAATGTCACCAAGCTTATCGCTTAAGTTTTTAATTCTAGAAACAAAGTTGTTGATGTTTTCATTGGCTTCCATTTTGATAGATAGTAGCTTCGTTTTTAAAAATAAAATGCGGTTTGCATTAGTACTTTCGTACAAACCTTTGAGAGTTTCCCATGTGTGCTTTGAAGATGTTTAGTCCCGAATGTGAGGAATGATGTTGTCCTTTACAGACATGTGCAACATCACTTTCGCTTTCATTTCTCGCTTATCCCAATCTGGAATCGCAGTGGCAGCAACAAGCTTGGGCTCGTCACCTTTGACAATCGTCCAGAGGTTGTATTCCTCGAGAACAGTGACCAGTTTAAACTTCCAATTGACGTAATTTTTGCCATCAAGTTTGGTGGATTCATTTAAATATGAGTCAGCAAGAGGATTAGCCATTGTTTTCTTTAGATGAGCCTCACTTGAACTTATAATTTATGACATAGCTTTCGCACCACGCTTCCACTGCAGGTCTTTGACCACCAGTAGCCACAAGCAGAGGAAAGAACTGCTCGAAGAGGAGAGCACTTGCTTTAGAAACGCGTGAGTTTGGAAGCTCAAACATTCGTCTGAAACAGATTCGAAACACAGCTACACAAATCTCGCCTCACAAATTTTCCTTAATAAAAAAATTGGCGAACAATGTTGAGATAATAACAGAGGAGGTGAGTTATTATGAAACTTTCCATGCACTCGTGGATTTGTAAGTAGCAGATCTGAGCTCTACGATATGCAGCGTTACAAACTGGCAGTTTCTCATAGGTTTCAGAGGGGAATCAATGGACGAAAGTTTGTGACCATTGTTGAGGATTTTCGGAAGCACGACCGCTTCACCTCGTCCACTGCGCAGATCACACACACAGGCTCCTGTAAAACGAAGATTAAGGTAGATCCCTGCGCTCCCGCACCTCTGTAGATGAAGAACAACACAATAGTCGTCCCAACTCTACTCCTTATTTCTCCACGATGCTTCTGCTCACCGTTCCATAGTTTAAGACTGTGAACCTTCGAGCATCGATGAAGAGATCTAAAGCGTGCTTATCAATTGAAAAATTCCACAGCACGCAGTTATGCCCTGTTGCTCTCACGTCTTCCACAACAAACAATCACACCCGGCCAACGTCCAGACGCACTTCCTCACAACATAGGTTCAGATCTCGCTCTGATACCAAATTAAATAAAACAAATGCAACACACACAACGTGAGACAAAGCTCACACAACTTGTCATTAGCTCAACGACAACATTACATATTTATAGCATAGGCACTCACCTAATCTTCCTAAGTTTGAGGCAACAATCCTGAACTGGTGGAACTAAACTCTAATTATAAAACTCTCGTTCAACAAACGATAACCATTCCTATTTCTACATTATTCTAGATTATTCTCACATTTTACTTAAACCTCATATTTAACATTTCAAAGTTTCTTTTAACCGTCAAATAAGACTTCAAGAAAATGTTATATTGAAAATGTTATATTTAACGTCAAATACCAGCCCTAATGCATACTTAAATCAACGCTTTGTGATTCACATTATTTATTATCCTTTTATGCATACATGTACCATCAGTGTTCTCCTCAAACAAGAAAAAGAAAGTACATATTTTAAATGTAATAATATTAAAATCTCACAGGAATTTATTGAAAAGAGAAGTTTGATTGTTAACCTTCCACAATCGAAGTGCTCTAGGGGTTTTTGAGGGCACTGAATCCATATATAGAGTCAAAAAACCATTTTAAATAACAAAAATCAAAATTTTACCTTAAATTTTTTGATCGACACTTGAAACTCCAAAAAGTCGCACTAAAAACAACTTCTTTTCATGAATGTTGCTATCTTGATATTCCTTGTCATTCTCATTGGAAATGTTGCTATCTTGCTTTGTTTATTAATTATTTTTTATTGAGATTTTTCAACCATTTATATTAAAATTATGGAAAGAAACATTAAAATTGTAAAACATTAATATTATGGAAAAAAACATTAAAATTGTAAAACATTGTCAAAATTACTTGTACTTAAGATTTGAAATTCCTATCCAAATTATGGAGGGAAACATTAAAATTGTAAAACATTGTCAAAATTAACCGTACTTAAGATTTGAAATTCCTACCCTTTGTGATTTTATCGTAAACGAAAATCTCATAAACTTTAATCAATAAAGTCGTCAAATTCCTACCCATTGTGATTATATCGTAAACGAAAATCTCATAAAATTTAATCAATAAAGTCGTCTATCAAAATATCATAAACTTTCTCGACTATAGAATTCAATAAAAGGATTTAGAAGAACTCGTGAGACTTCACAACTGTCGGCGTATCGTACCGGCCAGAAGTCACGTGGTGTAATGATGAAAGGGAATCTGGAATACGCTCTGAGTAGCCTGACAAGGCGACGTTTTGGCCGTGTCGAGGTTTGTATTACTCTCTCGGTCGTCACACTTTGCCGTTTCCTCGCAACCTTCTCCATCGCCGTCTCCCACCGTTTGTTTACTTCCAGCCTCCACGGTTTTGACCCCTCAATATAAGCATCATGGAGCATCCTGTTGCCATGGTTCTGCCCGGGAACGGTTCCGCCCGGGAAGGAATTTGACAGGCAATTTTGGTATGCCCCCGAAAGTGGAAGAAATCATGAGTTATAAATTAATATTTTATCGAAATTTTAAAATTTGCAACGAAAAATATTGTTATTATATATAAATTTTTTTTAATTATAATTGTAATGTACAAAATAATTATAAATTCTAAAAAGTTTTATCGAAAATTTAAAATTTGAAAAGAAAAAATATTGTTATAATATATAATTTTTTTTTAATTATAATTGTAATGTACAAAATAATTATAATATCTAAAAGTTGTAGCGTAGATAAATGTTTTTTTGGATTAATGGATTGGTTAATTAGTTAATTAAATAATTTTAATTGATTAATTAATAGATATTATAATAAAATATAATCTATAATATAAAATGGTTATGATAGACATTTAGATATTTAAATAAGATATATGGAGATTAAAAATTATAATAATAAAATAAATAAATAATTAAATATAAGAAAATATCAAGGGGAATAAAAATGACTAGAAAAGAAGAGGAAAAAGGGAGAAAGATGAATGAAAAACAAATAAAAAAATAAAATAAAATAAAAAAATTTCAACAAGAGAGAGTTGGGGTCGAGCTGTTACTCAACTTCCAACTATCATCCCTATTGAGGTTTTTAGCATGGCGTCAATCTCAATGGCTTCCTTGAGCTTCCTATGATGGAAGTGGTCAACCTTAGCAATGACTTTGGAGTCTTCAATGCAAACATGGTGACACTATTTCTCCACATGTTCTGTTAGAGCAGATGTGCGAGATTGATTGTGCCTGATGTCAACATCATGCTCCCGGAGTCTCTATCTAATGGATCTGCCAGTTTCACCAATATAGGGCGTGTCACATGAACAAGGAATCATGTAAATGCCCTCCATGTCTTTAGGGTTGATACGGTCCTTGACTGACCCGAGAAAATTTTTAATAGTACAAAGGGGTTTGAATGAAGAAGAGACATTATTCCTTCTGAGGACATGGGCAATCTTGTCTATGGTCCCTTGGATAAAAGGGAGATGAACCTTGGAAACAAGATCCACACGGGAATATTTTCCATTTAAACTTTTAAAAGGCCTTTTGAAAGGTCCTATGGCCCTCAAATCTACTATATCCATTATTTTCAAAGACCTCAAGAAGATGGGATTTCTTCGACTCCAAGTGGTTGTTGTCAGATATTCTAAGAGCTCGGGTAGCAAGAGTGCAAAAAACACCAAATTTCTGAGCAGGAAAATGATGAGAAGCAACATGAAGATACTATTATGTGTGTGTTTTCTTGCGAAAAACTTGGTGGGAAATGGAACCATCGGCCCTTTTAGAGAGAAAGATATCTAGAAAAGGAAGCAAACCATCAACCTCATTTTCCATGGTGAATTTGATGGAATTTGACAAGGAATTTAGGTGTCCCAGAAACAGATCTAACTTCTCTCGACCATGGGACCAAATGACACAAGTGTCATCCATGAATTTCTTCCACTTCCTAGGGTGAAATTAAGGAGAGGCTAAAGCCTTGGACTCAAAATCTTCCATAAAATGATTAGCGACCATAGATGAGAGAGGGGATCCCATCGCCACACCACAGGTTTGCTCATAGAACTCACCTTGAAAATTGAAAATGGTCGAGGTGAGGTAGAGTCCCACCAACCTAGAAGTGTTATGGTCTGAAATCCACTTAACGACATCAATAACTTCCTTGATAGGGATTTTGGCAAATAATGAAACAATGTCGAAGCTGACTAATAATTCCCCAAGTTCCAACTTGATGTCCTTCTATTCCTTGATGAAGGAGGCCGAGTCCTTAACATAAGAGTCGGTGAGACCCACAAGGGGTGTTAAGCTTTTGGGCTAAGAATTTAGCCAAATGATAAGAGGGGCCACTTATTGTGTTGACAATAGGTCTCAAAAGGGCCCCAGATTTATGAATTTTCGGGAGGCCATAAATTCTAGGGGGAGGGTATTGCTCTCAATAAGCTTTAAGAGAGGATTAAGAGAGGGATCTGACTTAATGGCTAGGGAAATCTCCTTAGAAACCATTTTAAAGGGATTCTTTTTGAGCTTAATGTAACTCTCACTATTTGAAAGATGGTCTGACATTTTGCTAATATAGTCAGACTTATCCATAATGACAATGGCACCACCTTTGTCAGCCTTGAGGATGACAATGTTGGGGTTGTCCCTTAAGGATTTTAGGGCAAGAACCTCAAGCTTGCTCAAGTTTCTTTTGGGAGGCTTAGCCTTCCTGAGAATAATGGAGCAATCCTACCTAATAGTCTCTTTAATATTATCATGAAGATCCTTAATGCCATATTCAAGACAACAAATAATGTCATCAATAGGAATCTTCTTGAGATCTAGGGCGAAATTAAATCTTTTATTAAAAAATCTAAACACAAAAAGGTCAAAATTGAAGCTAAAAAGACTAATGATATTTTTAAAATTAGAGTTGTTAATATTATTAATTTTTTTTTATTAATACCATCCAAAGAATTAATAGCATAATTTTCAAAAGAACCATTAATATTATTATTATTACTAATGTTAAAATCAATGTTATTGGTAGTATTATTATTATTGTTTTTAATAGTATTATTATTATTGCTCCTAATATTGCTAACAATATTATTAATCGTATTAAAATTGTTATTAATAATAATATATTATGGCTTTTAATAGTATTATTATTAGTGTTACTAATATTATTAATATAATTATTAGAATTAATATTGTTTTGGTTTAGTTTGATTAAAGGGTTAATATTATAATTACACCGAAGGTGTTATATTGGAAGAATTCCACACGACCATCGTCAACATTTTCATTTTCTACCGTTCGTTCTAGGCACAGTTGTCATTGTTTTAAGCCGTTGATACCCTGACATCTGTGTCACTCCCACTCCAGTTAGACAGATATTTCTGCCTCCTTCTGTTACCGTTGCCGCAGATGCCGGATGGATGTTTCCATTTTGCAGGAGTGGCTTCTCTATTATTAGCTCGCCGCTTATGACGTATCACTGCTTCAATCAACAGATGCTGAAAGGAGTCGTGGGCCGTGGCTTCTATTTCCCTCGGCGGATTTTTGATATCTTCTCCAACTTGTTTTCAGTCAACCCCCGAATCTCTTTCCACTACTGTCACCATATGCGTCTCCTCCTCTGTCGCCTGAGCCTGCCTGGTATAATACTTATGGAGTCAGTCTTCAAAAGGCTATTTTTAACAGAGAAATCAGTGGACGACGTAGAGAGAATTGCCTTCACTGCCTTCTGAAGCCTCAAGAGGGTTGGCAAGCCCAAGGTATCTGGAAGTATCTAAAAAAACTGGAGGTGGAGGTATCTGATACATAGTTTCTGTGTTTGTAGTTTTCTCATGCTTTTAATTATGGAGAATTATGGAGTTTTCTCATGCTTTTAATTATGGACAATTATGGGGCTTCACTCTGCGTTATCTTTATTCAAAAGAATATGGTTTTGTGTTTTTAGTTTTCTCATGCTTCTAATTATGAACAATTATGGGATTTCACTCTGCTCTCTTTATTCAAGAGGATACGAAAATTTCATCGGTTTCCAATGGACAATTATAGGGCTTCACTCTCCGCTCTCTTTATACAAGAGGATACGAAAATATATTTTTTATTCAGGTTTTTATGGGAAATATTTAAAATGACTCTGGGAAACGAGTGGAGATGAATTGAAATTATTTTATTATTTAGAGTGATTTTTCCATTTGAAATTAGGAACTTGCCTGACATTTTTATTTTTAATTTAGGATTTGATTTCTTTGGTGGAGCAAAGCCATATGCGAATCTATACATTTTAAAGTAAGGAGCAGGTTTATGGGATGTTCAATATACTTGAATTTAAAAAATATATATCACCAGAATGTTCAATATCCTTGGTCTGACACAAGTATAATCTTTTATAGCTATAAAAATTTAGTGAAAACCATATTAAAATTTTGACTGGTACTTTGTAATGAAAACCATTAAAATTTAGACTTTACTGTGTGAAAAGTGTAACTTCTAATGGAAATGAACAAATTTTATACTTTATGGAATTAATTTTAAGAGTTTAAGAATTTCGAATTAGTCTTATAAATTCCGTTAATGATGGTGATTGGTTTTTTGTAATGGTGTGCAATTCTGGGAAGCATGGAGTAACTTCGAAATAGTTTTAAAAATTCCGTTAACGATGGTGATTGGTTTTTTGTAATGATGAGCTGGAGCTGGAGCTGATTCTTTGGAGTGACGGGCTTTTGAATTGTATGCTTTTGAATTGCATTTTATTTCGTGTGTCCAGATGGATTTGTTTTATCTCCACCTTTTTTGAATAGCCGAAGTTGTTCAGATTTGTGATGCATTTCATATGGATATATGAATATGTGTAACTCCCCACACAGAAGAAAATTATTTAATAGAGTTATCGAAAATATGTATTCACCAAACAAAATCCCTCATTACGTGGCTTAAATTCCACAATTACTTGCTCCTGTTTATCTAAACTCATAAACATATATTGGGGAGAAGATCTTTTCAGTTCTTCTATACCTTCGGTGTATTCTTGCACCTTTAGGGCAACTTCTAGTTAATAATCTTTTCAATATTATAAGAATTAATGTTCATATTACAAATTGGATTATTATTAGACAAGTCTTGCAGACCACCAGATGCCGATTATATCACTGCCCACGGATTCAACAACCTTACCAGAACCGGCGTCCAATTCGGAGGAATAACAGCAATCACTGTCCGCACGTTGATTATCACTGTTCCGGAAAAACTGAGAATGATTATCACTGTTCCGGAGAAACTGAGAAGCAGAGATACTGCAGGAGCTGGACGACGCAGAAGCCGAGGAAGAAGCGTTAGCAGGGCCTGTCTGAGGATCGAAAATGCAGCTACGGTTGGATCGAACATTCGAATATGAGAGAGGATCCAAACACGCCAGGGAATCAGAAAAAGACTGCGCTCCTGACTGCTGTATTTTTCGAACACCTTTAAAAATAAAAATAAAAATATTTTTATTTTTATTTTTATATATATTTTTAATTAAACTAATATTTTTTAATTATAATATAAAAATTTATATTCTATTATTTTATAAACATAATATTTATAATCTGGATTACAAATTATATATTTACCTACTTATTTAAGTAAAATACCTCATAACCATACCTATGTGAACTATTTCTAACTTAAAAATATGTGAAAAATAATGTCTAATAATCTAATTACCTATTTAATTATATTAAAATATAATTGTCTTAAATATACCATTATAAAACACTCCAGGACATCTTTCTATTTCCCAAAGAGGTACAGACTAAGGATAGGGGATTTGTAACAAGGAATATATATATATATATATATATTAATTATTAATAAGTAAAATAATGTTATTTTAAATAAATATTTAATTATAATGTTATATATATATTAAATTGGAGTAATTTGGTAAATAGTTTGTTTTCCTAAATTCAAGTCTTTAAAGATAAGATGTAATTAACATGATAGTAACAAATATGAATATATGGTTAATGTGGTGTATTGAGGTAACCACTATTCACCCTAAGAAAAGGAGGTGGGAGTATGGTCAAATTTGAATTCCTCTTTACCGGTTACACAATTTTTGATGTTTTGAGTCTTTATATTTCTCATCACACATTTTTTTTAAGTTTTAAGTCGTTATACTTCTCATTAGTTTTGAGCCTTTATACTTCCCATCAAGGAAAGCTCTCTTTAAATTTTTTTCTTTCCAAAATGATGTTTTGATAATAAATTAACCTATCACAAATAAATATTTCATTAAAAAATTATTGACCACTTCTCACTTTGGTAAATCCTTCATTTACACACGAAACATAACTTCCACAAAATTTACAAAGGGTCTCAACATTTTAATCCACTTGTCTCCACTTTAATCATCTAATTATGTTTTTTGATAGTTCTTCGCAAATGTCAAATGAACTCGTGATCTCATATATTTCCGTGCTTCAATCATCCACTTATTAATTTTTGTCTGTTTGGGAACTATCTGAGGTTTCTATTACATAATTTCCTTTTTTGTGGCATTTTGAATTTGCAACTTGTCGCGGTTGAAGGTGATTATTTAGAACAATCACTGAGAAGGGTGCAAGCACCACAGTTCGAGGGGATCCTCTAGTATAAGTGTACACATTTTTCCTTGCCTTCCTGGATTCCCATGGAGAATTTAAAGTTTTGGAAGTAGAAGGGAAGGAATTAAGAGTATTGTGGGAACATTAATAACAATTTTCTCACCGAAAATCATGATAGACCTTTTCCTGATAGTTGAAACACAAACACATGCAGATGAACCACTTAGAACAAATTGATGTAAGCAATGTGCTATTCAAAACTTTTTTTGTAGAACTTTGTGATGTAAACTCCTTGAAATACTTAGTGTTAAGAAATTGTTCCCATCTACTTATTTTAGAAGGCCTTCATACACCTTACATTTCCACTTCTTAACTCACTCCTCTCCTACCAGGGATTTTAGACAAGTGAAATTGGATCCCTTGCCTTTCAGAGGCAAGCACTAAGCCCCCATTGTGAAAATGCCATTATGACCTGCTCAGAACTTTTAAATGACAGGTTCCTGCCTAGAACCTAGGACATTTGCAAGGTTCCAGAAAAGAACCTATTGTTTTAAACTATCACACATGAGACTATCAAATAAATGTACAACTGTTCATGACATTTAAACTTGCCAACACAAATAGATGTAACCAATTTATTTTTAAGGTTCGTCTTGCACTGTTAGTTCATTGGAAAATTTTAGCATATAATTATCCTCTTCCTGCTTTGCCATTTTTTTCAAATATTTGAATCAACTAAACCTACTCTCATCCCCATCCACACCTTCATTATTTTAATTTCCCACAATGTCATTAGGCTCTTCATTATTGTTCTCTCCTATATATGCCTCACAATTCTTATCCATGTGGGAATTCCTTACCATTGACATAAAAATAGCAATGAAATAAATAACACCATAAATATGTGTAACTATGATAATAACTCGTAACTATGGACAAAAAAATTGCAAATTTAGGTGAAGGACATGTAAAAGCTACATAGAAAAAAATCAAATAATTGAATGTGACTACATGTATGATTTTATTGTTACCATTGAATATTCACATGACCAATTTCAAATCATCAATGGATGTTCACTTCTCACCACATGATAATTTCCATGGAAGATTGGTATTTTAGACAACTCTCTTTCTACCACTCTTAAGTTCGACCATGATATAACCATCTACAAGGAAAAAACAAATAAATAAATATTCAATTCAACTTAAAGTTATTGCGTTCGTATAACACGAATGGTGTTTGGAAGAAGAAAGAGCACAAAAATTCAAGTAACTTGATCATTTAAAGTGTAATAACCAAATATGAAGACTAGAAACATGTTCAAGAAATTAAATTAGGCAAACCACATGGATGTTTCCCACAGCCTCGATGCACTAAAATATAAGTCTCCTATAATCTTCTCCTATGTTCAAACACTAGTTATAATCACTGTAATATACTTTTATGTTCAAACAATGGATACAATAAACTTTCTTTTTGGCATTTGGAAGTTCCTTTTGTATTTACTATAAATTATTTCACATTTGTTTGGATGCATACTAGGGATCGTGGGGGTTCACTGTATCTCGGCTCTGAGTGTACTTGGAAACAGATACCACACAAGAAAATAAATAGAGTATGTTGAACAAAAAAACCGGTGTCAACTTTATGAATCAAAATTGTGGGCACCTAATATGATAATTATGTCATAGTCATTTCAACATGGAAAAATTATGATTACAAATACAATTTCCCCTTACTCAAGAATTTAGGTTTCATTGATGAATCAACAAAATTTAAGCCATTTTCTTCTTTCATTGACAATGTAGATTACAAATTTGCAACTGGTCCTTGAGGAAAACCAAACTAGTAACCTCATAGACAAGCCTAGGTTGTGATGCAACAAACAATCATGAAATCCAACATGTTTGAAATAAGTACCTAATCAAAACCATCTAGAAGATCCAAAAAGCGTAAAAGGAAACATTAATAAAGACAACAAAATTTCTCCTTTTCACTCCAGTTAAATTATCACTTGGTGTCAAAACCAATACTCGGTGAAAATTCCCAGTATAAATCTCTGAACCTGTTATCGTTCTATAATTTTAAGATTGGAAGAATAATTATATAGGACAACATCAAAAATTCTTTTGAAGTTGGGATCTAGCCCTGCCAGCTTCAGAGAGGGGTCTATCTTTATATTTTAGCTTTGTTTTCTGAGTTGATATTAGGCTAGTTATGATAGTGCTGAATTGTTTGTTTGTTTGTTGGATTGTTTCTTTTAATTGGTTGGATTGGTGGGTATCTGTATATTAATTCCTTTCCATCGAGCTATGGAGTCAGATAAAGGCTGGATGCTGCATCAAAATTTTAAAGAGTAGTCACAGGGAAAGCTAGTTATAATTACTGGATCTTAGTATTCTAAATGAATTATGAAATGAAGCGATGGTGAATTTAGTAATGATTGAGAATCATTTAAGAATTTCTCAATTAGACTTCAGAAGAAAACATATATAGTGTAAATACAGCTATAAATAAGGTGTTTAGGTAACAAATCTTATTCTTCACTTTATGTTCTACAATTAGATTAAAATGATACACAACAAAGAGAAACAATGAAAACAACCATAATAAAAGGAAAAACATCACCAATAATATATATCACAAGTATCATGTGAATGATCTTCTTATTATTGATGTTCCAATAGCTCTAAGAAGTAAAATACTCAATAGAAAATGATTACAATGATTAGAGTCCAACCCATGAATACTTTGAATACATGAAGTATTTATACTAATTCTACAAAGAATGTCATATCAAACAACAATATGTTATTAATTTCTAAAATAACAGTATTTGACTAACGTGACCAAAAAAGGTGGAATCATTAAATACATATGGACATTTGGCACTTTTATCTAGGAAACAGTTGTTGCACGATCTAATCTGTTTGCTGCGCTGGCTTTTGTGATGGTTGTAGCTGGTCTTTACTCTTCCTGATACTTGCGCAACTTATCCGTTAATCTTCATCGGGAATATTTAACTTTATGGCCTTTCGATAGATCTCATCTACCTCAGTATATCTAGAAAATGAGGGTTTGACCACAAAGATATGATTTATCTCATGATGAATGAAAATGTCGTTCCTCATAGCTTCTATAAAAGCTCTCCCTGTCATAGCACCTTTAATGTTTGAAAATTTTGTTGTATCATTTGCAATTTCTTTAAGCTTATTTACGTAATATTCCTTGATTATCAATTTTTCATTAAACAAACAGAGAAGGCATGCACCTCTTAGTTAATGGATCAATTCTATTAAAAAACCTGCTGACCACAATTTCCACCCATTACATTTTTCCTCAAGCTGTTGAACTAAGTTCTTTTTTGTAAGAACCTTTTTAACTTCCAAGATTGTTTATGTCCTATCATGTACTCCTAGATCATCAAGTTCATATATGTTTTGGGAATTCAAAAAATTAATGATTATGTTGGATATATCAGACATATCTCCCAGCTCTTCATTTATATTGGAAATGGCCTTATTAGCTTTCTCAATCAATTCTTTTTGCTCAAAAATAATCTGGATATATGGCCAAATTTCATTCATGGCTTCAATAATGTTGGTCCATATAATTTCTTTAGCTTGAACCAGGGTGTTGCCAATGGAGGATTCCCTTTCAGAATTCTATAATTTTTGCATCTACTTATGAATTCTCTGTAATTCTGTTGCATGGGAAGTCTCAGTCCTTACCATCTGGTCTTGCAAATTTTTGTTTTGAGCCTGTAGTATTTTAATTTCTGCTGATTCTAGTGACATATTCTCCATTGATTTTGCTAGCTAATATGCAACATCTCCAGTGTTAGATGTAGAATTTGTTGATGTAGGAATTTCTGTAAGGGGTACAGCCTCTAAAGGGACAATATATGTTTTGCAACTTACTCTTTTTCTTTGACCATTTTCTCCATCTCAATTTACACATGTTTCATTTGGGTAGTCTTCTCTGTGATGAGTTTCAACATCTCTAATTTCTGGGACTCTGTCTCCTTAATTTCTTTTGTGAGTGGATCATATGTGGCTGGCATCTTCAGCTGCTTCCTTAATGCTGTTATATCTGCATTTTTCTTTTTTATTATCTCTTCCACAGCCTACACATTGGAGGGGTCATAACCCATATTTACAACCAATTCCTCCAAGGATTTTATCCTTGTATCCTTGGACAGAGAAGAGACCTTCTCCATTTTAGGTTGTGACAAAACATTTGCTAATGAAACTTACAACTTAGAAAAATTCATTGTTGTATTGGATAATGTAGAAGAGATCATTTCACTTGTTTGTTTATGCATTTCCATCTAGTTGATGGAATGAATATCCTTGATGCTAAATTCGAATGAAGTCTTCTTGCAGTCTGCTTCTATCTTAGGCTTTGAAATTTGAGCCTCTAGGAATGCCATGTGCATTTTTCCTTTTTATGAGTCAAATGTTGATAAGAGTATGCTTTGAGAGTTGGAATTTTGCTTCCAGAACTGGGTGTATGTGCTATTCTTCAAAAAATCATTCCTTAGTTTGATTTCCCTGAAGGTATCAAAAACTGGCTTTTCCTCTTCTCCTGTAGCAGCACTGGATGTGGATTTCTGAAGAGCTTACTGCTGACTTGGCATAATAGTTGAAGTAGTAGGGAAAGAGATGGGCTGACCACCTACTGGAGAAGATCCTGGAGTGTATCTCATGTTTATAATTGTCTCATGCTTTGAATCTTTTCCCTGATCAATATCCATATGGATCCTGGCTCTTTTACGGTATTTCATTTTAAATTATTTATTGGAAGTATCGGTCACTTAAGGTGGTTGATCTTTCCTCTGCCTCTTCCCTGTTGCTTATTTATTATCCTCTTTGTCATGTTTATTTTGTGGCACATGGGTTTGTAATCCTGAAGTTGATATGGCCTGCTCCTTGGCCTCCTACAAAATTTTCTCTGCCCATTCTATTTGATTCATAAACTTCTATATTTGTGGCCTGTGAGTGTGAATGTAGGGTGTAGACTTGTTTTCCACCCTCATTTTAGAAATTATCCCAAATGGATCATAGGACCATCTAAAGCTGTTGGTGGATTTCATCTCTTTTCATCTTTTACTAGCTTCCTCTCCTGTTGCCTTGCTATTGCATATGAATGGTCCCATTTCAGACTTGACCTTGAACTGTGACTTCTTCTTTGCTGAAACAAAATGAACCTCATTAGCATTTAGCATCTGTCTGATATATTCCAAGGCAAAAATACTCATTGGGAGGAATTTTGGAAATTTGGAGGGTTTTTCTTGGTAAAGGGATATTTTCAGTCAAGAACAGTTCAAGAGTTTTGGCTCTCTCAGCGAAATCTAGCTTCCGGTATAGCTCTATGCTCAGGACTTCATGGGAAAAAGGTGTTGTATTTTTTTATAAGGGTCCCTACATCATTTTGATAATGGATTGGGCATTGATTTTAAATAAGACCTCACCAATAGGGGAAATTGCAGCTCTTTGATTAAGGACATAGCAAGCATGACACTTTTTGATGAATTCAGAGGCACTATGGGTTTTAGGGAAAGTGTAGTAAGGAAATTTGGTGTCCCACAATCGAATATCATCAGCACCATCAATTACTTTATCCTCTAACCAACAGTAAACATAAAATAGGTCAAATTCACAGAGGGTCTCATGAATTTTGAAGTCTCTATCTGCAAGGCTGATATGGTCTAGGTCAACAAGAGGGTGAACCATAGGGTTAAAGGGTTCTTGATCTTTATTTTTGGAAGGCATGACTGGTTCAGGCTGCAAACACTGATTAACTTATTGATTGTGCGGGTATGCAGGGAATAGAAAGGAAATCAGAATGGAAAAAGCAGAAGAATGGAGGAAATTACTATGATTTGCAGGTAGTTGATGTCTTTCCCGAATTTTCTTGGACCTGTAACAATTCAAAATGAAAAATTTTTGTAGAAAAAAATTAGGAAAGCAGAGTAATGAAACATGCGGGAGGAGGTAATTTATAATTTCCCCGGGTTTCCATTGTTCATGGCGCGGGTCCGTTGGTTAACTGTTAAGTAATTTAATTACTTAATGAGTTGATTTGAGTGGGAGTGGAGGTGATTGGTGGGATCAACGGGTGGATGAGGTGGCGCAAAGGGATAAGCGGAGACATAAAAGTCACGAGGACAGTTTTGGTTGTCAGAGAAGACCGCTTTCGGAGGGGGTAGCGCACAGTACACAGTTTTCGGTAGGGGGGTGAGAACTCACCAGCGCTTGACATGTCGTGGTGGGTCCTTGTTCTAATATCGCCCATTTCGGACCCCTGCCTCCCCGACGGAAAAGTTTGGATGGTGTGGGGGGCTAAAAAGTGCTATTAGCCATCAGATTAAAAGATATGGGTTCAAATGAGGGGAAAAGGTGGTGAGGGTTTAGTATGATGTGACGAGATAAATGGTGGGGTCGGGAAATGAAATAAAATATGTGACAAAATGAATGGTGGGGTCGGGAAATGAAATAAAATACGTGACAAAATGAATTGTGGGGTTGGGAAATGAAATAAAATATGAAAGGGATGGTATGAATGGGTGAAAACTTAGGGAAATGGGAAATAATCCACAAAACCTTTTAATGGATCGAATCTCTGAAATTACGATAAAACTCTTATCCCTTTGTTTTCCTCTATCATATGAAATGCCTTTGCAATGTAACTTAGGATAAAATTTCATGCCTTTTTCCAAAGTCACCTTTCTCTTTCTACCTACCCTTTTCTTCTAAACTAACATTTTTCTTATTTTCTTTTGCAGGGTGCATTTGAGCTACTAGACCCAGATCATATTTCTCATGAAAATCTATCCTACTATACACTTATTTCACCTATTGATTTAGATTACAATGTTGAATCAATTTAATTTCTACCTAGCTACTGATTTACCAAGATTAAACTGTTTGGTAAATATTTATTAACTATCCTATTCAATAGAAATTCAAACTTGTTCAATCATGCTTAGACTGTATGAATTGAACAAAATACCTTATCAGTACTAGCATTTTGACTTGCAATGCTTTCAGTGTTATTATTTTATGGGGTTTTCTTTTCTTTCATTCTTTTCAACTATTTTCTTTTGTATTTTTGTCCTTTTTTATTTCTTTTTTCAACATACCCTCTTTTCTTTTTGTTTCTTTTGGAAATCATTTGAATATTGAAATTCATGTACAATATGAAATTGAAAATATAAAATACTCAATCAGCTCGAGATCCTATAATTTATAGGACCTTAACAGTGGCTCTAGCTGGGGATGGCACTTATCCAAGCAAAGTATCAAGAACATAAGATCAGTAGCCTCGAGTACTCCATTTCTGCAATTTCTTCATTTGATTTCTTTTTCTGTTTTAAAATATTTATGGTAGATCATCAAACCAGGCTTAGGGCCTTCTCTGTGGGCTTCAAACTTTGTTAATAAGTTACCCAATCCAAATTGTAAAATCTATGATATTTACAATGATGAAAGATATATATTTATTCTTAAGAAAAGTAATGCTTCAGCATCTTGCCATTGACAGGACCTCCAGGTATCTCTATTCCATCTAGCTCTTTAAGGAAAAATGCATTATTTCCCCTGAAAGCATAGACAATGTATGGTCCATTCCAAAGTTTGTCAAATTTTCCATGTTTACCCTTGTCTTCTCTTCTAGAATCCCACTTCAAAACTTTGTCTCGAATGTTAAAATCATCATCCTTTGTTCTTCTGTCAAAGATCTTCTTAATATTTTCTTGAACAACTTGGGTCCTATTATAGACTTCCTCCCTAAATTGTTGTAACTAGATGGTCTAATTTATCCTTCTTTGTACATCATTTGGTGCAGCCTGTATTTCTTGAATGACCTTCATGACTGGAACTCCTAAAGAGGATGGAAAAACTGCATCCATTCCATAGACCAATTGGTATGGTGACATGCCAATTTATTTTTTGGTAGTAAGTATGTTAGCCCAAAGTGCATTGACCAAATTTTTATACCAAGATTTCTTGTTGTATTTTAACAACATTTTGATGATGTTTACCAAAATTTTATTTGAGGATTCAACCAAGCCATCACCCTAAGGGTAATAAGTTGTTGAATGTCCCAAAATAATGTGGCATTTGTGACAAAATTAAACCATCTTCTTGGATTTAAATGCTGCAACATTATTAATGATAATTTTTCTAGGACAACCAAGTCTGGAAAGGATATTAGTTTCAAGGAATTTAATAATGATAGAATCAGTTGCAGCTATGGACGGGGTGGCCTCTATCCATTTGGTAAAGTAGTCAGTGGCAGTAAGAATCCACTTGTGCTGGGCAGAGGAAGGAGGATGAATTTCACCAATGAAATCCAATCCCCATTGTTGGAAAGGGCTTTCAACAGAGATATGCTTTAATGGCAGGGGCAAAAAATTTCACTTTCCTTCAAAAATATGGAATTTATGACATGCATTTACCATTTTCTGCATGTCAGGGAAAATAGTAGGCCAGTAAAAACCAGCCCTAAGGATTTTATTAACAATGGTTTTCAAATAAGGATGTCCACCACACTCACTTTCATGGAACTCCTGCATAACCTTTTCTGCATCATCTTTTAACAAGCATTTGAGTAAAATACCCCCATCATCTTTCCAATATAATACATTTTCTAAAATGCAAAATTTAACTGCTTTCAACTTCATAAATCTTGTCTTTTTTTTTTGTTAGACCAAGAGGAGAATTTAAATTGAATAAAACATATAAGAGGTCTGCATACCAAGGTGAATTTAGGAATGATTCATCTATTTGTGGAGTCACATGTTCCTCTTCATCATCCAATGAATAAACCATGTTGATATCTAGTGCATGAAAATTTGACTCAACCATCAGTTTGGCCAGTCCCTATCCTTTGATCAATTTCGTGGGCTTGATTTCTAAGTCATATTCCAGAATGATGGAAATCCATTTTTCTTGCTTTCCATCAGGTCCATTATGCATTAAAATGTCTTTGACCACTGAATTAGGCACATAAGCAATAATATGGGAGTGTAAAATATATTCTCTAAAATATTTTATTGCTTTAACCAATGCAAATGCTTGTTTTTCCATAATGTTGTATTTCAAAGAGACATCTCTCAAATATTTTCTAAAGAATGTAATAGGTTGCTCAAATCCTTCACCGTTTTTATGCAATAGGATAGCTACAATAGTGTGTTCAGAAGCAAAAAAAAAAAAGATAATGAAATCTTTGGTAAAATCTGGGCTAATTAACATTGGAGATTTTGTCAATGCATGTTTGAATAGATCAAAAGATTGTTTAGCTTCAATATTCCACCTGCTTTCTGAATCATTTTTAAGCATGTTTGTTATATTTCTAAGAAGTTCCACAAGATTAGGAATGAATCTCCTTAAGAAATCGAATTTTCCAATAAAAGACTGAAGTTCTTTAATGTTTCTTGGGTGACTGATTTTAAGTATACCTTCAATCCTACTAGGATTAATCCTAATACTATCCTTAGAGGTAATATGACCAAGAAAATTTCCTTCTTCAAGACCAAAAAGTGTTTTCTTAGGATTTAATGAGATGCCAAACCTTCTACATTTTTCAAAGACTCTTCTTAGGTGCACCAAGTGTTCCTCATCAGTTTTCGAATAGACAGTAATGTCATCAAGATAAATCATAATAAAACAACCAATTTCATCAGAAAAAGAAATATCCATTTCTCTATGGAAAGTGGCTCCATTGTTCATTAACCCAAAGGGCATCTTCACATACATGAATGTTTCCTATGGAGTAGTGAAAGTAGTTTATCCTGATCATCGGGATGCATTAAGACTTGGTGATATCCTGAGAAACCATCTAATAAGGAGATCCTACTAGATCCTACCACCCTGTGTAATATGTGATCCATTTTTGGTAATGGGTATTTTTATTTTAGCGAGACCTTGTTTAGATTTCGGAAATCAATGCATAATCCGATTTCTCCAGTTTTCTTCCTTGTAGGTACAATGTTAGATACCATTTAGAATATTTAAGAGGAACTATGATTTTAGAATCATACATTTTCTTCACTTCTTTCTCAACCAAAGGCATTAGGATAGGATTTATCCTATGCAGTTTTTGTTTAAATGGTTTTTGATCTTCTTTGATTGGGATTTCATGTTGTATGATACTAGTGTCATATGATTTCAAGTATTCATAACTCCATGCAAAGAAATATATGAATTATTTGAACAAATCTACGCACTTTTGAATTTGAACAATAGGCAGTGATTTTGACAGTTTCATCATTTTAGGATTTTATTTACTACCTATGTTACATTCTTCTTTGTTTTCTCTTGTGGGTTCTATTTTAGGATTTTTTGCTACATTGTTGAAATCAAAAATTTCTTCTAAAGGGACAATACCTCTAGGTAGGACATTATTCTTTTGCTGAAGTAGCTCAAATCCCTCTTTTTTTGGGTCTTTTTGATCCAATTCTGGTTTATGTACAATCTTATTTGCTGAAATATTTACATAAGCGACATCAAATTGTTTATCTACACTAACCTATACATCAGTTTGACTTTCTACTTCACAATTTAAATCTATACTACTATCTTCGAACTCATCCTTTGACTGCAAGAAACTTTCAATCTGTTTGTCATTTCCAAATACTTGCCACTATCTCATGTTATCAGGTACAGCTGGACGGTGTTTAGCTTACACTGTGTATTGTCTGTTGGGAGGAAGCAACTTGCATGTGCTTGCTGAAAAAGCCAAACCATTAGATAGGATATTCTGATTTCTTGGAATGACAACAAGATCATATTCTTCAAAAGTTCTTAGAAATTCAAGCACAAAATTTCTATATGCTCTCAATCTAGGATGTTTTGTAGCATGTTCTACTTTGATCTGTTTTATAATTAATTCAAAATCCCCATGAAAAAAAATTATTTTAGCTCCTAATATTTTCAGCAATTGTAACCCTAAGAGAAGTGCCGCATATTCTGCTATGTTATTTTTACATTGAAAGTTGAGTTTGTATTCCCTGAATTTCACACCTAAACACTAGCCCCTCAACCTGCTTTGCCACAAAGCCATCAAATTTCATGTTCCAAAAAGGCTCAGTTTCATTGTTTTTTTGTAAAATTTGTATTTGATTTTCCTCTTTTTCATTAGAGTCATTTTCTGCCTTGGTAAATTATGCGTCAATGTCTCAATCATTATAAAGAATGAAGGAGTAAAGGTAAGAATGAACAAAGTAAAGGGGGTAGTTATGTGGTTTCTATTGACTACTCACCATATACTTCATTAAGGTTTCCCTATATAATCTTCTCTTTTGACCAAACACTAATATTGTGGCATAGGACATGTCCATTTGAAAGGTCCCTTTTAACTTTGATCCCCATGAGTGTGACAACAACATGCCATACTTAGGAGGAATATCAACTACTACTATGTCCATTACTAGACTCTTAGCCGGGATTTGAGCTAAAGTGACACAAAGATCTTTAATAAGACCTAAACATCTAACTTTGTTAGAATCAAACGAATATAAGTATTTTTAAACCCTAGTAATTTCAAGGCTAAGTTTCTCCATAACAGATTTTGGCATTAAATTATGAGATGCACTTGAATCCAGCATTACATTGCGGAGAATCTTGTCATGAACATTGAGACTGACATAAAATGGAGGGACACCTCCTCCTTGTGGTTTACCATCAACTTCCGGTCCAAACAAAATTTTAGGATGATGATCATTCAGATTTACAGTATATGTGTTTTCACCTATGTTTAATGCTTTCATGACCTGAGTCTTGTACACATTTTTGTTTATTATTTCAGTTAAGGGGATAGAAATTTTCAATTTGGCAAGTTCATGTTCAATACTAAATGGTGTTTAAATCTTAAGCAGATTTGAAAAGTCAGAATTTTCAGCAACTACCTTTGTGACAAGTTCTATTTGTTGACTAGTGGTAGGGACATCAGTTTGGGTAGTTTTGGAAGAAATATCAACTGTTCTTTTAGCAGGGCTCTCTGTGGTTTTTTTTTCCTGATTTGTCTACACCTTTCTTAGGACTTTCTGTACTTTTCTTAGGATTAGACTCATAGACATTTTTGGCCGAGTTTTAAGTGTTCTTTTTATCAGAGGTGTCTAAATTTTTCTTGCTCCTAAGATTGTACTGCCTATGAAATTCCATGATGGAATTTTCAAATCCTTGTTTGTACTCATCAAACTCTTCAGATTCAAGTTCAGTTTGGGCTAACAAGAATAATTCTTGTTCTTCTTGAGTGAGAAAAACAATATCCTCTTCATTTATACCCATTAAATTGATTTTGTTTTCTTCTACCTCTTCAGCTATTTCCCCATCTTCATCAGCATAATTATCTTAAAATGGAGGCCTAATCTGCTGATCAGGGCCCCTTTATTCTCTTTGTATTGTCTGAGGAGGATTTATTTTGGGATTTTGATTACGATTTTGAGGTGGAGGTTGGTTTTCTCTGGGATCATTCCTCTTATTTAGGCTAATCCTCTCCATCATTCTTTCTACAGTTCTTGTCAAGGCATGTATCTTGGCATCAGCTAAGGAAGTTGTATTTTCATCTCTTATGGTAACTCTCCTCTCACTTCTCATTCTAGCCCTCTTGGCTAACAGATTGGATTCTACGCTTACTGCATCCCTTTGCATTTCTTCTAATTTCGTTGAATTTCTCTCTCTGAGTTGGTAAAATATTTCTACCTCAAAACCATTTGGGAATTTGACTAAGGCTAAACCTTGTGGTGGTTTTATGTGAGCAGGAATCACATTATATAAACTATTGAATCTAGTGTAGTAATCTTGAACACTTTCACCTGGATCCCTCCTAATGCTTTCATATTCAAATAAAATATGAAGAGGGTTTTTCTTAACTTCCCACATGTTAAGGAATGTCTAATGGAATGCAGGAAAATCGTTAATATTGTTTGCAGTCAAACCTTTAAACCATTTTCTTACTTCTCCACTAAAACTTTGAGCAAGCATTCTTAACTTAACACTCTCGTCATCTACCTCTTGAAGGTCAAAAGAATCATTCATCTTTTCTATATGTTGTTGGGTTGTTAAAGGACCATTCCTATCAAATTGTGGAATTTTTTACTAGTAATCCTGTGGCATGTTTGCCATAGGTGTAGGTAACACCAATGGAGCATACCTTGTCACCATGATTGGTGGAGGAGGAACTAGAGGTAGATTAAAAACAAGTGGGGGAGGTTGAGCAGTAGGTGGAGTAGGGTGGATAATGGAAGGAGATGGATGTGATGGGGTTTGTGTAATTTTATGAGCAAAGAAAGGAGAAGTGGTGGAGATCACCAAATCAATAGAACTAGATGACTTAGGGTGGGTAGACTGAGAGGCTATAGAGGAGGATGCTATGGTTAAAGAAGATAATTCAACTAATTGCTTAAGATAAGAATCTTCAACTGTTTAAGTAAAGCTTGTCACCAGATATTGAAGCTCATCAAAGTCCTGAAGAAGCTTAAGGTCAGATTTAGTTTGTGAAGAAACTTCTCCAACCGGGCTTTGTTGTAAAATTGGTGGATCAAGTATTATCTTATCTATCCAACTCTCAGATTTAGTCCTGAACAAACCTTGCTCAAAATTTAAGTCAAATTCAATGTCTTTTATAGTATCAAACTTTTCAGGAAGATAATTTTTTCTAGAAAGAGGGCTATTACTCCCTTTATTCTCTGGTTTTCTAGTTCTTCTTAAGATTTTTTCAGGATCATCCACTATAGTTGCAAGATTTGGATAAGGATGAGATCTAGTGTAGGCTCTTTTGGGAGCCAGAATTAAGCCCTAAGGCACACACATTCTGATTATTTACAAAAATGAAAGAAAACCAATATTTTTGAAATATTTCTATCATACAAATTTTTTTGAACCAGGGTTTCAGAATTCGAAAGAAATGACAATTTTTTCAATTCGTCCCCAGTGGAGTTGCCACTATGTTATCGTTCTATAAATTTAATATTGGTAGAATAATTATATAGGACAACATTAAAAGTGCTTTTGAAGCTGGGATCTAGCCCTGCCAGCTTTAGAGAGGGATCTCTCTTTATATTTTAGCTTTGTTTTCTAAGTTCATATTAGGCTAGTTATGATAGTGTTGAATTGTTTGTTTGTTTGTTGGATTGTTTGGTTTAATTGGTTTGATTTGTGGGTCTATTTAAATTAATTCCTTTCCTTTGGGATATGGAGTCAGATAATGGCTAGATGTTGCATCAAATTTTTAAAGTGTAGTCACGGGGCAAGCTAGTTATAATTACTGGATCTTACTATTCTAAATGAATTATGAAATGAAGCGATGGAGAATTCGGTAATGATTGAGAAGAATTTAATAATTTCTCAATCAAACTTCAGAAGAAAACATATATATTGTAAATACAACCAGAAATAAGGTGTTCTGGGAACAAATCTTATTCTTCACTTTATGTTCTACAATTAGATTAAAATGATACACAGTAAAGAGAAATAATGAAAACAACTATCACAAAAGGAAAAACATCACCAGTAATATATAGCACAAGTATCTTGTGAATGGTATTCTTATTATTGATGTTCCAATAGCTCCAAAAAGTACAATAATCAATAGAAAATGATTACAATGATCAAAGTCCAACCCCTGAATACTTTGAATAAATGAAGTATTTATACTAATTCTACAAAGAGTGTCATATCAAACAGGCAATATGTTATTAATTGCAAAAATAACAGTATTTGACTAATGTGACAAAAAAAGGTGGAATCGTTAAAGACATATGGACATTTGGCACTTTTATCTAGGAAAAATTTGTTGCACAATCTAATCTGTTTGCTGTGCAGGCTGTTGTGTTGGTTGTAGCTGGTCTTTACTCTTCCTGATACTCGCACATCTTATCCCACTGATCTTCGTCGGGAATATTTATCTTTGTGGCCTTCTGATAGATCTCATCTACCTCAGTATATCTAGAAAATGTGGATTTGACCACAAAGATATGCTTTATCTCATGATGAATGAAAATGCCATTACTCATAGCTTCTAGAAAAACTCTCCCTGTCATATCACATTTAATGTTTCAAAATTTTGTTGTGTCCTTTGCAATTTCTTTAAGCCTCTTTATATAATCTTCCATGGTTATCAGTTTTTCATTAATAAAAAATAGAGAAGGCATGTCCCTCTTAGTTAATGGCCTAATTCTGTTAAAAAAATTGCTGACTGCAATTTCCAACCCACTACATTTTTCCTCAAGATGTTGAACTAAGTTCTTTTTTGTATGAACCTTTTTAACTTCGAAGATTGTTTTTTTCCTGTCATGTACTCCCAGATAATCAAGTTCATATTTGTTTTTGAAATTCAAAAACTTAATGATTATGTTGGCCATATCAGGCATATCTCCTAGCTCTTCATTTATATTGGAAATGGCCTTATTAGATTTCTCAATCAATTCTTAATGCTAAAAAATAATCTCAATATATGGACAAATTTCATTCATGGCTTCAATAATGTTGGTCCATATAATTTCTTTAGCTTGACCCAGGGTGTTGCCAATGGAGGATTCCATTTCAGACTTTTGTAATTTTTCTATCTGCTTCTGAATTCTATGTAATTTTTTGCATGGGAAGTCTCAGTGCTTACCATTTGGTCTTGCAAAATTTTGTTTTGAGCCTGCAGTCTTTTAATTTATTTTGATTGTAGTGACATATTCTCCACTGATTTTTCTAGCTGATCTGCAACATCTCCTGTGTTATTTGTAGAAGATGTTGATGCAGGAATGGTTGTAAGGGGTACAACCTCTAAAGGGACAATAGATGTTTTGGCATCTTGCTCTTTTTATTTGACCATTTTCTCCATCTCAATTTCCATTTGTTTTAGCGGGGCATTCTGCTCCATGACGAGTTTCATCATCTCTGATTTCTGGGACTCTATCTCCTCAATTTCCTCTGTGAGTGGATCTTTTGTGGCTAACATCTTCAAATGATTCCTTAATGTTGTTATATCTGCATTTTTATTTTTGATTATCTCTTCCACAACCTGCACATTGGAGGGGTCATATCCCATCTTTACAACCAATTACTCCAAGGATTTTATCCTTGTATCCTTGGAAAGAGAAGATATCTTCTCCATTTTAAGCCGTGACTAAAATTTGCTAATAAAACCTGCAACTTAGACAAATTCATTCTTGTATTGGTTAGTGTAGAAGATATCATTTCACCTTCTTGTTTATGAATTTCCATTTGGTCGATGGAATGAATATCCTTGATGCTAAATTCGAATGAAGTCTTCTTGTAGTCTACTGCTATCTTAGGATTTGAAATTTGAGCCTCCACGAATGCCATGTGCATTTTCCATTTTTTTGAGTCAAATGTTGATAAGAGTCTGCTCTGAGAGCTGGAAGTTTTCTTCTAGAACTGGGTGTATATGCTATTCTTCAAAATTTCATTCCTTAGTTTGATTTCCCTGAAGGTATAAAAAATTGTCTTTTCCTTTTCTCCTATAGTAGCACTAGATCTGGATGTCTGAAGATCTTGCTGCTGACTTGGCATAGTAGTTGAAGTAGTAGGGGAAGAGATGGGTTGACCACCTACTGGAGAAGATCCTGGAGTGTATCTGATGTTGATAATTGTCTCCTTCTCTCACTCTTTTCCATGATCAATATCCATATGGATCCTAACTCTTTTCCTGTATTTTTTAAATTCTTTATTGGAAGTATCAGTCATTGAAGGTGACTGATCTTCCCTTTGCCTCTTCCCTATTTATTCTTTCTTATCCTCTTTGTCTTGTTTTTGTTGTGGCACAGGGGTTTGTAATCCTGAAGTTGATATGGCTTGCTCCTTAGCCTCCTACAAAGTGTTCTATGCCCATTTTGTCTCATTCATAAACTGCTCTATTTATGACTTGTGAGAGTGAATGTAGCGTGTAGACTTGTTTTCCACGCTCATTTTAGAAATGATCCCAAATGGATCATAGGACCATGTAAAGTCATGGGTTAATTTCATGTCTTTTAATCTTTTATCAGTTTCCTCTCCTGTTGCCTTGCTGTTGCATATGAATGGTGTTAGGTAAACTTGACTTGGGATAGAGTCAATGTTGACTAGGGTAAATAGTAGTGGTTTTTGGGCACATGGTATTGTGCACCCATGGTTTTTCAGTCCATGGTATTGCATGTAATGGAGCCTATAAAACACTGGGAAGACTATCATTGTAAGGTAGGCCCAAAGGTGAGTGGTGAAGGCTCACTTGGCCGGATTGGCCAGGGTTTTGGCCAATGCTTAATGAAATTTCATTGGTTGGGTTTTGCCCCAGATTTGGGGTTTTCCCAGATAAACATCTATGTTTATGTTAATGATTTTTTGCTGGGTTTCTTATGTTTATTCCTCTTGGTAAATTTTTTATTATTTCAATGGTAAATTCTAACAACTGGTATCAGAGCAAAGTTCAAAGCTCGTGTAATAATTTTACTGTGTCTATAGTTTCAATGCTGCTATGTAAAGAAGTGGGAGCTAGCCATGGAAGAAGAGATGGAATCCTTAATGCATAACCAGACTTGGGACCTAGTTAGGTTGCCTACAGATAAAACTACATTGCATAATAAATGGGTTTATAGGCTGAAGGAAGAAGATGGAGGAAAGCAGAGGTACAAAGCTAGACTTGTGGTGAAGGGGTTTGCACAGAAGAAAGGTACCGGTTTTGATGAAATATTTTCTCCTATTGTTAAAAATGACTTCAATTAGAACTATTTTAAGTCTTGTAGCAGCGGAAGATTTGCATCTTGAACAGTTAGATGTAAAGACAACATTTCTCCATGGAGATTTGGAGGAAGAGATCTATATGAAGCAACCAGAAGGATATGAGGTCAAGAAGAAAACAGTGTGTGAATTACTTGTACATAGAATTGGCCAAAAGCAGGAGCTCAGGCAATTAGTATAAAATTTAGCGGGTTTATGTCGAGAACAGTTATCTGAATTCCTGCAGTCATTGTTTATTTGAAAAAGAAAAAGGATGGAAGTTATATTATATTGTTATTGTATGTAGATTAAATGCTTGTTGCAGGGTCTAACATGCAGGAAATTAATTGCTCAAAATAAAATTGGCAAATTCCTTTGGAATGAAGGGTTTTGGGAGCTGCAAAACAAATCCTTGGTATGAGAATAACTAGAGACAGGAAAAATCACAAATTAACATTGTCTCAGAATGAGTACATACAAAAGGTGTTGAAAATATTTAATATGCAGAATGTAAAACCAGTTAGTACACCTTTTTCTAACTATTTCAAACTTAGTAAGGAGATGTGCCCCAAGACCCAAGAAGAAATGGATTATATGTCTAAATTTCCATATGCATCAGCAGTTGGAAGCTTAATGTATGCAATGGTCTGCACAAGGCTTGATATTGCACATGCAGTGGGAGTTGTAAGCAGGTACATGAAAAATCCAGGAAAAGAACATTGGATGGTAGTGAAATGGATTCTCAGATATTTGAGAGGAATTAGAAATCAAGCATTATGTTTTGGTGGTTCAAACATTACTCTACAGGGATATATTGATGCAGATATGGCAGGTGACATAGATAACAGGAGGAGCACTAGAGGGTATGTATTTACTGTAGGTGGAATAACTGTAAATTGGGTTTAAAAAATCCAAAGTGTTGTTTCTCTTTCAACAACAGAAGCAGAGTATGTTGCTGCTACAGAGGCTAGTAAAGAAATGATTTGGTTACAACTATTTATGGATGAATTGGGTAAGAAGCATGATATGGGCACTTTATATAGCGATAGCCAAAGTTCCATTCATCTTGCAAAGAACTTAGCATTTCATTCCAGGACTAAACACATACAACTCAAGTACCATTTCATACAGTCAGTATTGGAAGATGGACAGTTGAAGCTGGAAAAGATACACACTAGCCAGAATCCTGCAGATATGCTAATAAAAGTTGTAACCAGGGAGAAACTGAGAATATGCTCAGTTTCAATTGGTCTTCAAGAATGAGATGAAGATGAGAAACAACCAGGTCCAAAGTGGAGTCATTGTCTAGAAAATGAAGTAGTGATGGCGTTTCTACAATCAGTCTCCAAGTGGGATATTTTTGGGTGTGGAGCCTGATTATCTTGTTTATTTTGTATCACAGCATTGGACCCCTGTACCTTAATGGGGCGGCAACGCCGCCCGTTATTAAACGTTGCCTGGGGGTCCAGGGGGGGTAGCTGCTAGTCAATCTAGGCCATTCATTAGGTGGATGATCTGATGGTAGAAGTTATGTTTAGATTAGGGTTTTTTTCCCTAGAAGGAAACCCCTCACTTGTATGAGGGTATGGTATTGCGGCTATGTATTGTATATGTGTTCTCATAGCGAGAAATAGATAGGGAGACTATGAGAGAGAATAGAGGATATTACAGTGGATCTGCTGTAGGTTTTGTCTCTTCATTTTTGATGCAGGGGCATTAGGCTCAAGAAAATTCCATGTATTTTATTATACTTAGGGGTTTTATGTTTTTAAGGGAGTTGGTTCCTTATGTAATGATTTGAGTGATTTTAATTAAAATTTATTAAATATTGCGAGGAGTTTGTAAATGTTCCCGAATAATTGGAGAACATGAGAGAATTAGGCTAGTTGAGAGTGTATAGGGATTGAGAGATTTAGGAATTAACTATAAATCCTAAATTAGAGTTTGTTTCATTATTTGTGGAAGAGAGGGGATCCTTAGGGATTAAATAGTGATTTTAAGATTTTGTTAAGGAAATGGAGGAACTGAAACCAAAAATAGTTTCAGGACATTTTTAATAGAATGTAAGCCTCAAAGGCATAAAAAAAATAGATTTGGAAGATAGGAAATAGAGAGAGAAATAGGGCTTGAATTGTGAGCCTTTGGGCAAAATTAGAGGAAAAGGCCACTGATTGAATATCAGGCCAGAGTGGAATATTTCCTATGTAATATTGTATTTTAATACAAGAACTCAATTGTCTGAGTTTGTACTCCATTTATGAGTTATATGGCGTGCAGGGTATTTTAGAAAATCTGATATATGAATTAAATTTTATCGTAATCGAATTCATACAGAATTCGATGGATTCCTTTAGAAAGTCATGTGACAGTGTTTGATGACAATGGTTCAAAATGACCAAAGAAGTTCCAGTGCGGAATGAAAACTGGAGAGGGTTTGCGTGATCAAAATTCTGTTGTGCATAAACAGTGAAGCGAGATCATGGTTGAAGTTCATTTGGGAGGTTACTGTGGATTTGAACCATGGAAACTGGATATATAAGTTAAGCTATGCGTGGATGAGTGACAGGGGTTTTATTTAAAGTCTGTTCGGAACTTTGAATTGTATCACATTGGAACAACAAAGGTGGATAATACAAGTGATGGCGCAACGGACATAAATCAATGGAGTGGTCAATTATTCACCAAATATGCAGTGGAACCCTGCATAAAGTTTTGCATTGTCAAATAAAATGAGGATTTATGGTATGTTCAGCATGAAGTTATTTTAGGGTGGAACCCTGACCGTGTTCGGAATTTCGAGTTAGTGGAACCTTGAGTGAAGGCACAGAGAAAGAAACGGAATCGTGAATAGTAAACAGTAAATAGGTTTCTGAAAAACCATAAATGGTTTTCACACAGCTCCTGAATAGTAAGTGGTTTTATCAGTTTTGAACACGATAGTGTGAAATGGTTGACACGTAGCATGGGTGGTTTTGTAATACAACCCATTTCGTGTGATTTGGTTGTTAAAGTCTGAAGTCTAAAGTTACGCAATATCTATCGCATATGCGCACAATTCACTAATTTAATGCGATGAAATATGGACCATCGGATCCATTCGACAATTAATGCAAGGTAAGAAATGCTGTGGAACCAAGAACATTAATACATGTTGGTCTTTGGTTTTAACCAAATTTGGGGTTGATATGAATCAAATGTTATAACTGCTGTGGGGCCAAACATTAATATATGTTGGCAAGTTGTTTTAATCTAAAGTCGAATTTTTTAATATGGAATGAAATGTTCCGTGAGCGCTTTGAATAAAAGTCATATATATGATAATTGCTATGTCGTGGCCATATTATATATATTGGGTTTTATTATAAAATCGAATGTTAATTCGATATTTCCATAGAATGGGGGTTAGCATATGGGTTATAACCATAGAGCATGAAGAAGGAATAGCTCCGCATATGGGGTTGTAAAGTGGATTGTATTGTATGGTTTTAACCATCAAAGTTAAAAGGATTGAAATGATAAAGCTTCCGTATTAGAATGCCCAAATTTGGGAATTATGTTGATTGAGAAATGGACCATGCATTTTTATATGCATCCTTAGGTGAGAATGTGGGTTTAGTAGCTTTGGTTGCTATCAAGTGGTATCAGAGTAGGAAAGGCTCTGTTGAGAATTAAAGATTTTTTTTAATGTATGTGTGATGGGAAAAGAAAGAGGAGATCAGATTTTTAATCTGATATGTAGCAGATACACAGAATTGAAGAGAACAGACATTTGCAGAAATGAATGAAGACAATCCAAGTCAATGAAGAGGACAAGGACATGCAAATATCTTGTAGGTGAGATAATTTTAATCTGATTTGATAATTGTGATTACAGGTTGCAGATATAATGAAGAAAAATATTTTGATGATGATGGCAGTGAACCTAATATTCCAGCTAAATGTTGGATAGGGAGAACATCTAAAGTTTTCTCAAGAGAAGGTGAGTTGAGGATATAAGTCTAGAGAGATCATAAGGGAGTGCTCAAGAGGTTCTAGGAATAGAGAACCAGTTCTTACCAAAATACCAAGTCCAATGAAGGGATTGGTGAGGTAAGTAGCAGCAGGGAGAGCTTGCTGTTGCAGAGGCTTAGTGAAAATCATGGTGAGTGAGAAGCTCATGGAGAAGATGATCATGTAGGATCAGGGAAGAGGTTCTAAAGAATGCCACAGAGATAAGGTGAAGGATAGAGAAAAAGAAATTGCAGTGATGAAAGTACAACTAGAGGTACTAAAGGAATCGTTACAAGAAGAGGAAAACCAAAGAGGAGGATGGATCTTTCCATTGAAGGGAAAGAAGGTAATTTGGAAACCATTACAAATGAAGTGGAGGAAAAAGGAGATTTCCTTATGGAAGGAAGAACTCATATTTTTTGAGTCAAAGATGGAATTTGAGGATTCCACATGCAAATCTGTTCAAGGAGAAGTGCTTGAAGAAGCAAACGAGACTGAAAAGTCTTGTGTTTTTAAAACTAATGAATTGTGTATGACTACAGGTACAACACAGGATGATGAACAGACTTTAGAGTTTGTTGAGGAAGAAAAATTGAATTCTGTTCAGAAGGGTGCTGAGATAGCAGGATCTCAGAAGCAAAAGGAGACAGAGGGGTCTCAGGAAAAAGAAGAAGAAAGACCATCTAATGATTGGTCAAGAACAAGTAAAGTTATGGAAAGTCAGGTGAAATTCCCAAATTATACTCCATTTGAAATTGTTGAATTATATAAGAAATTAGATCTTCAGAGAAGAGAATTGGAGAGGCAGAGGATTTACACTCAGGGTAAATTGTTGAATGTGAAAGATAGAGAAATTGTCATGAATGGCAGTCATGAAGCAGATGATGAGAAGAAGAGACTAGCTGACAGTCTGATGGAGAATCTAAATCAACATACTGATGTGCTGACAAAGGATTTGGAAGAAAACTCAGAAAAACATACTGATATGTTGTCAGAGGAGGAAGAGGTATTGAAATCTTGTATTTTAAATACTGATAATTCATGTGCAGGAAAAGAAGGACAACAAATGGAAAATTTCAATGAGAAGGAAACTATGTTAGCTAAAAACATAGTGGAGGATCATCATTCCATTATGGTGATTGACACAATGAAGATAACCTTGGAAGCCGAGAAGAAAGACAGTGGGGATTTTTTGAGTCCTAAAAGAGACTTGAAACTGCAGAAATAATATTTGGTGACTGGATCATCAAATGAGACCGTCGGGTCTTATAATTTTGAAATTAACAATTTGACTGTGTTTAGAAGTATTGCAAAAGACAATCCATTTCTTGGAGTTGTCTTGACTGCGAATAAAATGTTGCAGAAGAAGGAACTTATGAATTCCAAGGAAGGTGAAACAATCATTAAGGAACTTGTTACTGTTGATGACAAGGAAAAACTGGCTTGTCTGATGGACCAAGAAAAGGCTGTGAGATAGGCTCTTAGAACTACCACAGTAGTGAAGAATCATAATTCTATTTTGATAAAGGATGAAGATACAAAGTTGATTTCTTGAATCAATCAAGGAGGTGATGGAAAATTACTGAAGATTGTCAAAGAAGAAGAAGAAGGATATGCTGAAACTAAATTGCAGCATATTGATGATGTGTTTGAGATGAGACCAGTACAAAGGAAATGGTTGAAATGTTTGCTGGAAACATTTGAACAAGAGAAAGAAATTGCAGACACTAGAGTGAAAATGCCTGAAGTTGTGAAAGAAATAGGAGCAGATACTAGTTTGTCAAATTTGATTATGCTTGCTAGTATACAAAGAAGACTGAATGATTATGTTACTGCAGTCAAAGAATCAATTGATAATTCATTTTGTACAAGTGAATTTGCAGGTAGTGAACAGAAGAAGAATGTTGCAGAGGAAGATATCTTAAGAGATATTTAGGAAGTTTGGGAGGAGGAAACATCTGGAGCAGCTACAACAACAACAACATCTGCAGGAGTAACAACAATGTTAGCAACAAGGCTGATATATGAAGCAACATATGTAGTAGCACAAATTGAAAGCAGCAACAAAAGGCAGAGAAATTTCCAGACAGAAGATAAAATGGACATAGAAATTGAAAGCATAAGAGGATTGATGATGAAGGTGTCTCAGAAGAAGACATCAACAAGAAAGCAAAGAAATTTCATCAAAGGAAAAACAAGAACATACTGTGAAAGCATAGCTGGTGGCAAGATGCAGAACAAGATATGGAAGCCTGGAAAAGTACAACAGAAGAATAATGTAGCTTATGGACAACAAAAAAACAAAGTATGGGATCCAGGAGGCAAAGATTAAAAGCACATGATCAGAAGATCATGATTATTTTTGACCTTGGGAGTATGATGCAGGGATGTTAGGCTCAAGAAAATTCCATGTATTTTATTAGACTTAGGGGTTTTATGTTTTAAGGGATTTGGTTCCTTATGTACTGATTTGAGTGGTTTTAATGAAAATTTATTAAATATTGTAAGGAGTTTGTAAATGTTCCCAAATAATTGGAGAACATGAGAGAATTAGGCTAGTTGAGAGTGTATAAGGATTGAGAGATTTAGGAATGAAATATAAATCCTAAATTAGAGTTTGTTTCATTATTTGTGGAAGAAAGAGGATCCTTAGGGATTAAATAGTGATTCTAGGATTTTGTTGAGGAAATGGAGGAACTGAAACCAAAAATAGTTTCAGGACCTTTTTTATAAAATGTAAGCCTCAAAGGCATAAACAAAACATATTTGGAAGATAGGAAAAAGATAGAGAAATAGGGCTTGAATTGTAAGCCTTCGGGCAAAATTAGAGGAAAAGCCCATTAATTGAATATCAGGCCAGAGAGGAATATTTTCTATGTAATATTGTGTGTTAATAAAAGAACTCAATTGTCTGAGTTTGTACTCCATTTCTGAGTTATATGGTGTGCAGGGTATTTTAGAAAATCTGATATATGAATTGAATTTTATGGTAATCGAATTCATACAGAATTCGATGGATTCCTTTAGAAATTCATGTGACAGTTTTTGATGACAATGGTTCAAAATAACCAAAGAAGTTCTAGTGCAGAATGAAAGTTGGAGAGGGTTTGTGTAATCAAAACTCTATTGTGCATAAACAGTGAAGTGAGATCGAGGTTGAAGTTAATTTGGGAGGTTACTGTGGATTTGAACCACATAAATTGGATATAGAAGTTAAGCTATGCGTGGATGAGTGACAGGGGTTTTTTTTTAAAGCCTGTTCGGAACTTTGAATTGTATCACATTGGAAAAACAAAGGCAGATAATACAAGTGATAGCGCAGTGGACATAAATCAATGGAGTGGTCAATTATTCACCAAATATGCAGTGGAACCCTACATAAAGTTTTGCATTGTCAAATAAAATGAGGATGTATGGTATGTTCGGCATGAAGTTCTTTTAGGGTGGAACCCTGACTGTGTTCGGAATTCCGAGTTAGTGGAACCTTGAGTGAAGGCACAGAGAAAGCAACGGAACCGTGAACAATAAAAAGTATAGAGGTTTCCAAAAAACCGTAAATGGTTTTTGCGTGGCTCCTGAATGGTAAGTGGTTTTATCAGTTTTGAACGCGATAATGTTAAATGGTTGACATGTAGCATGGGCGGTTTTGTAATACAACCCATTTCGCATGCGATTTGGTTGTTAAAGTCCGAAGTCTAAAGTTACGCAATATCCGTCAGATATGCACACAATTTAGCAATTGAACACGATGAAACATGGACCATTGGATCCATTCGACAATTAATGTAAGGTAAGAAATGTTGTGGAGTCGAGAACTTTAATAAATTTTGGTCTTTGGTTTTAACCAAAGTCGGGGTTGATATGAATGAAATGTTATAACTGCTGTGGGGCCAAACATTAATATATGTTGGCAAGTTGGTTTAATATAAAGTTGAATGTTTTAATATGGAATGAAATGTTTCGTGAATGCTTTGAATAAAATTCATATATATGATAATTGCTATGCCGTGGCCATGTTATATATATTGGGTTTTATTATAAAATCGAATGTTAATTCGATATTTCCATAGAATGGGGGTTAGCATATGGGTTATAACCATAGAGCATGAAGAAGCAACAACTCCGCATATGGGGTTGTAAAGTGGATTTTATTGTATGGTTTTAACCATCAAAGTTAAAAGGATTGAAATGATAAAGCTTCTGCATTAGAATGCCCAAATTTGGGAACTATGTTGATTGAGAAATGAACCATGCATTTTAGGTAATATGCAACTTTAGGTGAGAATGTGGGTTTAGCAGCTTTGGCTGCTATCAATTTTGCTGGATATTGGACAGGAAGGACTGGTTGTTCGGGGTGGACGTAGCCCAAACTAGGTGAACCACGTATATTTGTGTCTCTCTGGTTTTATATGTTTTGTGTGCTTGTGTTTTTCCACATATTTTATGTGTAGTATTTCTCTGTAATATATAATTTTTTAACAATTGGTATCGGATACAACTGAATTGCTCTGTAATATATAATTTTCTAACTTGTTGTGGCACAGGGGTTTGTAATCCTGAAGTTGATATGGCCTGCTCCTTAGACTCCTACAAAGTGTTCTCTGCCCATTCCGTCTCATTCATAAATCACTCTATTTATGACTTGTGAGTGTGAATGTAGGGTGTAGACTTGTTTTCCACCCTCATTTTAGAAATGATCCCAAATGGATCATAGGACCCTGTAAAGTCGTGGGTAAATTTCATGTCTTTCAATCTTTTATCAGCTTCCTCTCTTGCTCCTCTGCTGTTGCATACGAATGGTCCTATTTCAAACTTGATCCTAAAATTTGACTTCTTCTTTGCTGAAACCAAATGAACCTCGTCAGAATTTAGTATATGTTTGATATACTCCAAGGAAAAAAATTTCATTGGGAGGAATTTTGGCAATTTCTATGGAGGTAATTCACATCCATAAATCCTCAACTATGTGTAATTCTGGTATAAGTACCAGTCTCCTATTTTAGCTTGATTTGAAAGTTGCATAATCCTTTTGATATCTTCACTTATTCTTGATCCAAATGGATCCAGAGACACACACAGAACAAAGAAGGTTGATGAAAGCTCAAAATGAAAGTGTTTGGATTTCTCTCGACCTAGGTTCAAGTTGAAGAGTTCGACACCCTGATCGCAATGATGTGAACGATGCGTCAATCTAAGCTCGTATAAGAAAGTTAGAGCATTTTGAAGTTTTGTTAATTTCCCAGAACATGCCACATGGTGTCCCAGTAAGCACATGGGAGCCACATGGAAATCCCCTCTGATGTTGCAACATAGTGCTCCTCCATTGGCCCCTTGCCCCTGTAGAAAAGACAAAAAAAAATGATATTTAATTTCCCACAAAAAAAAAAATCATTAAAAAAACAACTATATATTAAATATAGTTATTAAACAATCAAAATCAATTTAAATATGGTAAATTGTTATGTAACAAAAATCATAGTAAATATGGTTAAATTCCATATTAAACAAAACCTCCAATTTTGTTTTTGGGAGTCGTTACAATATGGAGATACACGAATTCCATATATTATATAGTTTGAAAAAAATATATTAAAACTAAAATTGGGTTTTAAAACAATATTTGGACTAAATGTGATTTGAAATCAAAACCTCCCAACAACAACTATCTTAATATGATTATGCCAACCAATATGCCAACCTCACACTTTGTCTTATTCATCCTCACACATTATTATAAAATGCCATTCAAATGGTTTAAGGAAACCATGGAGAATGATGGAGAATACATGAGAGATGAGGTCAAAGGGAGGCCAATGGAACCGTGAGAAAAGAGAAGACGAGGAAGAATATAGACATGGGTACGTAGTTCGAGGCAGAGGATGTAGAATGGTGGCACGTAGTTCAAGACAAAGAATATTCCTTTGATGCCCAAAGATTCTTTGGGAGGTAAAATTTCTTTTTGTCAAAATGCATTTAAGTTTATAGTCATTTTTCTCAGATTTTCATAGGGAACGCAGAGGCGAGGTCGGATTCACCTTTTGAGCAACGATTTTGTAGATTCCCAGCAGAAGAGAATCTTTGAGAATCTTGAGGGTTTTTGTCCAGATTCCTTGGAGGCCGAAATTCGTTGGAGTCAGAATGAGATCAACTTTATACTCATTCTTCTCAGAATTTCACAAGGATCTCAATGGTGAGATAAAATTCTTGTTTTGAGTTGCAAATTTCCAGATTCCCTGTGCAACAGCATCTTTGAGGAATCTAGGGGGAGTATAAAAGATTCCCTAAGGCCCTAATTTTCACTTTGTTAGAATTAAACAAATTAACAGTCGATCCTACACCTCTCGGCGACATGAGTTTAACACTGCAGTCAGATTTTCCATCTGAGCCTTATGTTTTTCAGCCACTTTTCAAAATGGAGTTGCAGGTATCAGCCTTCAGTGTGTGAGTAGTAATTTTCAAGATATTCGATGCCACGATATTGATGGTATAGCTAGATCCAGTAGTTTATCATCCTTGTCTTCAAAATTACCAGGATGTGAGGTATATGTAGTGTGATCATGTACTTCTTTGTCTGTTTTCTATGAGATGCATTGTGCTGTATAGATCCTTGTTAGATGTTTGATGTGGGATCTTTTTTTGTTCTTGATGTGAGATGTAATTTCTATCATGGATTTGTTTTATGTTGTTTGAGATCCCTTTGTTGTTATGTTGGCGAGATACTAATTGTCACATGTATGTTTTATTGAGATCCCTTTGTTTCCATGCTGGTGGGATATTCATAGTCATTATGTGTGAGTTATTGTCATACTGATAGGAGTCCTTTTTGTGAATAAGAGTTCCTATAGTGGAACATCTCGTGGAGAGGTCGAGCTACTCCTGCATGAGGGAATTTTCCTTGTATGGTAGAGAAAACATAATCCCTATACATCATCACTCCTTCCAACACTTAATGTAGCGGCCTACACCATCTTGACACCAAGGCTCGAAGATGTAGTTCCTCCTAGACGAACTCTGTTATCAAACTCTTATGTTGCTAATAATTGTTATGTTCTTCTTCTTTCAAACATGCAGACATATTATTTTATGTTCATTAATGCTTTGATGCAATTCTAACACATCAGCCGAAGTAAAAGGTCTTGGTTTAAAGGGTAACAGGAATTTTCCCGGATCAAGTGGTATCAGAGCGGTCTTCTTACTGATTTGGATTGCAGGCATGAACCATTGAACGTTAATTGGGTTGAGAAATGGAGAATGTCAGAGACATGTATGATACCTTGCTCAAGGTGTCCAAGAAAATAGACATGTTGTACGAATCTTATGAGAAACAAGTAGCAGATAAGGCTGAATTGAAGCCACTCTTACAGGAAGAGAAGGAGGACAAACATCGATTGCAGCTTCAGTTGCAAGCCATGATAGAGGCATTGGAATAATTGAAGCGCGACAATGAAATCCTTCAAGCATATCATGATGCATTGAAGGCAATCCTACAGGAAGGGAAGGAGGAGAAGCAGCGATTGCAGCTTCAGCTACAAGCTGCGATAAAGGCCTTGGAGGAAGTGAAGCGCAATGAAGGCTTAGAGAAGCCTTCTTCACCTGTGTCAAAATCAACAACTGAGGTAAACAGTGTTGATTTCTCTTCAGTATCATCTTCACATGATATAATTTCTATTGTAAGTGTGGATATACCCATTACAGGAACCAACATGAAACTCCTTACCAATATGGGGTACCAAGGAGGAGGACTTGGCATTCTTGGCCAAGGCATAACTAAGCCATTGGAGGTTGTGCAGAGACCTTGCTACGTAGGTTTGGAATACACTGAAGGAGGATGTTCGAAGGACATCAAAGGAAAACAAACATTGTTGAACTCACCAAGGAAGATGATTGATGGGAACACTTTACCATCATCCCATGCAAGTGCATGTTTCAGTAAAAGAGCTGAGGCAAGCTCTCATCACAATGATCTGACCAAAGACCACTAGGGAAGGTATAATAAGTCTCATTATTCTAGAGTTAATTTTGATTATAAGAATGTTTATAATCATGAAATTAAATCATGGCATAAGAAAAATTGTCATTTTTGTGGGTTACGTAGCTATGCCATTTCCGGTGTGTGAACCAGTTGAAACGATTGCTCGATAAGAAAACGTGCCACATGGAGATGATCCATTCACTTTGATAAGTGAGAGATGTTTTTTCTAGATATGTTAGCTTGTCATGGCCGTGTTTGTAAATCATATGTTTCATTTTTAACTGTAAAAGTGATGATGTGTTTTTCCATCTCTTGTTAAGAAACAATGATATTTTGACCTTGTTTTATAAATCGTGTGATGCATTTCTCTCATGTAAAAGTGATGAGGTTTTTTCCATCACTTCGAAATGCAATGATGTTTTTGGTCTTGCAATGATAGTTGGGGTGTGATTTCCATTTTATGTAAACTTGACCATCGAGTATTTAAACTCGTGGCAAGTATGGAATGCTTGGGTCATAGTTGGTCATATTTGAGCATGTAATTTGTGAGAGACTGTATTACAGGTTTGCAGAGGATGCAGGTGTCGGTTCATCGCTTATGGCTCCAAAGGAAAAAGGTGAAGGAGATAGAAGGGTGACCTTTTTCAGGACACTTGTGATGCAGACATTGTACACACCAGTTGTAGATTATTGTTGATGATTTTGGAGGATCAAAAGCTCCTTAGTGGGGAGGAATGATCCAAGTGGCTCCATAGACACACACAGGACAAAGAGAGTTGATGAAAGCTAAAAAATGAAAGTGTTCAGATTTCTCTCAAACTAGGTTCAAGTTAAATATTTCTTTTCCCTGATCGCGACGGAGTGAACGACATGTCAATCTGAGCTCGTATAAGAAAGTTAGAGCAGTTTGAAGTTTTGTTAAGGTAAGGGAAGCGGGGCCCACAACATGCAACGTGACATCCCAGTAAGAAAGTGGGACACAAATGGAAATCCCCTTAGCTGTTGACACATGGCGCTTCTCCATTGGCCCCTTTCCCCTACAAAAAAGACAAAACAAAATGATATTTAATTTCCCACATAAAAACAAAATATCATTAAAAAAAATAACTATATATTAAATATAGTTATTAAACAATCAAAATCAATTTAAATATGATAAATTGTTATGTAAAAAAAATCATATTAAACATGGTTAAACTCCATATTAACCATGACATATTTTGTTTGGGGAATATATAATCTGAGTTCCCACAAATTATGTACCTTTCTTTCTCAACTTGAAAAAATATATTAAAACTAAAATTGGGTTTTAAAACAATATTTGGACTAAATGTGATTTGAAATCAAAACCTCCCAACAACAACTATCTTAATATGATTATGCCAACCAATATGCCAACCTCACACTTTGTCTTATTCATCCTCACACATTATTATAAAATGCCATTCAAATGGTTTAAGGAAACCATGGAGAATGATGGAAGGTCTTATGAGCAAGAGATAGAGGCAGAAATTAATGGAGATGTGAAAGGAAGAAAGATGAGGAAAATGAACATAGGCCTGTTGAGGCAAGGAGCGGAGATAATTGTACATAATTATAGACAAAAGAATATTCGCTGACAATTTTTTATTCTTTGGGAGGTGAAATTTATTTTTGTCAAAATGCATTCAAGTTTACAGTCATTTTTCTCATATTTTCGCAGGGAACACAATGGCGAGGTCGGATTCACCTTTTGAGCAGCGGTTTTACAGATTCCCAATGGAAGAGATTCTTCGATAATCTTGAGGGAATCTTTCAGATTCCTTAGAGGCTGAAATTCACCGGAGTCGGAATGAGGTCAACTTTATACTCATTCTTCTTAGAATTTTGCAAGGATCTCAATGGTGATATCAGATTCCTGTTTTGAGTTGCATATTTCCACTTTCCCTATGGAGCAGCGTCTTTGAGGAATCTAGGGGGAATCTAAAAGATTCCCTAAGGCCCATATTTTCACTTTGTTAGAACTCAACAAATTGACAGTCGATCCTACACCTCTTGGCGACACGAATTTAGCGGTGCAGTCATATTTTCCATCTTGGCGTTATGTTTTTCGGCCACTTTTCAAAGTGGAGTTGTAGGTGTCAACCTTCAGCGTGTGAGTAGTCATTTTCAGGATATTCGATGCCACGATATTGATGGTACAACAAGATCCAGCAGTTTATCATCCTTGTCTTAAGACTTACCAATATGTGAGGTATATGCAGTGTGATCATGTACTTATTTGTCTCTTTGCTATGAGATGCATTGTGCTTTATAGATCCATGTTTGATGTTTGACGTAGGATCTTGTTTAATTCTTGATGTGAGATGTAATTTCTATCATGGGTTTATTTTATGGTGTTTGATATCCCTTTGTTTCCATGTTGGTGGGATACTCGTTATCACATGTATGTTTGATTGAGATCCCTTTTTTTCCATGCTTGCGTGATACTCATAGTCATTATGTGTAAGTTATTATCATACTGATAGGAGTCAATTTTATGAATGAGAGTTCCTATAGTGGAACATCTCATGGAGAGGTCCAACCACTCCTGTATGAGGGCATTTTCCTTGTACGACAGAGAAAACACCGTCCATGTACATCATCACTCTTTCCAACACTTAATGCAGTGACCTACACCATCTTGACACCGAGGCCCGGAGACGTAGTCCCTCCTGGACGAACTCCATTATCAAACTCTTATGTTGCTAATACTTGTTATGTTCATCTTCTTTACAACATGCAGATATTGTCTTTTATGTTCATTAATTCTTTGATGCAATTCTAACACATCAACCGAAGTAAAAGGTCTTAGTTTAAAGGGTATCAAGAATTTACCTGGATAAATTCTAGGCTTTACTGTGCTGCTTAGAATACTCATGGCTGGATGTAAAAGCAACTCAATGAATTGTTTCTAGTTGTACTCTTCTTGTTCCTTCATCAATAGAGTGGTCTAGAACATAACAGACTATGGCTGTCCATCATCATCCATTTTCTTCATGGCAAATTGAAATCTTTCTGCCTGAAAATATAAAAACATGTAAACAATGATAGAATTATACTTAAACACCTCCTTTGTATGAAAATTTAAAAATTGGTCATGGATGTTGTTTTCTAGGAATTGAATGAAGTTAAACATAATAGAGGGCTTGGAATCTGTGGACAATATAGACAAAAAACCTATAATTAATTCATCTACCCACTGGTCAGAGTAATACCCAAGAAGAAATGAAAGAATAGTGACTATATAATTTTTTCTATCAGGGAATATAGATGAGGAATATGGAGGGTTTTTCTTGGGTAAAGGGGTATTTTCAGTCAAGAACAGTTCAAGAGTTTTGGATCTCTTAGCAAAATCTAGCTTCTAGTATGGCTCTATGAGGACTTCACAGGAAAAAGGTGTTGTATTTTTTGCTGAGGGTCCCTGCATGATTTGGATAATGGATTGGGCATTGACTCTAAATAAGACTTAACCAGTAGGGGAAATTACAGCTCTTTGATTAGGGACATAGCAGGCATGGCAGTTTCTAATGAATTCAGGGGCACTGTGGGTTTTAGGGAAAATTTAGTAAGGCAAGTTGGTGTCCCAAAATCCAATATCATCAACATCATCAATTAATTTGTCCTTTAACTAGAAATAAACATCAAATAGGTTGAATTCATAGAGGGTCTTGTGAATTTTGAAGTCTCTGTCTGCAAGGCTAGTATGGTCCAGGTCAATAGGAGGGTGAACCATAGGGTTAAAGGGTTCTTGACCTTTCTCTTTGGGAGGCATGACCCATTCAGGGTGCAAACACTGATTAATTTTTTGATTGTATAGGTATGAAGGGAATGGAAAGGAAATTAGAACGGAAAAAGTAGAGATAAAATATGTGACAAAATGAATGGTGGGGTTGGGAAATGAAATCAAATATGAAAGGGATGGTATGAATGGGTGAAAACTTAGGGAAATGGGAAATAATGCAAAAAAACCTTTTAATGGATCAAATCTTTGAACTTAGGATAAAAATATTATCCCTTTTCTGTCCTCTAGCATATGAAATGTATTTGCAATGTGACTTAGGGTAAATTTCATGACTTTTTCAAAAGTCACCTTTCTCTTTCTACCTACCCTTTTCTTCTAAACCAACATTGTTCTTCTTTTCTTTTGCAGGGTGCATTTGAGCTAGCAAAACCAAATCACATTTCTCATGAAAATATATCCTACTCTACACTTATTTCACCTATTGATTTAGATTACATTGTTGAATCAATTTCATTCTACCTAGCTACCGATTTACCAAGATTAAACTGTTTGGTAAATCTTTATTCACTATCCTATTCAACAGAAATTTAAACTTGTTCAATCATGCTTAGACTGTATGAATTGAACAAACTAACTTATCAATAGTGGAATTTTGACTTGCAGCACTTTCAGTATTATTCTTTTTTGGGGTTTTCTTTTATTTCATTCTTTTCAACTTTTTTCTTTTGTCTTTTTGTCCTTTTTTTAATTTCTTTTTTCAACATACCCTATTTTTTTTTTTTTTGGAAATAATTTGAATATTGAAATTGATGTAAAAAATGAAATTTCAAATATAAAATACTCAATCACCTCGATATCCTATAATTTATAAGACCCTAACAACATTGAAGAAGCAAATGATATATCAAAGGATCTTAAATTACAACTTCTTGCACTATATCGAACTATAGAATTCATTGATGTGTCGTGAATTTTTCTATCTCTTACCATTCTAGAATACAGAGTTACCCCATTTGGAACAAAGTTATGATTTTGTGTAACATGAAAAAGCCTTGGACTATCCCACGCTGCTAGGTACATTTCCATTCTTTCATAAAACTTTGATGGAAATTTCAAATGACGAGACAAATTGTTGTTGTTTAATAACAAAGATCAGTCATTTGGTAAGTTTTCCAGCTTTGAAGGAACTTTCCCTGTAATATTATTTTTTTAGCGCAAACAAAAAACACACTATTTATCAGTATAATCTACATCCATCCATCCATCTCCATTCCCATTAGATAAAAGTAAAGGGTTGTCCACATTGACAAACTCAAATATACTTGTTAGGTCCCTTTAATACTAGTGTATCCACCTTATTTTTATTGTTACTGTAGCCCCGTATTGTTATTGTTGTGCCCATATATCCCCCATGTTGTTATTTTTGTGCATTATAGAAGCCCACTATTTTTATTCTTGCGCCCTTAGATTATTATTGTTATGTAGGCTTTGATTATATTGTGACCCCTTAGACTCCTATATATACCAAGGAGGTATTATCATTTGTATCATCCAAGAATTGTTCATTTATGTAATGTAAAGGAGGTTTCCCCCTTGAAGAGGACAATGTTTAAGTCGTTGATCTATCTTTTTTCTATTTTGTGAGCTGGTTGCATAACATTTGGAATCAAAGCTTGATATTGAAACCGTTGTATCTCTATAATTTCGGATCTCCAAGGGTGAAATTTCGTCCTATTGTATCCATCTAAGTCTACTTTCCAACCCCATAAGTCAGACCGAGATTGGGTTTTTCAAGAAAGAGGTATGGCCAATCTCCCACAATGACCTGATTATAGAATATTTTAGTAAATCAAATTTGTACAAAACTCCATGTCTTACTGTTTCACCCTTCAATACAGACAATGATACACAAAAAGCTATAGTCCATGCACTTTCAGTCACTTTTTATGAAATTCAAATCTAATGCTCAAAGAGAAATTTATGTCGATTTTCCCATTTTTGCTGAGGTTCAAGAAATGGAAGATAACAATAATCATCAAAAACAAGTTCTCAAACTCTTAAAGGATAACCTCACTTTAGTGCAAATTCCAATGAAACAATAGGCAAATCACCATCATAGTGAAATAATTTTTGATGTAGGAGGCTAGGTATTTTACAGCTACAACCATACAAACAAATGTCCCTCAAGCAAGCTAAGAAGGATAATAAACTAACACCCAAGTACTATGGTCCTTACAAGTTGTTGAAAAATATTGGTACTATGGCATACAAATTAGAGTTTCCTGCATCTTCCAGAATACACCCAGTTTTGAATGTTTTATGCTTAAGGAAGGTTATTAGTGACAAGCTCCCAGTTCTAATAGTGTTTCCAGAACTTGACGAAGAAGGAAAAATCATATTTGAGGCTGAATCAGACATAGAAACAAGAACCTGATGGCTACAAAATCAATTAATTTTAGAGTATCTCATTAAGTGGAAAAAATTACCCGTTGAAGATTTCACATGGGAGGATGATAATTTTATACAAAAGCATCTAGAACTACTCAAGCATTAAGGACAAAGGAGAGGGGCATGTTAGGTCCCTTTAATACTAGTGTATCCCCCTTATTGTTATTGTTATTGTAGCCCCCTATTGTTATTGTTGTGCCCTTACATTATTATTGTTATGTAGGGTTTGACTATATTGTGACCCCTTAGACTCCTATATATACTAAGGAGGTATTATCATTTGTATCATCCAAGAATTATTCATTTATGTAATGTAAAGGAGGTTTCCCCCTCGAACATGACAATTTTTAAGTCGTTGATCTATCTTTTCTTCTATTTTGTGAGTTGGTTGCATAACATTTGGAATTAGAGCTCGATATTGAAACTGTTCTATCTCTATAATTTCGGATGTCCAAGGTTGAAATTCCATCCTATGGTATTCATATGAGTCTGCTTTCCAACCCCAGAAGTCAAACCAAGATTGAATTTTTCAAGAAAGAAGTATGTCTAATCTCCAACAACGAACTGACTATAAAATCATTCAGTAAATCAAATTTGTACAGAATTCCATGTGTTATTGTTTCGCCCTTTGATGCTGAAAATGATACACAAAAAACTATAGTATGTGCACTTTCAGTCGCTTCTTATGAAATTCAAATCCAATATTTAGATAGAAAGTTATGCCGATTTTCCCATTTTTTCTGAGGTTCAAGCAGTGGAAGATAACATTGAGCATAAAAAACAAGTTCTCCAACTCTTAAAGGATAACCTCACTCTAGTGCAAAATCCAATGAAAAGTAGGCAGATCAACATCATAGTGAAAGAATTTTTGATGTAGGTAGCTAGGTATTTTTACTGTTACAATCATACAAACAAGTGTCCCTCAATCAAGCTAAGAAGGATAATACAATATCACCTAAGTACTATGGTCCTTACAAGGTGTTGCAAAATATTGGTACTATGGCATACAAATTGGAGTTTCCTGCATCTTCCTGAATACACCCAGTTTTGAATGTTTCATGCTTAAAGAAGGTTATTAGTGACAAGCTCCCAGTTCAAACAGTGTTGCCAGAACTTGACGAAGAAGGAAAAATCATATTTGAGCCTGAAGCAGATACAAAAACAAGAACCCGACGGCTACGAAATCGATTAATTTTAGAGTATCTCTTTAATTGGAAAAAATTACTCGTTGAAGATTCCACATGGGAGGATGAAAATTTTATACAGAAGAATCTAAAACTACTCAAACATTGAGGGCAACACTTTTTTGAAGGAGAGGGACATGTTAGGTCCCTTTAATACCAGTATATCCCCCTTATTTTTATTGTTAGTGTAGATCCCTATTGTTATTGTTGTGCCCATGTATCCCCCATGTTGTTATTTTTGTGCCCCATAGAAGCCCACTATTTTTATTGTTGTGCCCTTACATTATTATTGTTGTGCAGACTCTGATTATATTGTGACCCCTTAGACTCCTATATATATCAAGGAGGTATTATCATTTTTATCATCCAATAAATTTTCATTTATGTCATGTAAAGGATGTTTCCCCTCGAAGAGGACAATTTATAAGTCATTGATCTATATTTTGTTCTATTTTGTGAGTTATTTGCATAACATTTGGAATCAGAGCTTGATATTGAAACTGTTATATCTTTGTAATTTTAGATCTACAAGGTTTGAAATTTTGTCCTATGGTATCCCTCTGAGTCTACTTTCAATTGGATTCTTCAAGAAAGAGGTATGCCCAATATCCCATGATGGCCTAATTATATACTCATTTAGTAGAGAAAACTTGTATGGAATTCCAAGTGTTATTGTTTCACCCTTTGACCTTGAAAATGATACAAGAAAAATTACAGTCCGTGTACTTTCAATCACCTTTTATGAAATTCCAATCCGATGCTCAAAGAGAAAGTTATTCATATTTTCTCATTTTTTCCCGAGGTTTAATCAGTGGAAGATAACATTGAGTATGAACAACAAGTTATCCAACTCTTAAAGGATAACCTCACTCGAGTGCGGAATCGAATGAAACAATAAGAATATACACATCACAGTGAAAGAAGTTTTGATGTAGACAATTGGTTATTTTTACGGCTACAACCATACCAAAAAATTTCCCTCAAGCAAGCTAAGAAGAATAATAAATTATCACCCAAGTACTATGGTCCTTACAAGGTGTTTCAGAATATTGGTACTATGACACACAAATTGGATTTTCCTGCATCTTCCTAAGTACACCCAAATTTCCATGTTTCATGCTTAAAGAGGGTTATTAATGAGAAGCTTTAAGTTCAAAAACAGTTTTCAGAACTTGATAAAGAAGGAAAAATTATATTATATCCTGAAGTAGTCACAGAAACAAGAACCTGAAACCTATGAAATCAATTGATTTCAGAGTATATGATTAAGTGGAAGAACTTACCCATTGAAGATTCGATATGGGAGGATGAGAATTTTATACAAAAGCATCGAGAACTACTTAAGTATTGAGGACAACAATTTTTTGAAGGAGAGGGGCATGTTAGGTCTATTTAATACTAGTGTATCCCCCTTATTATTATTGTTTTTTTTTTCTAAGTAAAACTAATTCTATTATGTATAAAATTACTGGTACAAAACTACCACAGTGTCAGCTGTGTAAGCCTGACCACTGGGCTTGATAAACAAGCTAGTCATAGAGAGTCTGGACCGCCCTGAATGGGAAATCGGTCCTTTTAACAGAAATGTCTTGGCTGCCCAAGTGAGGGAAACTAGCCTTGAGTTTATACATGAAAAAATAACATAGAAACGAGTGCTAAAATTAACCATCAGCCTTATCAGCTGAATTTTGAGGCAAGAAAGCAAAAAATTCCTGAAGGAATTGAGCATAAAGACCTGGAGAGATTGATAGTCACGGTTCATGCGCCAGGGAAAAAGGTTCCTCGATAATCCTTCATCCAAATTCATAGCTGCTGTCGTCCTTTCCTGCATTGAGAGCATCCTCCATGCCTGAGTGTTCATCCTCCTTGTTCAGCACGTTCTGGGGGGGAAGATCGGATATAGCCGGAACAACCATCTCGCCACGAAAGCTCGAGACCTGAGGAGGTAGGGGAGCGATAAAGTGAGTCAGAGCAGGGTTGGGGATCTCTTCACGGAGGGTTAGAGTGATAAAATTAGTAAGAAGGGGTCAGTTCGAGGAGCATTCGAACCGAAGTTCAGCTCGCTGGGAGGTTTGCCGGATGGAGGGACGCACAGTCTCATGAGAGACAGGAGGGGGAGAACTGCATGAAGGGAAGGAAGTAGACTGAGGGGAGGCTGGAGAAGCATCGACATTATCCTGGAGACAACCCCTTCCTCTTCCTCTGCCGCCTCGCCTGGTTTGTGACTGAACATGCTCCTCGTCAGCAGAGGAAGAACCTGATGAAGCGCTGAGAGAAGGGCGTCGAGAATTGACATGGCCCTTGCTGATACCTTGCTGGCACCGCATTCTCTGGCGGAGTCGAGGCATGGAGATAGGAGCTGGGCAACTGAGAATAGAGCCAAAAGGATGAGCAGAGACCGAGGGAGCCCGAAGAGAGGAGTTGACACCACTGAGAGTTGCCGAATGAGCCCGAACAGGAGGGTCCAGGCCAACACGAAGATCCGTCCAAATGCCGTGAAGAGGAATAGCGCTGCAAAGGGGACTGTGAGAGAAGTGGAATCCGGGAAGAGGCTCGAAACAAGAAAGAATGGAACAACGTTGTCCAGTATGCGTTCTCGCACTGGAGTCTGCAAAACCTAGAGGAAAATCACCACGGAGAGGAGACGGAGATCCGCCACTGCAAGCACCAACATTCGAACTGTCTCGAATTAATGCCATGACCAAGAGAACTACCATATGAAGACAAGAAATGAGCCGATTAATGTCATTAACTTCAGTTCGAGCTGGTGAGTAATTACGCTCATAAATGCTAGAGCAAGGATCCATATGGGCTTCCCATGCGAGCTCCTTTGGGAGTTGCGCAGGGACCCTTGTCCCGTCATACCACTTAAACATCCGCATCTGGAATAGAGCAGTCTTTGAGCACCTGCATGGTGCAATTCTGAAGCATATCTCCGTCATGGATAATGGTGAGAGGGTCATGAGAGAGATTGCTTGTGCTGTTCGTTCCAAAATTGGCCAAAAGGTCTGCGACTTTGTTGCCTTCTCGTTTGACATGAGTGAATGAGATTTCCCTATTGCTTGTCAGCCAGTTGCTGATCCTTTCGATTCTAGCAGCCAAACGCTAGTTGTGGACTACCTTTGCAAAGTTGGTACCCCATAGGAGCTGGTTAACCATATTGACAAGAAATTGAGAATCTCCTTCAATGATAATTGGAAAGAAGTTGTAATGCTGAGTGAGGCAGAGACCCTGCCAGAGGCCTTCTAATTCAGCCGAGTTATTAGTATCCCATCCAATAGATCCATAGTAGATGTTTTGAATTTCTCCCTTGTAGTTTCGAAAAATGCCACCAAAACCTGCTTGACCAGGGTTTCATCTAGAAGCTCCATCGAAATTTAATTTGAAAACCCCATCAGGGGGTGGAGACCACTACATAGGAGTCTCAGGGGTTGCCTTGTTCCGGATAGTTGAAGTAAAGTCAAATTTGAGATTCCAATTTTGCCAAATGGAGATTTCTTTGGGATGATTCGGATAATCCTCTTCCTGCCAAGGTTGGAGAGCCAAATATTCCTGGAGGTTATTGCTGATGGAATTCCAAATGGAGTCCAGAGTAGAAGCCTGATTTTTGAAAATTCGTTTGTTCCTTTCCTTCCACGGAGACCAGAAAACCAGGCTAGGAAGAAGCTGCCAAAGGGCATTAAGAAGGGAGGAAGAGTAAGGATGTTTTGGCCAAGTGTGAAGAATGTTGGTAATGTCTCCGGAGGGTTTTGTCCTTTGGCATCTAAAGCTGCATTTCTCCCACAAGGTGTTGGCTAAAGGGTAGTGCAACATGAGATGTTGGATAGTTTTAGCACTTTGAAGGAAATTAGGACATTGAGAAGGACCTATAAAACCCCGCTTGACCAGATTGTCCCAAGTGAGGATTCTTCTATGGCTAAGGAGCCAAAGAAAGGTAGAGATCTTAGGCCAAGTAATTGGATTCCAAATCAGAAGCCAAAGAGAGTCACTAGGGAGAAAAGAGGGGTGCATCAGAGAGTAGGCTTCCTTCGTTGTGAAAATGCCTTTCATTGTATAACCCCACCGGAGGATGTCTGGATCTTCCGAGCATCTGATTTGTCTTCGCTGGAGCTCTTTGTTGAGAGTGTCCCAATCAGTGTCTTGAGCCTGTGGCGCTATGTGATGGGGGTGCTTCCATTTCCTGAACCCGTTACGATCTGAGGGCAGCCACTGATTGCAAACCTTGTCTTCTATTGTATCTCTATTGTTTCCCAAGTTGATTTGAGAACAAGTTTCAAGAAGCTTTGGGCTTTGCTGCCAGGAATCAGACCAGAACCTAGCCAAGTTGCCATTACGAATTTCCTAAAAACTATGTTGCTGTATAGGCATGTGGTGCTGCTTGGCTGCATTCCAGACAAGAGAGCCTGATTGCTCAGGAACGAGTCTTATTAAGTCTGCCGAAGATCTGTTGTTGGCATATTTAGCTGTCCAAAGTTTAGCCCAAGGAGTATGAGGGTAGGAAAACCATTTCCACCAAACACGAGCGGCCATGACCTCATTGCTGTGCATGGGGTCTCTAAGGCCAAGACCGCCTGCTTTCTTGGGAGTACAAATAGTATTCCAATTGACTAGAGCCAATTTTCTATTTCGGCTAGAGGATCCCCAAAGGAATTTTCTTTGCATAGATTTAATTTGCTTGAGAACCCATTTTGGGGCAGCCAGAACAGAAAAAAGGTAAAGGGGCATAGATTGCAGCACAGCTTTGATAAGAGTGAGTCTACTGACCATGTTGAGAGCTCTGAAGGTCCAAGAGGAAAGCCTAGATTCCAGTTTTTCAAGAAGCCGATTCCAGGAAGAGTGCTTGATTGCAGAATCTATAAGAGGGGTGCCAAGGTATTTGTCAGGGAGAGAGGCAGCAAAAAAACCAAGAATGCGAGCTATATTGGCTTGAGTGAGGGGGGGGGGGTATTGAAGAAAAAAATCTGAGATTTGGATTCATTGATGGATAACCCAGAGGCATTAGAAAAAAGGTTGAGAATGGCTTTGAAAGAGCGGGCTTCTTGAACAGACAGATGGCCAAAAAGCACATTGTCATCCACAAATTGCTGGTGAGTGGTGACAGGGGCTCCATGAAGAGAGATGCCTCGCAAATGATGATTTTGAACCTCATTATGAATTAAACGACCAAAGCCCTCAGCCATAAGGACAAAGAGGAAAGGGGAGAGAGGATCCCCCTACCTGATTCCTCTAGAAGGAAAGATAGGGGGAGAAGGAATCCCATTAATAAGAATAGAGAAAAAAGAAGATGTAATTAGGCTCATTATCCATCTGATCCACATTTGATCGAATCCAAATGCACCTAAGATTTGTTGTATGTAATTCCAATTCAGTCTATCAAAGGCTTTGGATAGATTGATCTTGAGGAGCATACCTGGCTTCTTGCAGACTTTTAAGGAGTGTATGATCTCATGAGTTAAAATTATACCATCCAAAATTTTCCATCCTTCCACATATCCTGTCTGCTCTGGTGATATGAGAAGCGGAAGAAGCGGCTTGAGTCTGTTGGCAATTACTTTGTAAATCACGTTACAAAGAGCAATAGGTTTGAATTTTTCCAGTTTGCTGGGCTGCTCCTCTTTTGGTACCAGCGCAATGAAGGTGGAATTGAGAGAGGGCAAGAGCCAATGCATGGTTCTTGACTCCTCAACCAGTTGCCACACTTCATGTTTGATTAGATCCCAGAAATAGTGAAAGAAATTGGAAGTGAAGCCGTCAGGTCCCGGAGCCTTACCATCCTTGAACTGCACCATTGCTGCATTCACTTCCTGGGGGGAGACAGGGCGGAGAAGCATTTGATTGTGCTCAGCCGTTATCAAGTTAGGTATAAAATGCTTGATTTGGTCTATAGCTGGCTGTCTATTGACCTGAGGTTCTTGTTGGATGCCCTTAAAATAATCCACGAGTTCCTGTTCCATATCTTCATGCTTCTCCACCCGCTCTCCTTGCTAATTGGTGATGTGGCTGATTCTGTTTTGCATTCTTCGTTGGATAGTGGAGCTGTGGAAGAATTTGGTGTTTCTTTCGCCTTCCTTTAGCCAATGAATTCTTGATTTTTGCCTCCAGAGGATCTCCTCCTGTTTATATCTATCGTCCAACTGTTCTTGAAGGTCTTGCTCCTTCGAAGCAAGAGTCTTTGATCTGCCTTTAGTGATGATTTCCTGCTGTACTTAATTCATTTTTTTCTCAAGGATATTCTTTTCCAAAAATATATTCCCAAAAATTGTCTGATTCCAATGTTTGATCTGACCTTTGATGAACTTGAGCTTTTGCTGGAACTGGTACATTTTGGAGCCATTTGGCAGTTTAAAACTCCTCCATGCAGCATGTATCATGTCTTTGAAGGATGAATGAGTAAGCCAGAAGGCTTCAAATCTAAACGAACGCTTTGGGTGAGACCCTATATCTTGCCATTGAAGCAGAATGGGCCAGTGGTCCGAGCCAGCAAAGGGCAGAATTGAGCCTGTGATGTCTCCACCCACATGTATGGCGTTGTTCGATATGAGGAATCAATCTAGTTTTGAAGCTATTTGCTGGCCTCCTGATCTTCTGTTGTTCCAAGTGAATATGCCGTTAGAGAAAGGTATATAAATGAGCCAATTGTTATTGATGAAGTTTTTGAAATGGGTACATTCCGGATCGAGTCTAGACCTTCCTCCAGATTTTTCATCCATCCTAGTGATCATATTAAAATCTCCTCCAATGATCCAAAGGGGATGGGATCGATTTGAATTAAGATGCTCCAAGGTGTTTAGGAGCGCTGACTTACTAGCCTGATCTTGGGGGAAATACACATTGGACAGATGCCCATGTATGTTAGTACCTATAGGATGAAAGGTAGCCTAGATGAAGTTGTGCGCTGCATGAAAGTCAGCGAGCATCATGGATTGTGTGTCCCTGGCTATTTCAAGTCCACCTGAGAATCTAGAGGCATCCAAAGCTACCGAGCTACTACTGGGCCAAGTCTTTGATAAGATTAAGCCAAGCATTTTACTGTTGCATTTAGTTTCCTGAAGAAAGAGTATTTGAGGCTTCTCTTCTTGAATCATGTTTTTAATCATCCTGTACTTCCCTGGGTTGTTAAGCCCTCTCACATTCCAAGAGATTAATTTCATGAGGAACTATTTGCAAGCGGTTTGAAGAACCGTGTTAGCTTGGGATAGCGCCTTGATTCCACTAGCATCTCCCCTAGCGTGATGGTGCGCTGCCATTCTGGTTTTCTACCTCTCTTTCTGGTTTCCTTCATCACTTGCAGGCTGTCCCAATGACTGCCTAGCTGAATACCCAATTTCTTTTGCTGTTGAAATTTAGAGAGGGCTGCCTCTAGTGATTCGATTTGTCGAGGATTGATCTTGTCAAATTCTTTCTTTCTGCAAGCATCTTCTAGGCCTATGAGATCCAGTTCTCCTAGATCAAAGCCTTCTGAATATTCCTCCATGTGGGTAGACTGATTATCTTCCGGAACATCTTTGCTGTCCTGACTGGGGTTGGAAGGACGCCCATCCAGGTCCATGAGATTAGGATCCCAAGTCACTTGCTTTTTCTTTGAGGAGGGGTTAGAGTCTGAGAGGGCAATAGATTGCGGCTCAGACTGAGAGGGCTTAGAGGTAGCAGGGTTGGGCTGAAGTAGGGGAGGGGCAGTAGGGGCAGCTGGAGTGAGAGAGGCAGGGGTAGCGTCGGTCTGAGAGTCAGAATGGGCAAGAACGACAAAGTTATTGCTGGTGGATGGGGCAGTAGCAGAAGTGCTAGGTTTTTTCCCAGAGAGAGTGGATTTCTTGTTATTTCTTCTTGTGGATGGAACTTTAGTGAACCCATCTACTTCCGTTTTATCTCTGGCTTCTTGACTCCTGGCCTGAGCTATTAGAGGGCAATCTCTGAAGATATTTCCATGGGCATGGCACCTTCTACATCGAAAAGAAACATGTTCGTAATCTAACGGTTGAACCCATTCAAAATCATCATGAAATAGGCTTACCACGTCTGGTAGGGCATTGTCTAGATGCATGTAGACACATATTCTGGCATAGGAGGTATACCTTCGTAGCTTAGTTTCTTCTGCTATCTTTATGAACTCTCTTAACCCTCTTCCAATCTCCTGAAGTGATTCCTCATCCCAATATTCAAGTGGCAGCGAGTATAGATGAATCCATACCGGCGCCCAGTTGAAATTTTCTTGGTCTGGGTTGAATCTTTCAACCCAGTTCCTGAGATATAGCCCTGCTGAGTTGAAGAAATAGGGGCCCTCATCCATTACCTTATTTCTGTCCTCGATGTAGTTAAAAATAGCTGTGAAAAATCCTTTCGGACCTAGTTGCAGAGTAACGTGTCCCTTGGGCTTCCATTTGGACGCTATCCATCCTTGTAAGGCCTTTTCCGTTGGCCAAAACCCAATAAATTTCCCAATGAGGGCGTGATCCCTCATGTACTGAATTCTGGCATTGATTCGGTGACTTGGCAAGTCAATTTTGGGTCTATCTGGAGCTATGGGCTTGCAGGTGGAAGAAGAAGCCTGCGGCAGATCCGTATGTTTTCCAGCAGTCGACTTCTGAGTCGCCTCTGTATCCTGCTTGTTGTTAGAATAATTTTTGCTCAAATCGGGCATTCCTTCATTTTCACCATCATTTGTAGGGGGAGGCTGATTGCCCCCCCCCCCCCCATTGCAGTCTCCATACTTGTGGGCAGCGCTTCGCTGATTGAGGAGGACGGCGTTGTCAGTGCTTAACCTGGTTGCAGTGGTCGATAGGGTTTCGGCAGAGAAAGAGAACAATAAACCCTAGCAGAGCGTGCATCGAGTCCACTTATGCCCTTATTATTATTGTTAGTGTAGCCCCCCTATTGTTATTGTTGTGCCCATGTATCCCCCACGTTGTTATTGTTGTGCCCCATAGAAACCCACTGTTGGGGTTCCCATGTTTTGGCCAGATTGGAAAGACCAAAAGATGAGACAACATAAAACCACTTTCAGACCTCAGGATCTAGCCCTCCTGGGTCTAGAGAGGGATCTCTCTATGATATGTCAAAGGTATATGACTTTGAAGCTCGAGGTTTAAGATGTTAGGCTATTTATAGGCACAGGGTTTGTTTGTTTGATTGTTTGTTTGGTTGTTGGGAATCGGGAATGAAGGGTTCACTATAAGACAAGGCAATGAGCAGAGAGGATTTTAGGCTAAAGTAGATAACTCAGGGAACATCAAGACCATTGGGCAATGGAGTCAGGAAAGGGTTTACTTGTTGTTCAATGTGCAAGCTTTCAGTTGGGCTAGTCATCTAAAGCATTGGATCCTAAAATGATTGTGTGACATGGAACATTAAGGATTGAAAATGAAGAGAGGTAAACCATCCAATTCTGTCTAAAGATCAAGTCAGAGGTCATTTAACTCCAGACCTGCTTGGACATAATCAGGGGCAACTTGAGGGAACTTGGAAAGATTAATAGAAACGGAAAGATCCTAGTGAGGTAGAGACAGAGTTCTAAACCTCCCAGTGTTCTCAACTCATTTAATTAAATCTAAACAAGAATGTCTCAAACAGACTCCATTAATCCATATATCAGCTACAATATATCAGACCACTACATTGGTTAGATTAATTGAAACCGATCCCTAGATAATACATTCAGTAGAAAACATTAAGGCAAGGAGAGCAGAAACATAGGGTGCCTAACAAGGGAAAAATCCTATGCCAGATTTCTGATGCAAGCCAGAAGAACTGAAATGGAATGAAATAAAACACAGAGATAGGAAAACATCACCAGCTGCTTTAGATCAGGATCCAAAGAAATGTGCTTGTCATATTAAAAACAACACCAGTCAAGTACAACATTGCCCATAGCTTGAACATTCAGCCTGAATACATCTTTCTTCAACCTATCTTACAAATTTACACATAACTATATCTCACTGAAAAAGCTTCCAGTTCTCTGATATCTCATCAACAACCTTTACAATGTTTCTTCATGAAATTTTATAGCAGAAAGATGGGCTGAGGAGGTAGGTGAAAACTAAATGCAGCATTAAAAATTCTGAAAAGAAAGAGGGACGAAGCCCATTCTATTTAAATTCTGAGCATTCAATTCCTGTCACTCTTTGGATGGGAGAGTGGTCTTCTTCAGGCCTCTATTTACTTCGGTATGTCTCTTGATGTATTTTGACTGCAGGACTCTGTGGTACTATTGGTGAATAAACAAAAGATAAATGAATGACTGAGAAGTCTGCCATACTTGTGAAACAAATGCTCTGGTAGCTTCGGACTGTTGTCAGGGTGGAAATTTCTTCAGGAGAACAGTGTAGAATAAAAACTGCATGGGCGCTTTGTCCTTTGTGGAGGAAAAACATTCTGCCGCTGTAGAAACCCTGATATGCATTGATTTCTGCGTGCTGTACCTTCTGCATGATCCCTGGGCCTTCAATCTGGTACTTTGCCTCTAAATCTCTGAACATAAGGCTTATATATCTTCATTTGCGTGCCTTAAGCTCTCTGCTGCTTAATTTAAATCTCTGACTGTGAAATATGTGTGTTAATGGCGCCGGGACATTTTCACAGGGCCAAACCCTGTTCCTTTAATGCAGGTCCTATCATAGGATCCCCTCAGGCTTTTCTCCATGGTTTCTGCCTCTGCACACGGTATTTTCCTGTATTTTATGTCACTGTGACAGCGTGTGAAAATCATGGCGGCTTTCACCACCTCAAAACCCTACAAAACACGAAAACTGGTTAGGAAAACTTATGCACGGAGGTGGTGGATGTAATGGGGGTGGCGAGGATGACTGTGTAGACGGATGAGATGGAAAAATAGCGTGGGACTATGGCGGACAGTGCAGTATGACAGTGAAACAGAGTCGGGTGGACGTGGGCGGATCGCAGCAAAAATTAAATAAAATTTACGAAAAATCGACCTTGGAACAAATATATATGGCGGGGGCGAATATATTATGGACACACGTGGAGAGGGTGACGTGGAGAGACTGGGTGATGGAGGAGAAGTCAACAGAGGGGAAGACAAAACTGGATCGTCAGATCTCAAAGAGATCAACGGTTGAAAATACAGTGGAGGGCGACAAATGGTGGGCTAGGAGTACGGTTTCCTTGGGTTAAACCTCGCGCAGCTTCACTGAGCGATGACCATTGGATGGGCAATGACAGATCTGACGGCTGACAACGATATCGCTCCGCATCCTGTACCAAATGTTAACGCGCAATGAGCAAGCGGTTTTGGAACAGTGCCACTGCCACGCGTCGCGCGATGAGTGGAATCGCTGCGCAATGGGAAAATACCACCCGATCCTCATTAGTGGTGCGATATATAGAGGCGGTTTTCGAATGGGCGCGTTGGTGGGGACCACAGGGGCAGGTGCTTTCTGGACCGTCGGATCAACGAACAAACGGACGATGATGGCGCGATTGGAGAAATGAACTGTGAACATGGGAGGTTGCGGGGGCCGCGATCGCCGTCCGATATGTACAGATCGACGGTTGAAAATGCTCCCAATAAAAATATGGGACAAGCACCTTCGGGGCTAGTGCTCGGTCATAGCGCTGGGTTCTGTGGGGGGAAATGTACAGGGGACTAGGCCCTATTATAATGTTTAAAAGTGGGTTTTTAAGCCCTTTCAATGGATTTTAAAGCCATAAGAGGGTAATGATAGGAGGACTAAGGGGGGATTTGGTAAAACAAAGGGTAAGGGTGGGATTTCATGGGGATTTTGGGAAGTTTTAGGAGAGTAAGGGGGAATTTAGGGGAACAAAGGGGACTTTGAGAAAGGAAAAAAGGGGTGAAAATGAAGCATTTTGCAAGGGTATAAAGGGAAGAAATAAAGCATTTTGGAGCATAATTCTTTATAAGCAAGGCTTATTTACTCAGAATAGCAGAGGGAAATAGTCACAAGGCAGGGAACATGAAAATGCTGCAAGGATGATGTGTTTTCAAGGGAAATGCATTCCTTGCAGGCTTATAAAACAAACTATCCCCTTGCTTGCTTGTCAAGGAATTTATAAGGGGCTAACAATGGCTCCACATGGGGATGGCTTCTTCTTGAAGGAGTCAAGAATTCAGAAAATGATCTTTGGTGTAGGCCAGATGCCTGCTGCTTCAAGCCACCTTATTCTTTGATTTTCAGCTGCCACATTTGCGAAGACATCAATTTAGCAGAAAAATTTTCCCGATCAATCTACCTACCCACGCTACAATCCTAGCATTCTTTGGCTAAGGTTTTGAGCTTATTAGAGCCAATATTTTTCACCTTAGAGGTTCATGTTTTGAGTATGTCTGAACCTCTCTTTCCTCTCTGTTTTTCGAAACATTTTCTCTTTTCTTGAAAAATAAAAAACTGCAATGGTATATACAATGGTAATGGAAAATGGAAATTGTAAATCAGCAGTAGTGTTTGAGCATCCTGCCATTGACAGGACCCCCAAACAGCTCTATACCATCTAATTCCTATAGGAAGAAGGCATTTGGACCCACAGTGGCCTGGATGATGTATGGACCTTGCCACAAACTGTCAAAATTGTCGTGCTTTCCTTTATCCTCTCTTCTTGAGTCCCACTTCAGAACTTTATCCCCAATTTTGAAATTAGCAGCTTTGGTTCTTTTGTCAAACAATTTCTTTATATTTTCCTGAACTTTCACTGCTCTGTTGTAAACCTCTTCCCTCATTTGCTGGAGATGAATTGTCTGGTTTATCCTTCTCACCATACTGTCTTCCTCCATTTGAATCTCCTGGACCAACTTAATCACTGGTACCCCAAGGCTGGTAGGAAACACTGCTTCCGTTCCATAGACAAGCTGATAAGGTGACATGCCAACATATTTCTTTGTTGTAAGCCTGTCAGCCCACAAAGCATGTACTAGCTTGTTATGCCATGACTTTTTGTTCTCTTCCAGTAGCTTTTTGATGATGATCACAAGGCTATTTTTTGATGATTCAACTAATCCATTACCTTGAGGGTAATAGGTAGTTGAATGACCAAGCGTTATTTGATACCTGTGACAAAAATCAACCATTTTCTTGGATCCGAAAGCAGCAACATTATCAGTGATTATTTTCCTTGGGCAGCCAAACCGAGAGAGGATATGACCTTATAAGAAACTAATGATGACTGAATCTGTGGAATTCCTAGCAGGTATGGCCTCTATCCACTTAGTGAAGTAGTCTGTGGCTGTTAGGATCCATTTGTGTTGTGCAGAAGAAGTAGGGTGAATCTCCCCTATGAAATCTAGGCCCCATTGCAGAAAGGGACCTTCAACACTGATGGGTTGTAGGGGTAAAGGGAGGAGTGTTCTTTTGCCTTCAAATATCTGACATTTGTGGCAGGCAATGATCATATTATGGAAATCATTGAAGAGTGTAGGCCAATAGTAGCCAGCTCTAAGTATTTTGTTTGCAGTGGCTTTCCAGCTCAGGTGGCCTCCACACTCTCCTGCATGAAATTCTTGTTTAATCCTCTCTGCCTCGTTTTCAGGCAAACATTTAAGCAATATGCCATTTGGGTTCTTCTAGTATAAGCAGTTATTCAATATGAAATAGATCCTGGCCTTTAGCTTTAAGAATCTGGCCTTGGTATTTTATAGTTCAGGAGGGGCATTAAGGTGTGTAAGCACATACAAAATGTCAGAATACCAAGGAGAGCTCTGAAACTTTTCCTCAACAGTGGGATCAGGAAATTCTTGTTTCTCATCCAAGGTATTTACCATGTTAATTTCTAGGGCTTGCAGATTTGATTTAGCCATTAATTGTGCTAAGCCCTGACCTTTAATCAATTTGGTGGGTTTTATCTCAAGGTCATATTCTAAAATCACAGCAATCCATTTGCCCCTCTTCCCATCTGGGTCTTGGGACAATATATCTTTGACTATGATGTTGGGCACATAAGTTATGGTGTGAGAATGCAATATGTACACCCTGAAGTCATTTAAGGCCTTGATTAAGGCATAGGCCTGTTTTTCCATTATGTTGTATTTGAAGGGTGCATCCCTTAGAGCTTTGCTGAAAAAGGAAATTGGCTGTTCCATTCCCTCTGTGTTTTTCTACAGCAAGACTGCAGCCACTGTATGCTCAGAGGCAAATGAAAAGATAAGGAAATATTTTGAGAAATCAGGGCTCATCAGAACAGGAGCTTGGGTAAGTGCAAGTTTTACTGATTCAAAAGATTGTTTCGCTCCCATAGTCCATTTAACTCCTACACCTTTCTTCAGCATGTTAGTCATATTCCTAAGGTGTTCAGCTAGGTTGGGAATAAATATCCTTAGGAGGTTTATTTTCCCAATGAAGGATTGTAACTCTTTGATGTTTCTTGGGTGTGTGATCCGTAGTATTCCCTCAACTCTTTGTGGGTCTATCCTAATTCCCTTCTCAGATATAATGTGGCCAAGAAGCTTTCCCTCTTGCAGCCCGAATACAATCTTTTTGGGATTTAAGGACATACCAAACCTTCTACATTTTTCAAACAGTTTCCTCAGATGTTTTAGATGTTCTTCTTCAGTCTTAGAATAGACCGTTATGTCATCCAAGTAAATAACAATGAAACGCCCTATCTCATCTGAAAAAGCTATATCCATCGCTCTTTGGAAGGTTGCACCAGCGTTCATCAGTCCAAAGGGCATTTTTACATACATAAAGGTGCCCCATGGAGTGGTAAAGGCTGTTTTGAGTTGATCTTCTGGGAGAACTAGGACTTGGTTGTAGCCTGAGAAGCCATCTAGGAGGGAGATTATTTTAGAGCCTACTACTTTCTAAAGAATATACTCCATTTTTGGCAGAGGGTAGTTGTCTTTGAGTGAGGTTCTATTAAGATTTCTAAAGTCTATACATAATCTGATCTCCCCAGTTTTCTTTCTTACAGCCACTAGATTCGAAACCCAATCAGAGAATCTTACAGGAACTATTATGCCTGCCTCATACATCTTTTTAATTTTTTTGTCCACTGCAGGCAACTGTTTTGGATTTATTCTACGAAGTTTCTACCTCAAGGGTTTCTGATTTTCTTTTAAAGGTATTTTGTGTTGTATGACGCTTGTGTCATAAGCCCTTAAATCTTCGTAGCTCCAAGCGAATACGTCGATAAATTATTTGAAAAGGTCAATGTATTTATTTTTCATCTCCGTGGGTAAGGATTTTGCCAATTTAATTATTTTGGGCTTATCTTCTGTGCCTATATTGCATTCTTCTACATCAGAGTCTGCATGCTCTATGGTAGGATTTTTCGCCACATCATCAAAGTCAAAAAAATCTTCTAACGGTGTCAGACCTCAAGGTATGTTCTTATCTTTGGCCTAAAACACCTCTACTTCTTCGCTGTCTGCGTTTTCACATTCTGTGATTGATTTTCTAGTTTCTTCGTTTAAAGCATTTATCTCTATGTTACCAGGGTGTCTCCTCCTCATTTGAGGATTCTTCACTTAGGCAGCTACTGTCAGATTTAGAGTCCGAATCAGGAAATTCAAACTCATTCCTGCCTATCAGGAAATCTTTGATTTGCTTATCACCCTCAAATACCTGCCAATACTTTTCGTTGTCTGGCACCGCGGGTCTGAATTTGGTCTGAATGATGATCTGTTGGTCATTAGGAGTCTTAGGGTATGAGCTGGCTAGGCAAGCTAATCCATTTGCAATGGCGTTCTGATTTCTAGGAACAAACACTAATTCGTATTCAACGAATGTTTTCAATATATCCACAACATCGTTCCTATATGCTCTCAACCTAGGGTGTTTGGCTGTGTATTCATCGTTCACCTATTTTATAACCAATTTAGAGTCTCCCTGCACGGCTATTCTACAGGCTCCTGTTTTCTTCAGGAGATTCAAACCCAGGATAAGAGCCTCGTACTCTGCAATATTATTGGTACATTTGAAATGCAGATTGCAGGCATGGATTTCCGCGTAGTCGCTCTCTGTGTTACGTAGCCAAACCCCAGCTCCAGCAGTTCTTCTTGTGCAAGACCCATTGAAACTCATTTCCCACAGGGGTTCACTCTCGTTTTTATTATCATTTCTTTCTTTACATTCGGGTTCGCCATTATTTCACATTATAGGGTCTGCACTAGGCTGTGGGCTGTTTAGTTTTTCGTTATGGGTGTGGAAGTCAGAGAGGTGACTAGTTAGCTGGTCGCATTCTGTTTTTGGTTCCCTTTGCGTTATTGTTTCAGTGCACTGTTCAAAGTTTTCTATGTCTTCATCCTCTGAGTCTAGGGTAGCCATTATGTTAAAATCCATTGGCTCTGTTTCATCATGTGCACCTTTGCTTGTATCTATGTTTTCAGATTCTCGTCCCCCCAAAGATTCATCATTGCAGAAGATAAAGGAATCCAGGTCTGTATGCACAGAATATAGAGGAGAATTCTCAGGCTTTTCAGGGCTACTAACCAGGAATTTCATTTGTGCTTCCCTGTACAGTCTTCTGAGTTGGCCAAAGATTGGGATTGTGGCATAAGCCCCATCCATCTGCATTGTTCCTTGCAGCTTGGCTCCCCATGATCTTGATAATAACATGATATATTTGGGTGGCACATCTGCCACCACAACATCCATGACCATACACTTGGCAGGAATCTGAGTAAGGCTCACACATAAATGTTTGATTAGGCCAATACACTTTACTCTACTAGAGTCAAATGAATATAGGTCTTTATAGGGACAGGTTATCTCTAGGCCTAATCTTTCCATCACTACTTTAGGCATCAGGTTGTGTGATGCCCCAGAATCATGCATTGCATTGTGGAGAATCTTATCATGGACATTAAGACTGATATAAAAAGGGGGCACTACCCCTTCCTGAAACTTTCCTTCTATATTTGGACCAAACAGAAGGGCAGGTTGATCATCACTCAGATTTACAGTGTCACTGTTCTCACCTAAGTTTAATTCTTTCAAAATTTGGCCTTTATATACATCCTGAGTGGCCAGCTCAGAGAGTGGGACAGAGATTTTAATTTTTGCAATCTCACTCTCCAAATTGAAAGTGGAATGACTCTTTGGAATGTTCAACTCTGTTTTGTTAGCCACTGCTTTAGTGGCTGAATCAATGTGTTGATTCTCGTTATGTACAGTGTTTGTGACAGTTTTATCAGGAGCACTAACTGCAGTGCCAGTGCTGCTAGCTGGTTTACCTTGTGTATCAATATTTTGGTTGTCCTTTTCTTTGTTCTTTCCAGAACTCTCAATTGCTGATTTGTTACTTTCAGCAGCTGCTTTAGAAGTTTTCTCAGGTCTTTTCTTGATGGTGACCTCAGAAACTTTTGGTTTGGCAGTTTCTTGGCTCTTTTTGCTTCTAAGTTCATATTGTTCTCTGACCTGCATCATGGCATTTTCAAATCCTAATCTGTAATCTTCAGATTCTAACCATTCCTCATCCTAACAAGAGGGTGAGGGTTGATCTTCCTCTGAGTAACAGTTATGGATTGAATCTTTTGTTTTAAACATGTTAATTGTGTTTCCCTCAGACTCTTCTATGATTCCCTCATCTTCATCAAGAAAATTCTCTTGGAATGGGGGAATGAATTGCTGATCTTATTCTCTTTGTCTGTTGGGAGCGTTATTGTTTCTTCTAAAGTTCTGGTTCTGGTTTTGATTTCTATTTTGGTTACTAACTGTGACAACCATTTTTTCCATCATTTGGTATAGCTTCTCCACTTTTTTAGATAGGTGGTCATGATTTGGATCAGATGTGGAAGCTACATTGTCGTCTCTATATGTTACCATTTTCTCAGCTCTTAATCTCGCTCTTTTTTCAATCAGATTTGCCTCTATATTCACTGCTCCTTTCTGCATGTCCTCCAATGTGTTGTATTCTTTATCCCTAAGCTGATAGGCCATGTCAGCATCAAAGCCTTTAGGGTATTTCGCCAGGGCCATACCTTGGGGAGGTTTCATATGTGGAGGGAGAGCATTGCAAATGCTGTTAAATCTTGTTGTGTAATCATGGACACTCTCTCCTGCGTTTCTTTTAAGGCTCATATATTCTGCTAGGATTTGGCGGGGATTGGCCTTAACCTCCCATTTGTTTATGAAGGTCTGATATAGAGCTGGGAGGTCATTTATACTACTCGGGGGTAAGCCCTTAAACCATTTCTTCACATCACCCCCTAAGATCTGGGAAAAGATTCTCATTTTGACTGTATCATCATCTATCTCCATGTAGTCAAAAGAATCTTCCATCCTATCTACATGATATTGTGTTGTGGTAGACTCTTTTGCAGTGAAGTGAGGGATCTTTGATTGATAATCATTGGGTAAGGGTACTAGAGGCTGAGGTAAAACTAGAGGTGCATACCAGGCTGCCATGATGATGTTTTGATGAGGTAAAAGATTGACTTGGGTAGCAGGTATATGGATGATAGGGATATTATGACCAGCAAAAGATTGATGAGCAGATCTAGGGTGACTGAGCCCCAAGTTTTGTATGAAATGTATATCAGGAGGTGTAGAAGGAGGGTTATGTCTATTCCCAAGGTGTCTACCACTTTGGGGTGGTGAACCAAGAAGCTCAGGGTCTGGCTGGTCTAAAATACTGAATGACCTAGTTCTAGGTAATCTATTAGGTAGGTCTAGGTCAAGGTGAAAGTGTGATAGAGCTGTAAGATCTTCTGGTGCAGAGTTAGCTCTATGGATGTGGCTAGAAATAGTTTGTCTTTTAGGTGTAGGAGCTCCTTTAAGGATACTCTCAGGGTCATCAACTATTTCAGGTGGTTCTGGGTTAGGGTAAGCTCTTGTATGAATGGTTCTTGAAGCCAGAATGTTGTTTTCTAACTGAGTAGCTTAACCCTACTTGTTACTTATATTGTGGTTGATGTTGTTATGTAAGCTGGTCTCCCAGTGGAGTCTTATGTGAACCAAGATAATCAACACGCCTACTGATCACTAGTGGAGTCTTTAAATTGATTAGGAACTATGGAGTCGCCAGGTGGAAAGGTTTAGGATGTTTTGGAGGGTACGTTGTCCACCACAGTGTCTAAGAGATGTCCTCTTTCAAGGATCTCTACCGAACACAACAAACTCTAACCAGAGATTGACTAGGAGGGCATTTACCAGATATGCCACCTCTGAAAGAGTGTGAGATCTGGAGGCTACCTGGCCCTTTCCAGACTCTGTCCAAGAGTATGGGGAAAACACAACAATGGTATAGAGGTTGATCTATGAATAGGAATGTTTAATTTCCAAACTAACCAGAGATTGTAGGTCTTTTGAATGCCTAAGAATGTTTAAGGTGTAATGCACTCAGTTCCCTAGCGGAGTCGCCATTATGTTGGGGTTCCCATGTTTTGGCCAGATTGGTAAGACCAAAAGATGAGACAACATCAAACCACTTTCATACCTCAGGATCTAGCCCTCCTGGGTCTAGAGAGGGATCTCTCTATGATATGTCAAAGGTATATGACTTTGAAGCTCGAGGTTTAAGATGTTAGGCTAGTTATAGGCACAGGGTTTGTTTGTTTGATTGTTTGTTTGGTTGTTGGGAATCAAGAATGAAGGGTTCACTATAAGACAAGGCAATGAGCAGAGAGGATTTTAGGCTAAAGTAGATAACTCAGGGAGCATCAAGACCATTGGGCAATGGAGTCAGAAAAGGATTTACTTGCTGTTCAATGTGAAAGCTTTCAGTTGGGCTAGTCATCTAAAGCATTGGATCCTAAAATGATTGTGTGACATGGAACATTAAGGATTGAAAATGAAGAGAGGTAAACCATCCAATTCTATCTATAGATCAGGTCAGAGGTCATTTAACTCCAGACCTGCTTGGACATAATTAGGGGCAACTTGAGGGAACTTGGAAATATTAATTGAAACGGAAAGATCCTAGTGAGGTAGAGACAGAGTTCTAAACCTCCCAGTGTTCTCAACTCATTTAATTAAATCTAAACAAGAACATCTAAAACAGACTCCATTAATCCATACATCAGCTAGTAATATATCAGACCACTACATTGGTTAGATTAATTGAAATCGATCCCTAGATAATACATTCAGTAGAAAACATTAAGGCAAGGAGAGCAGAAACATAGGGTGCCTAACAAGGGAAAAATCCTATGCCAGATTTCTAATGCAAGCCAGAAGAACTGAAATGGAATGAAATAAAACACAGAGGTAGGAAAACATCACCAGCTGCTTTAGATCAGGATCCAAAGAAATTTGCTTGTCATATTAAAAACAACACCAGTCAAGTACAACATTGCCCACAGCTTGAACATTCAGCCCAAATACATCTTTCTTCAACCTATCTTACAACTTTACACAGAACTATATCTCATAGAAAAAGCTTGCAGTTCTTTGATATCTCATCAACAACCTTTACAATGTTTCTTCATGAAATTTTATAGCAGAAAGATGGGCTGAGGAGGTAGGTGAAAACTAAATGCAACATTAAAACTTCTGAAAAGAAAGAGGGCCGAAGCCCATTTTGTTTAAATTTTGAGCATTCAATTCTTGTCACTCTTTGGATGGGAGAGGGGTCTTCTTCAGGCCTCTATTTACTTCGGTATGTCTCTTGATGTATTTTGACTACATGACTATGTGGTACTATTGGTGAATAAACAAAAGATAAATGAACGACTGAGAAGTCTGCCATACTTGTGAAAAAAATGCTCTGGTAGCTTTGGACTGTTGTCAGGGTGGAGATTTCTTCAGGAGCACGGTGTAGAATAAAAACTGCATGGGCGCTTTGTTCTTTGTGGAGGAAAAACATTCTGTCGCTGTAGAAACCCTGATATGCATTGATTTCTACGGGCTGTACCTTCTGTGTGATCCCTGGGCCTTCAATCTGGTACTTTGCCTCTAAATCTCTGAACATAAGGCTTCTATATCTTCATTTGCCTGCCTTAATCTCCCTGCTACTTAATTTAAATCTCTGACTGTGAAATCTGTGTGTTAATGGCGCCGAGACATTTTCACAGGGCCAAACCCTGTTCCTTTAATGCAGGTCCTGTCGTAGGATCCCCTCAAGATTTTCTCCATGGTTTCTACCTCTGCACATGGTCTTTTCCTATATTTTCTGTCACTGTGACAACATGTGAAAATCATGGCTTCTTTCTCCGCCTCAAAACCCTGCAAAACACGAAAACTGGTTAGGAAAAATTATGCACAGAGGTGGTGGATGTAATGGGGGTGGTGACGATGACTGTGCAGATGGATGAGATGGAAAAATAGTGTGGCACTATGGTGGATAGTGCAGTATGAAAGTGAAACAGAGTCGGGTGGACGTGGGCAGATCGCAGCAAAAATTAAATAAAACCTACGAAAAATCGACCTTGGAACAAATATATATGGCGGGGGTGAATATATTATGGACACACGTGGAGAGGGTGATGTGGCGAGACCGGGTGATGGCAGAGAAGTCAACAGAGGGGAAGAAAAAATTGGACCGTCAGATCTCAAAGAGATAGACGGTTGAAAATGCAGTGGAGGGTGACGAACGATGGGCCAGGAGTACGGTTTCCTCGGGTTAAACCTTGCACAGCTTCGTTGAGCGATGACCGTTGGATGGGCAATGACAAATCTAATGGCTGACGATGATATCGCTCCGCGTCCTGTACCGAATGTTAACGCGTGATGAGCAAGCAGTTTTGGAATAGTGCCACTGCCATGCGTCGTGCGATGAGTGGAATCGCTGCACAATGGGAAAATACCGCCCGACCCTCATTAGCGATGCGATATATATAGGCGGTTTTCGAACGGGCGCGCTGGTGGGGACCACAGGGGCAGGTGCTTTCTGGACCGTCAGATCAACGACCAAACGGATGACGATGGCACGATCAGAGAAATGAAATGTGAACATGGGAGGTTGCGGGGGCCGTGATCGCCATCCGATCTGTACAAATCGACAGTTGAAAATGCTCCCGATAAACATATGGGACAAGCGCCTTCGGGGCTAGCGCTCAGTCATAGCGCTGGGTTCTGTGGGGGGAAATGTACAGGGGACTAGGCCGAAAGGGGTTAGGCCCTATTATAATGTTTAAAAGTGGGTTTTTAAGCCCTTTCAATGGATTTTAAAGCCATAAGAGGGTAACGATAGGAGGACTAAGGGGGGATTTGGTAAAACAAAGGGTAAGGGTGGGATTTCATGGGGATTTTGGGAAGTTTTAGGAGAGTAAGGGGGAATTTAGGGGGAACAAAGGGGACTTTGAGAAAGGAAAAAAGGGGTGAAAATGAAGCATTTTGCAAGGGTATAAAGGGCATAAATAAAGCCTTTTGGAGCATAATTCTTTATCAGCAAGACTTATTTACTCAGAACAACAGAGGGAAACAGTCACAAGGCAGGGAACATGAAAAGGCTGCAAGGATGATGTGTTTTCAAGGGAAATGCATTCCTTGCAGGCTTATAAAACAAACTAGCCCCTTGCTTGCTTGTCAAGGAATTTATAAGGGGCTAACACCCACTATTATTATTGTTGTTCCCTTAAATTATTATTGTTATGTAGGCTCTTATTATATTGTGACCCCTTAGACTCCTACATATACCAAGGACATCTTATCATTTGTATCATCCAAGAATTTTTCATTTATGTAATGTAAAGGAGGTTTCCTCCTCGAAGAGGACAATTTTTAAGTCGTTGATCTATATTTTCTTCTGTTTTGTGAGTTGGTTGGATAAAAGGCTCCATGTGAATCCCAAATATTTATTTTTAATAATAAAACCATAAAATTATTACATTTACATTTTCTACAACCTAAATCAATTCATAAGCCATAACATGGCACAATAGCCTCTAGACAACCCATGTCAAAATTTAATTGAAATTTTTATGTAAATCATCCATTAGAATCCACTCCAATCCAATCTAATCCCATCGAGGCAACAATTTGAGTAGGGTTAACAGTTCCAAGTTGAAGAAGATCAACATAGCGGAGAAAATCCATAATAGTGGAATAAATAATAATAACTTGTTTCTCCTTCTGTGACTGCCTTTTATTTTTCTCATTAGTATTTGGAAGAGTAACCTCTAAGACCATTAGCATATTTCCATTTTTACAATTCTGTTGTTGGTCTATTATTCTTCTACCCAGTAAAGTTCCATTGTTCATGGACACATTTTCCAAGTAGAACACCAACTTCCAGTTAGCAATCTTCTTCTTCTTTTCCCTTGAGGTTTTTAGATGGTCATGGTCATCATCAAGGTTGAAGGATTTTGACCAAATGATTTCATTTTCTTTAATGTATTTCCTTTTCCATCTCTTAATGGAAAACTATGAAGATTATGGTACCTTGGTTTCCTCATCTTCTACCATTATTAGTGATGCTAGCCCTCACCCCACTTCCCTAATAATGATCATAACAATAACAATTTTTTTTGAATAGCCACTTCATTACTGTTTTTGGTAACCTCAACTGCCTAAAGAGACAAATAGACACAATATAGTTCCCAGTGAGATTATTGTCAGTCAAGCAACGTACCTAAGCATATTCAATTCCCCAAATTATTCTAGAATGTTTCCAATATAATCTGAGGATGAAAGATCCAAACTGATCAAGGACTGCAAATTTCCCCAGTGCAGAGAATCAATCGATACTCCTAGGGGATTATTATTGAGGTAAAGCCCCTGCAAATTATTTATCTCTGTTAAGGAGCCTAAAAGGTTTCCATGAAGCTGATTGTTCCTTAAATCCAAAAATTTAAGGAATTTTAATATCCCTAATGTCCTAGGAATCACCTCTTGCGATCCATTGTCACTCAACTCCTTTTTTACTAGATAATTCATACTCACAAAAGATGTTGGAATTGGTCCCTATAATGAATTAAAACTCAAATCCATTATTAATGGTTCCCACAAATGCCCTAAAGAAGGAAGTATCATGCCATAGAATAGTTTCTGGCATAGGAAAATCTTTCTTAGTTTGGTTAAGTTCCCTCTTTCCATTGGAAAATTTCCCTGCATACTACTTTCTGTAACAATAAGTGATTCCAAATTTTCTAGGTTACCCAACTCATGTTGTAATTCTCAATCTAAAGAGACATAGTTTTGGAAAATTAAGCTTTTTAATTATTCAAAAATTTGTGCGGGTGACTGCTAAATTTGAACTCTTCGACATCGAGATCATGGCATTAAATGCGTATTGGTGGATGTCATCAAATACATTAGAAAGTTCATAGTTGGAGTGTGGGAAATTTAGAGCAGTGGAGCGTGTTGGAGTCGAGCTTGAATTTGAACCTAAGTAGGGTAGCATACATAGTGACTGATAGGCCCTGGTCTAGATGGAACATGCCTATAGAATATTAATAACATTTTGGAAAAAACTAAACATCAAAAATATGTTTTTTAAATGTCAAGACACATCCCAATAAATGGTAATGTTATTTTTTATATTTATTTGACGCACAAAATACCTCTTGATGGGAATTTTTCCTGTCAAATTCCAAACCTGGGTGGGAGCTTTGGATTATCTATAACTAACTACTTACACAGAGTAGAATTTGTTAGCAAAATGTAAATGTGGTGAGAGAAAATGTTTTCATTTACAGTGTGTTGGTGGAATAAAAACCCGAGAAATTGGTCCTACTCCTTACTATAACCATCCACGTATATATTTAAAATTAAGGATGGACAAACTCTGAAAGAAATGGTCAGCTCTCGGGTGAGGCTAGCCCAAACTGAGAGTGCCTGCTCACAAGCCACATCACTAGCTCACAAGTCAAATGATCTGGATTTGACGCATATAGACAACACTATCCAACAACTAGCTCACCTTTAAGTGGCCTTTGGAATGAATTTAACAACACAAAATATGACATATCCACCACATGCAGTGCCTATACATGATCAACAGTGAAAACTCTAGATCAAAAAACTCTTCAGAAATCACAAAGCACGAATCTCTTGTCATCTATGCTCCCACACTCCAGCTCCAGAGCTGGAGCTCCACTCTCGCCACAAAAATATACAACGACCAAATTAAAAATTTGGTCAATCAATGGCTCTTCCTCTCTAACAAATCTGAGACAAGCCATACAAAATTTTCCTCACCAGCTGCTTTCACCCAACACACACACTAGTCAGCTTAATGGCTTCTTTGACAGCTCTAACCACAAGAAACAACAATCGCAAAACCAATCGATTGAGCCTTTCCTTGTGAGCCTTAACATTATGTGATGTTGGCAGCAAAGTGTTCCCAAATACGATTTCTATGCATGCAACAATTCCAGGCTCCATTGCTATGCAATTTTCCACAATATTCCACAAGTAACAATTCAATATATAAAAAAACACAACACACCAACAAATATCCCTTGCATAACACACAACTCCAATAATTGGATTCCCATCATCTAGCTCCTCACCTTAAATTCTGATCGAGGTCCAATCGTCTTGGGAAGATCACCATAAAGTCTGCTCCAATGATGGCACAAAAAAAATCCTCCACCTCAAATTCACGATAAAAAAAATTGAAATTCCTCTCCAAACAATGATTACACACACATCAAACTCAGCCCCTGCTTGAATCTTTGATACCAATTTAAAATTAAGGATGGATAAACTATGATGGAAATGGTCAACTCTCAGGTGAGGCTAACTCAACCTGAGAGTTCTTGCTCATGGCACTTTACTTCACCAAAAATAAAGTTTGTATATATATATATATTCTTACAAGTTTGTTGAGGAGTTTGAAAAACTTCCTAAGAAATAAGATCTGAATCCTAAATAAATCTCACAAATTGCCTAAGATGCCACAATCTCGACAAACATCTAATAATAATACACTCTAGAATAATCTACATTTCTCCATTAGTTATAAGTTATATAACTATTAGGTCCCTATATTACTAGTATAGTCCCTTATTGTTGTTAGTGTAAACCCCTTATTCTTATTATTCTACCCTTGTAACCCCCATATTGTTATTTTTGTGCCCTCAAATTATTATTGTTAGGTCGGCTAGGATTACATTGTGGCCCCATTAGGATTACATTATGGCCCCATGGACTCCTATATATAGAAAGGAGGTTTTGTAAATTGTATCATCCAAGAATTGTTCATTTATGTAATGTATTGGAGGTTACCACCTCGAAGTGGCTTATTTCTAAGGTGTTGATATCTCTTTTCTTCTATTTTTGGAGCTGGATACACAACATTTGGTATCAGAGATTTGGATTCTAGGGTTTCGCTGCTCTAAACATGTCATCGTGGAATTTTCTCTATAGCATTTTTTCTACGAAGGTCCAAAATCTGAAATTTTTAGGGTGTGAAGCCGAAATCCTGAGGAAACGTGTCAAAAAGTTTCAGAGCTTGGTTGGCAATATTTTCGGAGATATGATCCGTGGAAGGTAGTGTTTTTTCAGGCTCCCAAATTTCATCTCAAAGAGGTGATCGTGGGAAAAGATTCATAACTCTCTCTCTGAGCATTAGGTTGGAGTGCCGTAAACATTGGTCACAAGTACACGGACACTAGTTTCTTGGCTATAAATTTCAGAGCCAAAGGATGAAACAATGACACGTGGCAAGTCGTACAAGTTCGCTCTACTGAACAAGTCTATAATTAGGTCATTGTGGGAGATTGGAGACGACTTTTCCTTGGAGAATCCAAATCAAGTCAGACCTATGGCATTCGAAAGAGAATTCAGAGGGCTACGTCAGTGCCAAAATTAAAATATTTAGGAGCTGCAATAATAGATATAATCCAATTTCAATATCGAGCTCCTCAAAAGCAAGAAAAAGGTGTGTATTTTTTTCCGAATTGCATAAGTCTTGTTTGAAGAATCAATTTGAATTGATTCCAAGGGCATATTGTAGAGTAGATATCAGTATTGGGTTCTAAAAGATGCCCCATAAAAATAATTCAACACCCATTAAGCCTTCAGAAGGCTCTACTATGACTCATGAAGATGAAGAATTGCAACATGATCTATCAAAATTACAGGAGCAAGTGCACCAAATTTCGCTCTCGCAAAGAGCAAGAAAAAATGAAATGGAAATTTTGAAGAAAGGTGTGGAAGCGAAGATGGACGGTTTGAAGAAAGGCGTGGAAGCTAAGATGGATGGCATGGAAGCTGGCATGTAAGCTAAGATGGATGACATGAAGGACAACATGGAAAAAATGAAGAATGATCTAAAAGCAGACATGGAAGGTTTGACAAAATTGATACAAGAAATGTTTCCTAATGGTGAAAAGATAGTAGAAGAAACTCATGATGAGAACAAAATAAATGTTAATTGTGATTTCATAAACTCTAATGTTGGCAGGAAGAACCACCATATTCCAAAAATGGATATGAGGAAGTTTCATGGAAAGGATCCTGTAACATGGATACTACAGATGGAGCAATATTTTGATCTTCATAACATGCAAAACACACAAAACATACGCACTGTAACTTTACATTTAGAACAAAATACTTTTGTATGGTATTGATGGCTTTGCTCTCGTAAAAAAATTGTCACTTGGTCAATTTTTATGAAGGAAATGATAGCACATTATGAGAATACAAAGAGCAACACCTTCTTTAGCCAATTGATAAATCTCAAACAAAAGGGTTTAGTGGGGCAGCACATTGAGGACTTCCAAAAATTGAATATAAGGGTAACTGATATTCCAGAGGAACACAAGATTGATATCTTCATAGGCACTTTAAAGGATAACATCCAACATGAAGTTCGCGTTTTGGAACCTGATTCATTGGAGAAGGCATTCAGGTTGGCAAGAAAAATTGAATGTAAAAATATGGCGACAAGGAAGCCTACCACTCACTTCTATAAAGAGGGAAGTGTTGCTACTCCTAGATTTCCACAACCTACAAGGTTGACACCACAACAATTGGAAGAAAAAAGAGCGAAAGGGCTTTGCTACAGTTGTGATAGCAAATACACTAAAGGTCATAAGTGTGCTGAGAAGAAATTATTTTACATAGATTGTGAAGAAGAAGAAGAAAATGAACAAGAAGTGGATATACACCAGGAACCAGCCCTAGAAGAGGAAGAAATGAATCCGACCATATCGTGTAATGCACTGGCAGGAATTACCACTCCTCAAACTCTCAAGATAGAAGGACAAATCAAGAAGAAAAAGGTAATAGTGTTGATTGATTCAAGTAGCATCCATAATTTTATTCATTGTAAGGTAGCCAAGGAATTAAATTGTTTCCTATACCCAGCACCAGAATGTCAAGTGATGGTTGCAAATGGAGGAACTATAAATTGCTCTGGAAAATGCCATAATCTCAAGCTAACCATGGGGGAATATGTATTAAATAGTCCAATGATTTACATTCCTATGGGAGGTGTTGATGTCGTACTAGGAGTACAATGGTTATAATTTTTAGGGACGGTAGCTTTTAATTTTCAAGAACTTTTCTTGAAATTTTTTCAGAAGGAAAGGAAGTTGAATTACGGGGTATTGTAGGGAAGCCGGGAAAGATAATAAGCTCTAATGTCATGACAAAGATTCTAAAGAAAGAACAACAAGGCATAATTGCACAATTATGCTCAGTAGAGGTTCCAACATCAAAATCATCTATTTCTACAAATCTCCAACAAGTCTTGGACAATCATTCCAAGGTGTTTGAAACTCCCAAAGGACTCCCCCCTATTCGTGATCATGATCATGCTATTCATTTGATTCCAGGAAGTGTTCCTCCAAACATCAGGCCTTATAGATACCCTTATGTCCAAAAGAGCGAAATTGAACGTATGATTGTAGAAATGTTAGAGGTGGGTATAATTCAACCTAGTCAAAGTTCTTTCTCTGCTCCTGTAGTATTGGTACACAAGAAGGATGGATCATGGCGCATGTGTCCGGATTATAGGGAGCTCAATAAGCTCACCGTTAAAGATAAATTTCCCATTCCTGTGATTGATGAATTATTGGATGAATTACATGGAGCAATTTATTTTACCAAGTTGGATCTTCGTTCAGGATATCATCAAATTAGAATGAAGATCGAAGATATTCCAAAAAAAACATTTCGAACTCATGAGGGTCATTATGAATTTTTGGTCATGCCTTTTGGCCTTACCAATGCACCTTCTACATTTCAAGGGTTGATGAATTCCATTTTCAAACCCTTCCTTAGAAAATTTGTGCTAGTATTTTTCGATGATATACTAATCTACAGTAGGTCTTGGAAGGATCATGTTGAACATGTTGACAGGGTGCTCAAACTATTGCAGGAGAAACAATTATATGCAAAAACATCCAAATGTTTCTTTGGAGTACAAGAGGTGGAATATCTGGGTCATATTGTATCTCACGAGGGTGTTAAGGTAGACCCTAACAAAATTAAATCCATTAAGGAATTGAAAGTCCCCACAACCATAAAGCAGTTGCGAGGATTTCTCGGGTTAAAAGGGTATTCTCGCAATTCTGTTAAGAATTATGGGAGAATAGCAGCACCTATAACAACATTATTGAAGAAAGATGCATTTTCATGGACTCCTGAAGCAATTAAGGCCTTTGAACATCTTAAAGAGACAATGTGCCTAACACTGGTCTTAGCTACACCAGACTTCACAAAAACCTTTATTGTGGAATGTGATGCCTCAAGAAATGGAATTGGTACTGTTTTAATGCAGGAAGGAAGACCCATTGCTTTTGAAAGTTGTCCAATCAAAGGAAAGTATTTACAAAAACCTATCTATGAGAAGGAAATTTTAGCAATACTGCATGCACTAAAGAAATGGCGAACTTACCTAATGGGAAGACACTTCAAGGTAAAAACTGATCATGATAGTCTTAAACACTTTTTGGAACAAAGATTATCTTCAGAAGAGCAGAAAAATGGGTCACAAAGATGTTGGGTTATGACTTTGAAATAATCTACAAAAAAGGAAAGAATAATGTTGTTGTAGATGCACTCTCAAGAAAGAATGAAGAGGTGGAAGCATTGCTTTGTGCCATTTCTATTATCCAACCAGATTGGATAACCGAAGCAAGAGATGAATGGAAGAAGGAAAAAGATGTATGGACACTCATTAAAAAGTTGCAACAAGATCCTAGTACATCTTATACATTTAGTTGGAAAAATGATTCCTTATGGTACAAAGATCGCTTATATATTTGTAAGAATTCCCAACTAAAACAAAATATTCTTTTGGAATTGCACACTTCTCTTTTAGGAGGACACTCAGGATTTTTAAAAACTTACCACAGGGTGAAGAACGATTTTTTTTGGGATGGCCTTAAATCTGATATTCAAAATTTTGTGGCGGAATGTTTGGTTTGCCAGCAGAATAAAGTTGAGACAATTAAGACCCCAAGACTTCTACAACCTTTATCCATTCCAAGTCAACGTTGGGAGGAGATTTCAATGGATTTTATCACAGGTTTACCTAAGTCCGAAGGAAAGAGTGTCATCATGGTGGTAGTTGATAGACTTGCCAAGTATGCACACTTTTGTGCATTATCTCATCCATTTAAAGCAAGTACAGTTGCTACTACATTTATGGACAGAATTCAAAAGCTACATGGAAGCCCAAGGGTTATTGTGAGCGACAGAGATCCCATTTTTACCGGAAATTTTTGGACGGAGTTATTTTCTTGTTTGGGTACTCAATTAGCTCATAGCTCATCTTATCATCCTCAATCTGATGGTCAAACCGAGATAGTAAATAAATTTTTGGAAGGATATCTTCGTTGTTTTGTATCTGATAAACAAACACAATGGGTCAAGTGGTTACCTCTTGCTGAATGGTGGTATAACACTTCCTTCCATACCGCAGCAAAAATGACCCCATTTATGGCACTTTATGGATATCATCCACCATCCATCACATCATCTTTAAGGGAAAATTCGAAGGTTCAAGCAGTGGAAGATCACATCGAGCATCAGCAAGAAGTTCTCCAACTTTTAAAGGATAACTTGAATTTGGCACAAAATCGAATGAAACAACAGGCAGATCAACATCGCAGCGAGAGAAGTTTTGATGTAGGAGATTGGGTATTTTTACGGCTACAACCATATAAACAAATGTCCCCCAAGCAAGCTAAGAAGGATAATAAATTATCGCCAAAGTACTATGGTCCTTACAAGGTGTTGCAAAAGATTGGTACTATGGCATACAAATTGGAGCTTCCTGCTTCTTCGCGAGTACATCCAGTTTTCCATGTTTCATGCTTAAGAAGGTTATAAGTGAAAATCTTCCAGTTCAAACAATATTTCTAGAACTCGATGAGGAAGGAAAAATCATATTGGAACCTGAAGCGGTCACGGAAACAAGAACTCGACAACTACGGAATCGATCAATTTCAGAGTATCTCATCAAGTGGAAGAACTTACCCACTGAAGATTCTACATGGGAGGATGAGAATTTTATACAAAAGCACCCAAAGCTACTCAAGCGTTGAGGACAACACTTTTTTGAAGCAGAGGGGCATGTTAGGTCCCTATATTACTAGTATAGTCCCTTATTGTTGTTAGTGTAACCCCCTTATTGTTATTATTGTACCCTTATAACCCCCATATTGTTACTTTTGTGCCCTTAAATTATTATTGTTAGGTCGGCTAGGATTAAAATGTGGCCCCACTAGGATTACATTATGGCCCCATGGACTCCTATATATAGAAAGGAGGTTTTGTAAATTGTATCATCCAAGAATTGTTCATTTATGTAATGTATTGGAGGTTGCCCCCTTGAAGTGGCTTATTTCTAAGGTGTTGATATCTCTTTTCTTCTATTTTTGGAGCTGGTTACACAACAATAACATCCATCAGTCAAACAATTCATTAATTTTACATAAGTCGTATCACGGGGAACCCACCTCTTCATATTTATACATGAAAACGAGGAACATCCCTTTATAGAATATTTTTTTAAAATAAAAATACAGCTAATTAAAATAATAAATATAATTAAAATAAAAATGGAATAGGATCAATTATAAAAAAAATGCAAAGAAATATATAGTTCCCTTTTGCTTTAACGCACTCCAGTGTGATGGATGCTCATCTCTCGACAACTTTCTTTATGTTAAAGGGAACACACAATGCTCCAGTAGGATGGATGCTCAGCTTTCAACAACATTCTTTATGTTAAGGGGAAGAAACAACAATTTGATTTGAGTCACTTGGATCCATATGTTTTACAACATATATTTGAATTCACACCAATATTACTAGAAATCATTTCTACAATATTTTTAAAAATTAATATAATCATCATTAATATAGTTATAATTATGAAATATTGTAATTTTTTTTCCATAATTATAAAATCTTGTAAATTTTTTTCCCATAATCTTATAATTATAACATATTGTAAATTATTTTCCATAATTATAAAATATTTTAATCTTTTTTTCCACAAATCTTATAAGAAAACATATACTTTTAAAAATATATATATTACAGAACTCTAAAAGGTTCTTTTGCATGACATATGACAATTAATATATAGTTATGTTAGTTTTACTTAAACATTGTATTATATATATATATATATATGTTTAACATTTAAAAAGTTATATAAAGTTGAATATATATATAGTATAGTAAAAAAAAAAATAGTAGATTAAAATTATTTTATTTTAATATTTTATATAAATGAATATAGTGGAATAAAATCAAGAGGATGACAAAGTATTTACATAATTAATACGATGAATGAATAGTGATGGAGTAATCAAGTTTAGTGATAAGAAAGAGAGACGAATATATATACGATAATGGTCAAATACATATATATTACCAAATTCTTGATATGTTTTTGTATGGATGACTTTTTTCGAAAGATAAGTTATTGCTCAAAATGTTCTCAATTTGGAAAATTCAAGAAAAAATACAATTTTAGAAAGAATAAATTTCTGGTTTATCTCATCCTAAAGATGATATGTCTTCGTGGTGTTTGAACACACAGAGAATATGCACGTTTGAATTCTTTCATCAACCTTGTTTCTTTGTTCCTTGGGAATCAAGGCATAGTAGGTGAGACCAAAGACCTTGGGATGCCTTACCAAAAAATGTGACCATACTACATTTCATAACGAGTCTTATTTCTAAGAGTATGAGATGGATATATTTTATTCACAAACACCACACATAGAACTTCTTCAACCCAAAACATCAATTTTACATTTTTGAAAAGACCATTGAGAAAACCATGTTCAAAGAAATCCTATTCACTCTTTCAACTACACCATTTTGTTCAGGATTGTATCAAACCATGGTTTGATGTTGTATCCCATATTGGAAACAATCGATTTCAAATTCATTCTAGGTGTATTCTCTTCCATTATCTATATGAAGAGTTAATATATGATTGTGCTCCATTTTCAATTAATATATTGAAAATTTTGAAAGTTTTAAAAGCTTTATATTTAATTTTCACAAGTACAACCATCACATTTTGGTGTAATTATCAATAAAATTAATCATATATTTATTTTCGTTATCAGAAGGAACATGCAAAAGAACACATAGATCAGAGTGTATCAATCCAAGTTTTCTACATGCTCTAAAAGTATAATCATGAAAATATCGTTTGTTATGCTTTCCAAGGATACATGCATTGCATTTATTTAGTTTAATAAAAATAGTAGGAAAACCAAAAGTGCCATTACTTTTTAATACATTGTTGGTGAATATTTCACTCCACAAAAATTTGTTCTTGGTTGGTACATTTGTTAGTGAAATTCCATTACCCTCTAGCTAGGAGGGCCAACAAGAGAAAAGAAAAATTAAACACCGCACACAGACACTGACACAACTGTAGAACCCCGAACAACTATGACACCGACAGTGCTACTCTGATAGTGCCAAAAACACAGACAAATTGCATCAACTACAGTATCACACACCGACAATGGTATCACTTATAATGCCATCACTAACAATAGAAGAAACAAAAAAATAAACTAGAAGAAAATGTACCGTCATTAGCATAACCAACAATTACACAACAAATAAGACTAATAACAACTTAAACCAATAACACACACCATTACACAACATAGTACCCAACACATTACATTCCTCCTAGCACCACTCTTTGCAACATAAATGTAAGTGACAACATCTACATACAACCAACCAAAACTAGTACAATATATTTCCCAAATTAATGTACATGAAAATATGTTATTGTAGAATAAAAAAAAATGGAAATAAACTCATAATGTTGTTATGCTTATCTAGAAATTTCACATAAAAACCTCTGCATAAATTCCACATAAAAACATAACTAGGGATAAACAAAACGCTACTCCTGCAAATGAAACATATAAAATTTTTGCAAATACTAGAAATTAAATCACAAGCATAGCTTCCAACACATAGACCATTGTTGTAAATAACAATACGACACAAGAATCTAGATTCTTCACTTTAACATCAAAATAATTTACTAAATATGCAAGCCTCCATGCTAAGGTTTTGCTCTCTTCACACTCTCCTCACGTAGCCATCAAACTATATGCAACACTCTCAAACCAAAAAGATAGACCCAAATCCTCGTTTATGTGCTCCTCAAAACCCCTACATAATCCATAACCCTAATATCACGAGGGAATATTTTAATATTTTCACAACAATATATTTAAATGACTTTCCCTCCATCATGAATGTACATTTCAGTTTTGTTTAATTTCATGCCATTACATTTCATATCACTTCACATTTTCCTTCTTCATTTACATCTAATGTCACTTCACATGTACATTTTACATCTACATTAAATTTTCATAATTAACCTTCTAATTAACACTTGTGCTCCAACAAGTCCCTGACACAAATCCTGACTTGTCTCAAGCTAGTTGCAGGCATACATCCACGTTTAGTTGCACTACTGCTGCACAATCCAAATCCTCCTCTGAATTTTTAACTGCAGCTTGCTCCTCTACTATAATCTACATTGGCCATCTTCTTCGTGCACTTTTCCCTTTTTGGGCATCCTAGCCTCCTTCTTGCAAGACCCCATGTACTCTTTTCTTATCTACTCTACATTATTTACTGTATTATGCAATTAACTCTCAACTGCTCTCCCTTCTTCCACTCTGTATTTGTTGCATTTGCTTGGATTCTCTGCATGCTATCACTTTATGGTGCTGTTGAATTCCTCTATTTCTGTTGGGTCAGGGTCTTCAACTATAGAAGTCGGCCTCTGTCTTTGCACCTTATACTACTCTATAGCATCTAAATTGTAGTGAGTGAACTGGTTTTATCAAGACCAGTGTGTTGCACTAGTGGAGTTCTTAATGGAGACAACCCATATGCTCTTCCCGATATCTCTTTTTGGTGTTGCATACTCTAGACTGGACTTAGCTCCCCCGACACAATTTGTTAAACAATTTATAACCAAGAAACTACTAGTTTTGTGTTCTTCTTGAAGTTGCAGGTTGGATAGGCCCACAACCTCCCTCATACCACAATTTCACCAACCTGTGCTTCTCTCCATCGCTGCTACCAATTGACTAAAGAGAGGGACAAGGTTTTTCCCGACTGGTGTATTTGTTGGCAAATATTTCACCCAATAAAAATTTGTTCCTAGTTCATGCATTTGTTGGTGAAATTTCCTTATCCTCTAGCCAAGATGGCCTATAAGAAAAAAAAAACTAAATATGACACACAAACATGACACAATTGTAAAACCCCAAATAACTACGACACTGATAATGTTGTAACTGATAGTTTTGTGCATTGACAATGCTACACACCACTAGTGTTTTGCACTGACAACGATGAAAACACAAAAAATAAACCAGAACAAAATGTATCATTATTAGCATAACCAACAATTACATAGAAAATAAGACTAACACCAACTTAAACTAACAACACACACCATTTCTCTTTCTGTCGTCGGGTAGTTGCCCTTGTGTTAAATTTTATGCTCACATTATATTTAGATGGGATGCAATTCAATTAAGAGATCATTGTTTTGAAATATATTTAATTAAATTAAATGATTATTTATTTTTTGAGGTAGCCATGTTTTCTATGCACTTTTCTTATGCTCATTTTCCAATGATCGTTAAATGTAACAATCTCTTTTCTATTCATTCACATACCATTGTTTACATCTTTCACTTTAAATGACAACCTTCTTTATCACAAATAGGGATACATCAAATGGTAATGAATAGAATCAGTATAATTATAGCTTTCCCTTTGTGTTAGTTTCTTATTTTCTTGAGGTAAATACATGTTTTCCTGAATGACACGCCAAAGTAAGGTCTTTCTTGCTCACATGAGCTGGTATGAATAGAGAAAATCTATGCTTGGAAATAATATGAATAGAGGGAAGGCTCATATTTTCCAACATCTTAGTAATCATGCAAGTTATTATATAATAATAATTATGTATGTAAACATTATATATTATGTAAATTTTAAAATTGATAAGCAAATCAATTTTTTTTTATAGAAAGATATAAAACCATAAGTAAGAAAGTAGTCTCATATCGACTGGGATTACTGCTATGCAGTTGCTTTTGTTCATGATTGCATACTATATCAATGAAGTAGTGATGTATCAAATACAATTCTGAGATAAATTATATCATGTATGAAAACTCATAAGTGAGAAGCTACTACAAAATTTAATCACCTTTAGGGAGGGTTTCCACTATTCTCGATGCAAATATTTACCATTATTTCCTTATATCAGAAGTAAGTAAGGAGATCTCGTGGATGGATTAAGAAGATAGGGTTTTTTTTTTGAAATTTTATCTATTTTTCTTAAGTATTGGGATATTATGCATAAGGTGGCCAACGCCACATACAACAAGTTGTGTAGATTCTCCACAAAATACACAGAGGTGTGATGAATGTCTAAGATTACTGCACAATAATTGAAATATTTTTCAATCGTCAAAGTATCCAGAAGTTATGCATGTCAGTTATATATGGGTTAATGTGGCGATTTAGTTAGGTATGGTTCAAGGACGATTGAGATTTTGCATGTATGAGGACAACTCAACCAAGTGAGCTAGTAAGTGAGTTTTCTAGAGATTCCCTAAAGCCGAGTAAGGAAGACCAACACTATATTAGGGGCTATAGTTGATGATTGAGGGTTCAACTGGTTAATGTTCCATTCCAATTTGTTGGATGTTGTTCAGTTGAATGATCGGTGGTAGATGATATTTTGGCTCCACTTTATTTTGCACTGTTAATGTTATCTGATACTTTCCTTATTCTTTGACTAGTTCAATTGAGATATTTTGCACTATTAATGTTATCTGATACTTTCCTTGTTCTTTGACTAGTTCTATTGAGATCAATGTAATGAGGCTATGACATGATGTTAATTTGTGGATATTTTCTACTCTATGTTGGAATGACTTTAGCTAGTAGCATGATATGAATGATCACATCTTTTGTTTTAACTCTCGATCATATGGAACTATTGTACATTTTCCTTCCTGATGTTTAATATAAATATGAGCCATTCAGGAGTTTGTCTCATATTTATGTTTATGTTGTTTAAATGTTTTTTGTGTCAATGGTGAAATATATAGGTGGACGTTGGCCCATCTACGCAAGGTTACTAACAAATATATGTATAAATACTTTTTATGTGCTATAAATAATTGTGTCACCCTATAATGAATGAGCCTTTTTCTTCTTACTATTTTACATCAGAGTTAATTATGTGCATAAGCGATGAATGTCTGTCATACATTTACTTTGTTGTCTAAACCTTATCTTATGCATGACCAGTGTTTGTTGTAAATGGTTGGAATACTTTAGTGCATGCAGTAGGGGTTTTTAAATGCCTTTGGGTCTAATGCATTTATCTGTGACATATGGAAATTTTTCTTGTTTCGGTTGGGTTACCTTGATCCAAAACTGTCTTTGTTTCCCTTATCTCCTTGCTTAACCTTCAAATGTTTTGCAAAATCGTTAGAATACCTCGAGGGAACCTTCGTCTGCTGGCAAGCGTTGAAAATTCTAGTTTCTATGAAGGTTTTGTTGGCATATTCCCAAACTTTGGGTCACTTCCCCCATGTGCAACCAAATGGTTTCGTTGTCGAGACTTGAAGGCCTGTGGTAGAAAAGAGGACGTGGAAGCCAACCAGAGAATAAATTGAATGGTGGTTGGACCAAAAACAATATGAGTTCATAGTAGATCAAACTATAAAATTACATATTACTCTAGAAGATTGGTTGCAGAGATATTTGTTTCCTTATTTCCATGAAATCTTCTTCGCAAAGTTCCCTGTCATCTTGTGGGAGTGGCTCAAATGCTACGCTGAGTGAAGAGGACTGAAAACCTAGTTAGCGCTTTACAATTGGATGCTAAAATTGTTGCATAGAGTAAATACTATAAGTAACTCCATATCTAGGGCCATTGATTTTTGTTTGACTAGAGTGTTAGAAGGATACATAGTAGAATTTGCAGTAGAGTCCACCCAATCCTTCACCTCAACAGAACTTGACGTTATATTGTGATTCATATTAAAATTTGACATTATTTATTATCATTTACGTCATAATTGTACCATTTATGTTCTTCCCAAGGAGGAAAACCGAGAATACAATTGGTTGCAACTTTAGAGAATCATCATTATGTCTAATTATGTAAATATTTAATTTTTGAATGTTCCTATCTTTGCTAGTATGATCATGCTCATCAGTAAAACATTTTTGTAATTCTAAACTAGACTAGTTTGACTACACAAAACATTTTTGAAATTCACAAATTTACAAATTAGTATAGCGAGATTCTAATTAAATAGACAAAACTGCTCCATCAAATGTGTAAACTTCGGATGTGCATCATTCACTATCTACGTTTTCTTGTCTTCCTATTTCGATACCAAGTCATTGTGATATAGTCAACCAAAATCTCATAAAATTTCTCAACTAAACAGTGTTTTTGATAAAAGAATTTAAAAGAGTCACGTGGTATAATGATGAGAGCTGGAAATGTTGAATATGCTTTTCATCTACAAAGAAATTGCTTTTGTATGATTCAGCCATACGCGGTTGGTAGTACAATCCAGGCCAAAATGTAGGCATAGTTTAATGAGTCGACAATTTAATTTTTAGGTTTTGCGTTTTTTTTTTTCCCGGTCATTCTCCGGGTACTCATAAATCCTGGCCGACGGAGGCAAAAAAAACGAAGTTGAAATCGTCAACTCATTAGACTACGTCGTTCATATAATGCACACGAGTCTCTCACCAACTCAACTATACTACAACCTTTATAATTTAAAACAGTTATATAATGCTATAGGTTGAATTTATTTGTAGTTAGTGATAATAAGGGAATAACTTTGAAGGAAAGGGTTAAGGTTACATTTGGGATTACATTCTAATTTCAAAACTTATTTTTTTAGTTTTTTAATATTTATAAATTAAAATATATTTTTTAAAGTATAAATTTCTAAATATTTTAAATATATTTTTTTTTTCAAAATAGAATTCTAAAAGTTTATTATATGAATTTTGAGCACTATAATTTATATAAAATGTATATGGAGAAAATTTAGTGGGATTATTTACTTATGTACATTTTATATAAAAATTATATGGAGGAAATTTCATAGGATTAGTTATGATATCAATCTCTTTGACATTATTATTTTGTTTTTCTTTTTTAAAAGGTCACTGGTGTAATGGTTCAAACAATTGCAATAAGTTTTTTAAACACCATCAAAATATAGTGTCATTTTACATATCATTGCAATGTCCTAAACTAAAAAACAACACAAAACAAATATAACGTATAACTAATGATTGATGCACACATACATTATGATGTAGAATACCAAATTTGCAAAAGAACACAAAAATAACATTATTGTTTAAAAAAATGATTATTTAAATTGAATGTTATTTATCCCATGTTGAATATTTTATAATGAAGAATTAAACCTACATTGAATCAATTTCAATACTTAGTACCCAATATCATGTCTACATATTGAGTAAGCATACAGAAAACATGCATGTAATATTCACAAATCCAAGCAAATAGGTGTAGGCAGTAAATGCAAAGAAGCACAATAGGTAGTAAATATAGGAAAGCTAAGTAGATAGAAAAAATATCCTCCCATGGAGCCAATGAAAATTGGTAGACACCTTTTGTAACTTCAAGGTTAAAAAAGTTGTTGATGATGGAAGATATGAGGCCATGGAAGAACCCGCCTTGTCTTTCATCTCGACATCTAGAGGTTTTGTTTGCTTGGCCATCTAAGGTCTCCAAAGAGGCTAGTGCTTCATATCAGTTTTTCCCCACTACTTTCCTTTTTGAATTATTTTCATACAATGGAGGTTTCTTAGGGTTTCAATGTTTATTTTCAACCCTAGTAAAATAATCCTTGTATTGAGTTGGGGACACTTTTGAGTTTTCATTCATGCCCACCAAAAGAAATATCAATATAAGTGGCCATATTTTTGGCACTAGTGACATCTAAAAGGTATATGCTCATAGCCAAACATCTATTTTCTTAACTCATCTTGGTAGTAGATGCCAATTGACTCTGGGAAGTGTTCTAAGATGTCCATATACATGCATATTCAGGCATAGGAGATGTATCTAGCTTGCCTTGTTGCTTCTGATATTTTCACAAACTATCCCAATGCATTACCAAGATCAATAAGGATTTCTTCATATATTAAATTCCATGTTAATAAACAAACTTCCCATAATTTTATTTTTACTAAAATTCTATATCATATATAATGGGTAATTTTGACTTCATCATAGATATAATGGTGAATAATGAGGAGTTTTTCACCATTGAGCAAGGTTCAATTCCTGTGAGGGTCAAACATGGAGCCATGGGAACAGGTTGAGGTAGTGGTTGAATGTGTAGTTCCACTAATTTTTTTTACAGTAAATGGTTTCATGAAACATGCATATGGATTAAAACTCACCCTCATATTCTCAATTTTAAGTCAAAAAAACTTTAGCTAAAATGGTTACTTACGTTCAAGCCTTTTGACACATGTTGCAACTAGCTCTTTTATGGAATTTATGAAATAGTTCTATATAAGACAATTTTGAAATATAAATATTGAAAAATTTAAATAATTATGAATATTAAAATAATTTTTGAAAAATATTTTAATATTAAATATTTAAACATTAATAAAAAAAATTATGTTATAATTATAAATTAGCATGAAAAATAAAAAATTAAAATGAAGTATGTTAAAATATATTTATTAATAATTTATAGAAATATCATTACGAAAGTATTTTTGTTTTATATTAAAAGAAAAATTAAAATTATTTTAAAGAGAAGTTTATTTAAAAAATATTGAATATTTGTGTAGAATACAACTATATTGTTTTATAAATAATTTTTGAAATTTGATTAAAATAAATAATTAAAATTTAGTATAATTGATTAGGTTTTGTTACGATTAATTTATATAAATATTGTTTTATTATAATTTTTAAAAATATTTTAATATTCTATAATATTTTATTATTGTATTGTATTCTCTTTTTTTTTTAATATTGATATAATTATATTTATTATAAATTTAATATAAATATATTATATAAATATTTAAATTTTTAATTTTAATTATAATTTAAAATAATTAAATAGGAGGCATGATGTCTTCTTATTTCACATAGGGTAGCCATAAAATACCAATTTAGAAATTGGAAATTGAGGAAATACCAAAAAATATGTAAAAAAGGGTGGTTTTTTATAATTTTTATTTTTTATTTTTTCAAATAATTAAAAAATGGAAATTTACAAACAAGGTTTATTATACAAATTCAATAATAATGTTTTTTTTTATGATATTGGTAAATATATGTTTAATGAGGTTATTTGGGGTAGTTGGGTGGAATGGTGGGTTTCAAAACAAAAAATATACCAAAAAAATTAATTTTAAAAGGATCAATAGAATTCAAGATAATGACGAAGGGAAAATAATAAAAATATGTTTTTAATTGTATTTTTGGCTTATCTCATTATAGGTTTACTCAAATGTCAAGTGTAAACAAACATTGGATGCAAAATTAAATTACACATCTAATGAGTACCCACTATGCATACTTAAGAGTAGAACCATATCGAAGGAAATTGAAAATGCATGAAAATATGTGTTCTACATGTTTTTTTCATATATTTTCAATTTTCTTTGATATAGATTTACTCAGAAGTATGCAAAGTGGGTACTCGTTGGATGTGAAATTTAATTCTACATCTAATGGGTACCTACACTTAATATTTGAGTAAACATATAAAGAGATAAGTTGAAAATACAATAAAAACAAAGTAGTTTCCTATCTTTTTCTTTAAAAATCCATCTCTTTTTTTTTGTGAATTACTACTTTATATTACTCAAAAAACAGTTTTACAAAGATATCAGCTTTGAACATAGAGGGTAGAAAACACCTCAACATACTCCCATTGACACTTAGAAACATAAAAGACTCCCATGATCAGAATTCCATTGATGCCCAAAAACACAAAAGGCTCCTATGATCAGAATAAATAAAGTTCAAGTCCATACAAGACCTGAATCCTTTCTACCCAAATGTTTTAGACATAAACACAAACAATAATGCCCATAGAGGGTCATTAGCTATGGTTGACAAATACACAAATCCCACAAGAGATTCATAAGAGTTGAGACCAAAATACCATGACTAGAGCACTAATAAACGAATTGAGACTAATGAGTCGCGTTTGTCCCTGATGCAACACCACTAATAGCTAAAAGACATGACAAGAACTGAGAGAAGGAAGCTCAGAGCCACCATATACATCCACAAAAACATAAAGGTGTCACATCTAGCCATTGACATAAAAGATAAGTTATAAGGGAAATATAATAGAGTCCACATTAGAGCGTGCTAGAGCCATCACGTAAGACGTAATTTTGTGACCAACCTATGTCACCATAATCTATAGACAAAGAGGATAACAATTTCCCCTCATAAAACAAAACTAGAAGCACCATGAGATCTCCAAGTCGCACCACCCACCAACCATGCTCACTAGTCACTTTTGAAAGACGATATATTTTTTGGAATCCTTGCACATGATCTAGGAGGGTCCATCAAGTCCCCACTGTCTGAGTCACAAGAAATATGGCTCTCCATATGCGCTAAATGAGAATGAATTTTGTTAAGGAAAAACCTATGGTTCCAGAGCATTCTCTTGACATCCTCCACTAAAGAAATTATATGTTATTTCTCAACTTGTTTGTCCCTCAATACTAGGACCAATAAGGTCTTCATTTTTCAATGCAGAGCCACTGATTTTAGATAGTACTTCCTCCTACCTCTGGTGTGCCTAGGGTCTGGAACCTAAGCTGACATGTTATTTAAAAGCTCAGAATCTGATAGTGATTTCCTTTCTCCCCCTACTTTGGAATCGAGCTCATGGATTTCGTTATGAGTATGAAGCAGAACTGTGTTGAAATATGTGGTCGTTGAGTCATGGGAAAATATTATTTCCCCTCTTTTCCTTGGTTGAGCCCTACCAGCACCTCCGATTCTAGACCTCATTCTTTTTCTAGGTGGCATCGTAGAGTCTCGGAGATGAGACTTAATACCACTGCAATGATTACCTCTACCTGCAAAAGAACAAAAAGATCGACTCAACCCATTGTTTGCAATACCATGGAACTAATGGACCAACTCATCACAATAAAACTAGACAAAAGACATATCCTTAATAAAGGAGACACTAGAAATGGAAAAGGATAAGACATCATCAACTAAGGTCCTTTCACCCTTGACCATTAAAGAGGTAAATAAAAACACCAAGACCCCAAGAATTTGACACCCAAGAGAGCGCAACTAGACGCTAAATTCCATCCACCAACCCTTAACTTGCCACGAAAATAAGCCAACACAGATGGACCCAATACGACTTGCAAACCCCACTTTAAACCAAGAGATGAGGACCAAAGAAAAACCTTGACAACAAAATAAACAAACCCTCACAACAATAACCCTAAACCAATAAAGAAGATTCATACACAGAAAGATGACCTCAAAGCACATATGGCTAGACTCTCTAGGACGTCTAAAATGGGGAACTTGGAAAAATAGAGATGTGACCTCACAAAGCATGATACGCATAAAACTCAATGGCCCCAATAAAATATCTAGAGTAGAGGCTTCCACTAGCCATGAACACAAATAGGTTTCAGAGGCAACCTAATTAGCCACACATTGTTTACACATAATAACATGATTTCCTAACTAACCATCAAAACTCACCATTACCCACAACATTAGGATCCTCACGCATTCCAATTTCACATATAAATCGTTCCAAGAGGCCAAGTACCTTACCTCGACTCCTTGCAGCTCATTGCAAATAACCCCACCATGCATCAAAACCCATCAATAAACCACTAGCCAACTATGACCATGCATGCGAGGGCAGGTCACATCCTCCCTCTTTAATGCTTGATATGTACTCAAGGGCAGTGGGCACATCACCTAAGGCCCTATTTCCTCTTTCCATTACACCCCCTTCGGGGACTATCTCTTATTTTGTTATTTTCCTTAGAAGACCCATTTTAGACTTCAAAATTATATCAATATCTTCCCACCTAAGTCCTCACTAATAACATAATGAACTCTAAAGCATTCATGATATTATATGAGTATGGTACTAGCAACCTCACTCTAATTCTAGAACTAGCAACCTCACTCCAACACTAAGAAAAAGGCTGATTTATTATTTAGAAACATATATATTATCATAATAATACATATGAATAGGTGTACATATGAATAGGTGTAAGCTATATACATTATTAAAATAATATATACGAATAAAAATAAGATTACATTTCAAAGTCAAAGGTTATTCATTGAACATTTTTTATTTTTGCAAAAGGTTAATGGATAGTTGCAAAAGAGGGTTAGAGAAATTATAATATGAAATTTTAAGGAAACAAATTATCACATATATAATAATGATATATAATTATAATTTTTAAGTTGATTTTTTATTATTTAAAAAAAATAGTAAAGAAATGTATAACTGAAAAAAAAAATTATAAATAAAAACAAAGTATAAAGTTTTTATTTTATATTACACTTATTTATTCAAAAACTATTATAAATATTTTAAAATATTATTTAAATATAATATTACTATTACAGAATCTAACACGCCGTACATGAGGGACATCTGTTTCTTCAGGTCTCAAAAAGCAGATGGCAGCTTTGGATTATGAACTGTGAAACACAACTCAAATTTGGTGAGAGAAATGGGTGTCGGTGGAAGCAAAACCATGGACAGTGGTCCCCTAATTATTAAACTCATCCGCGTATATAACATTCTTCACAAAGTCGTATCACGCGGAGGTGACCTCTTCACATTCACAAGCGGCCGCCACGAACATCCCTTTCTAGAATTTTCTTTTATACAAACACAACCCATTATAATAAAATTGGAATATGATTAACTATTAAAAAATGGCAAAGAAATATATGGTTACCTTTCGCTTTAACGAACTCTAGTGGGATGGATTCTCAGCTCTGGATAGCTTTCTGTATGTTAAAGGGAACGCGTACTAATTTTATTTAAGTAAGTTGCATCTTTATGTTTTACAATTATATATTTGAATTCACACCAATATTACCGGCCAGCCGTCACTTTTATGGTAACCCAAAAAATTAAATAGTTCAGCTAATATTATTTTTAAACATTAATATATTATAATTATAAAGTCTTGTAATTCCTATTGTATAAATCTTATAAGAATACAAATACATTTAAAAAAATACAAAAATGGAAAACATTCATTTCCCAAAACTTTAGTAAGATATATATTTACGTTTGTTTCTAATAAACATTGTAACATTGAAAAATATTATATAAAGTTCGTTGTTTGTTTGAAGTTATTTTATATAAATATATTAAAAATATAGACTCACTAAAATCAATAAATTAGTAGATTAAAATGGTTATATTTTAATATTATATATAAATGAATAAAGTGTAATAAAATGGAGATAATAATAAAATATTTACTTAATTAAAATGGTGACTTGTTATGATGTAATCAAGTTAAGTGATAAGAAAGATAAAAAATTTGTTTCTAAGACATGATCAAACAAATAGGTATTATTAAATTTTTGATGTGTTTGCATAAGTGAATTTTTGCTAAAAATCAAGTTGCTTTTCAATATTGTTGTCATTGTTGAAAGATTCAAGAAAAAATATATTTAGAAAAAAAAAATTCTTGTTTCCCTCATCTTAAAGACAATATGCCTTGGTGGAAAATGAATACACCAAGAACATGCATTTTCGGCTAGTTGCTTCAAAGTTGCTTCTTTGTAGGCATGGTAGGTGAAACCAAAGATCCTAGGATGCCTTACTAAAGATATGTGACCTTACCACATTTCATGAGTCTTATTTCTAAGAGCATGATATGCACATATGTTTTTCACATAAAATATACATGGACCACTTCAACCCTAAACATCAATTTTACATTTTTGAAAAAATCATTGAGTGAACCATGTTCAAGATAGTCTTGTTCATTCTTTTAGCTACACCATTTTGTTGAGGATTGTATCTAACCATGGTTTGATGTTGGATACCATGTTGGCAACGATAGTTTTCGAATTCATTAAATGTTGTAGGAAGACAATCAATATATGATTCTACTCCATTTTCAATCAATACATTAAAATTTATAAAAGTTTCAAAAGCTTTCAATTTAATTTTCAACATGTACAACCAACACATTCTAGTGTAATCATTAGTAAAATTCATCATATATTTATTTTCATTAGCAGAGGGGACATTCATAGGGACACACAAATAAGAGTGTACCAATCCAAGTTTTTTGCATGCTTTAGAAGAAAAATCATGAAAAGGTTGTTCGTTATTCTTTCTAAGGATACAAACATCACATTGCTTTAGCTTCCTAGGAATAATAGGAAAATAAAAAGAACAATTCTTTTTTAGTACATGAAGAATGCCATTATAGCATTCCATAGTAGTCTAAATGACAATGTACCCACATTATGATGAGACATGTATGCATAATTTTGTATATGATAAGATATCCTTTTCAAACTCAACAATATTTCGTCCTCCACACTAGTAATGAAACCATGTTGTCAAACTATTTTCTTATTTCCACTTTACCATCAAAGATATGAATAAAGTGGCTTTGCTAGAAAATGTGAACAAGGGACACCAAATTTCTTACAGGGTATGGAAGGTAGATCACATGATGTAGAAGAAAATGTTGAAATCCATATATTTTAAGCATGAGGGTTTCATACTTGATTTATCTGCAAAATATATTGTTTCATCTACATTTCACATAAGTCTCTCTTGAAGGTCAAGTGGCATGTCGTAGTTGTATCAAGCAATCATGCATCTCTCCAAGAAGAAAATAAAGTGCCAAACATATCTTCCATTACTCGAATATTGCAATGGGAAATAATATAATGGGAAAATTTAGATGCTTTACCTTTAACAAGATATGATGTTTTACCTTTTTATTTTTGGTTTCGATTCTCTTTGATTTTGTGCCAAGGGGTTTTCCATGTTGATACATCATGTCCATCTATTCCATAACAAATGTAGTGAAGTTCAAATATTTCTCCTTAATGATGATTACCCCCTTTCCTCTGAAATGCTTTCTTCTGAATCCTCTTCTGCTACCACTTCATTTAGGATGACAATGTGACTATTTCTTCATTTTCTAAGAAAAACACATTTCTTTTTCAAGAGAATAATTATCTTTTTCCTCCTCCCAAAATATTTCTCTTGTTCTTCAATCTCCTCCACCAAAGAGTTTAATGTAATGGATTGAATTTTCTCACTAACCTGCAGGTATTGTAGATAATGAGAATATGTAGGGTATTGGGCCTTGAAAAATTTTGTGAGAGGAATTTCCATCTTCACTACAGAGGCATCTACATCATGCATCATGGTTCTAATTTTAGAGGCTAGGGCCAAAGGATCATCATATTTTAACTAGAGTTTGGAGAGTTTGAACATTAATTGTGCAATCTCCAATTCTAAGTGTGAGTCATATATATATATTTCAAGTTCTTTAATGCACCATAATAATTTCTAATAAAAAACTATATGATGACTCACCTCTTTACTTACATAAATGGTAATTAGGGCATAGGCTTTGTTGTCCTTATTCTTCCAAATGGTTAGCTTCTTATATGTTGTGGATAAGTGTGTTTTCCTCCTTTGCTTGATAGATCCCTTTCCATAAGTCATTAAATATATGGGTGTTCTTGATCTCTCAATAGGACTCTTAGTAGTTCTCCTTTCTAGTTAGCAACACATCAATGATGGAAATGCGGGAAAAAATCTTAAACAAATTCTTGCGGTGAGGCCTAAGTAATGAAAATATATGCCACAATAATCTCAGATGAAACAATCTAATATATCTCTACAGGAAACATAGGCCCATCCTATAACTTTTTTCCAATATTTTCTCATTACAAGCCTTCATATTTCTCAAAAAATTACAAACTACAATATTATACCTCGAAAATGAGTGGAATTTTCAAAAAATTGAATGAATCAAGGCCCAGAAAAATGTAAGGTATATAACAGAACATTGAGTATGAACATAAAGAATGAAAAACAAAAAAAAATAAAACCACGTCAGAATTGTGGGCTACAAGGGCTTCAAAATTTGCTAAGTCATAAGACATCTTATACATTTCAGGTTTAGAAAATATGAGATTGCATTGGAACTATATCATCTTCACTTCTCTAAACCATGACATCACTAACTCAATGAGAAATTTAGAGACACACCTAGGTGGTTCAAAGATACCTTGGAATGATTGAAGATGGAAAGCTGTGAATAAAGGGTATGTTATGGGCTATGAGAGTGTCTAAACAATCTCCCTGATTTAAGGAGTAGATGCTAGGAAAACGTGGCTTGATATTTTTCAACATTGAGAAAAGCTTGGATATTTCATGCATGAATTTAAACAAAGGATAATGTAGGTCCATGTGATCTATCACAGAAACCTGTCACTATACTAGAAAAAAGATGAACATTGTGAAGACCTAGTGGATTACATGGAGAAGGTGGTCAAGGGCGGGTATAAAACATGAAATATATGTCCCTATGACTCAAGGATACCACTTATAGTTAAAAATAAAAATGGGTGCACAGGTAGTGAAGAATATGGCCACATCATTCCTCAATAGTGTTGATAAGATATAAAATCGTGCTTAGTAGGTTTTAGCAAGAGAGACATTTGAGGGTAGCCAAGATAGATCGATAGCAAAAGAGGAAATCCTTTTCGAATGTGAAGAGAGATTATGAGTAGGAAAGGATTTAAACTAGGAGGAAATGATTTAAACTAGGTTATGATACCATGTCATCGGTAACTCCCAAGTGTGAATTTCATTTATGAATTATCAAAATTACAAAATTAAATAACCATCCATTTCATCACCCACAAGTCGTTTCATCTTCCTGATTTATTTATGTACAAATTTGTTTTAGGACAAAAATCCTAAAGAATTAGGTACAACAATTGGAATTAACATTTGTTGTAATGCTCAAATAGTCTTCACTCTCACACACTAGTTCCCTTTATAATTTTCACATGTAGCTACAAAAATTCTACGCATGTTTCAATGTCTTCACAAAATAAGTAACACTTATCTCATTCATAGGCTTTCTAAAATCAAGAGTGATGAAAGATATAAGATTAACACAACTCCTATAGGCCCCATTGTCTTAAAGTAGAATTCCCCCCCAAAAGAATGATCCTTTTATGCTTTAAGTTATCTTGCTATCATGAATAATTGCTGGGGAGAATTAGGATCTTAATGGATCCTTTGAATAATTTAAACCAAAATGTTATTCACCAACCATTTTTAATATGATTCATTGAGATAATCATGTATTATTATGAATAAGGAAAAGAGAAATATTCCTTCATATTTCCATGGTATACCATGGAACTTCACATGCTATCTTCCTTTATTATATATGATCTCATAATCATACCCAATAATATTAATGATTCACTTGTGTTTCTCCATAGATGATAATCTTTACTACAGAATATACTATAAACTATGAAGTTTTTTCTTGGTTTGTAAGTACCTCCCAAGTAGATATGGATCCCAAACGTGAAATGCATGAAACATTACTACCTCTTTCTCGTAGGTGAGTTTTCTCATGTTTATGTCACACTACTACTTATTAGTGATTGATAAGGGTGTGCTTCCCGCATCAACATAGCTCCAAGATATATATTTGAAGCATAATATTTCAAGAAAAAATTCCTAGAAAAAAATGAAACTACTAAAATGGGTGTATTGCACATGGTTTCCATTAAAACATAAAATTCCTATTGATGTTTGTGTTCCATAAGAAGACATTAATTTTAGAAATTTTTTTAAGTGGATAGAAATTTTATGATAATTCTTCAAAATTTCTGTTGTATCCCATAAGTCATAAGGAACCCTATACTATACTTATGGTATTAGGGCATGGCCAATGCTACATAGTTACAATTTTCATGGGATCGAATAACAACCAACCCTAATTAATGATAACATGACCCAAGTATTCAACCCTTGAATCCTCAAAAGCAAATTTGAAACAAGGAATAACTAGGGCTCATAAAGGTTCTCTACGGATCTATCAACATGCTCTACTTAGGAGTACCAAGCCTTATTGTAGATCAAGATGTCATAAAAAAATACAAGGATGAAATTTCATACAAAGGTTTGAAAATTATTATTTAATAAGCTCTAAACTATGGATGGAGCATTGAAAAATCTAAAGAGAAACACAAATATTTCATAATGAACTTCACATGTTTGGAAGGATAGCTTAGATAAGTCCAAATCCCTCATCTGTATATGGCGGTATCATGATTGAAGGTATATTTTAGTGAAGAACTTGGCTTCGTGAAGCTCTACAATGAAATGATCAATAAATAGGATGAGAAAAAATTATTTGATGATAAAGTAATTAAGAGCCCAAAAATTAGGACATATATGCCAACTACCTTTTTTCTATAATATCGTAACCATGGGTGATGAGTAAAGGCTTATATTTGGATATATGAATCCAGTATGTCTGTCCAATATTTCTTGAATGATTTCTTCTATTTCATAATTATGTGCAAATGGTGCTTATAAGGATCCACATTGGGTGATAAACTACTCAGAAATAGGGAAATAACATGGTCATTCTCACTATGGGAAACATAATCCTCTCGAGTTATGTAAATTTGGCCTTTTCACTTCAGAGGAAGGTGAAAAGACTCAAGTGAACACCAACTGTCATGAGAAGTCCAAAATATATCTTAGAAGATGAAAAATTAGGTCACACAAAATTCATTTATATGTATATTTTGTAGCTAATACGCAACCTTATTCTTGATTCAAATCTCTTGTTGATTTTCATGAGTTTTACATGGTATCAAAGTAGGTGCGTTCCTAGCTTACTCACTTGTGTGAGAGTCGTAGGTTTGTGCCCATTTTTGTACCTTGTTAAGTTTGGAATTCCTCAACCTTGTCCACTCTACCATTATTTTCTCTCTCTGAACATGTTGGCATTGTTATCCAGTCCTATTGGTCAAAATATGCAACCAATTCTACCTTCCTCGACTTTCTCCCTATGTTTTTATGGTGTGTTGAATGTGGATGTAACATGAGGTTTGTCTAATTTCTTCAACGAATAGTACTGGAGAGCCCAACCATACATCTATACATTGGAGAGATTGATCAAGTGTGTCTATTTTTAGAAATTTGTTGTTGGCCACCAACTAATTCTTCATTCCAAAGAAAGTTTGGTGTTATGTAATTGTAGTTGTAGAAACCATAAGCATGCTAGCTAAGAATATATTCCTCCTGATATTTGAACTCGGGGTGATCAAAATTATGCATAGTAATTTTGATGGGGAATGAGATTACTATTAGCTCCATTAAAATATATTATAGGAAGAAAGGATTTCATGTAGTGTGCTAAGTCTTAACCCAATGGAGACTGGAAATTGAGCTAGTAGTGTTGGTAGATTTGAGATATGATATTTAGGAAATAAAAACATAGAGTACATTTCATAATTTAACTACCATTTTATTTCTTTGCATCTCCTAGATCCTTCATCTCTTCATTCACTCATAAACGAACTAATCAACTGCACTAAGAAATCAAGTTTTCATAAACATGTTAACATCAAGGCTTGTTTGGTTTGATCATGTGTCCTCCATTCAATACTAGATAAACTTATCTATTATCCAAGGGATATTTGTATTTTTTGTATTTTAAATTTTTTTCCAAAGATTTCTGATTTATGTTGATATTTCCTTGTTTTTTACGATTTTTTTTGTTTCTTGGACCTTGTTGATTTTTTCTCAATGTTGATGATTCCAAAATTAGTTAAAACCATTCACAAATAATGGTGAGTCTCGTATTGGCAGGGCACTCGCAAATTGTTTGGAATTGAAATGAACAATAAGACTAGAGTGACCTTTCCTTAATAGGTGCTCCATCCACTAAGATTTGATAAATTTAGGGAAATTAAACATAATTATTCTCAATGTATGTTTCTTTCCTTCCTTAAGATACATTTCCTTGCAATTTAGGGTAATAGGACCAACACATTAAGAAGTACATCACCACTACCCATTTTAATAATCAATATTTGATATTTGAGTTGATAGTCTCCCATTCAAACTTTCACATTTTTACATTGGATTTCACAATTCATCATAATAACCCTCGATATCATAACTTGAATTATGCACGACATGGATATAAGAATGGGATTCTTTGGTGACTCCCCTATGAATAAAATTATGGTTGTTTCAACTATCAGCCAAATAATCACCTAGTATTCCTTTATGTAACCAATCAAATTCAATGTTTGGGGTGTGGAAATGCATAATGAAGCACTTTCAAGAGGGAAATTTGATGTTCCTAACAAGGAGCTTCCAAGTTTGTTCTTCCAAAGGAAGATGGGTCTCTTCTAATTATAGTTTAGAAATGTCTTCCAATTATTTTTTGGAAGACACATCCATTTGGAATATTTTTTCCTTCTTTACATTCATGCCCTTTTAAACACCACTCATCAAAATTACAATAACATTTTAGGCCTTGGAATTTTATGACTTATCTTGGGGATGAATTTTGGATTGTCAAGGGATGAGAGGGGAAGGAGATGGTATTAACTACCAAAGGGGGTGAGGGTAGGATATAAAGTGGAGGTATTTTGGTCTTTGTATTTGTTACCATCTCAACACTCTAAGATCTCTTGTAAGCTTCTAACGAAATTGTTTGGGGCTAGACCAAGAATTGTGGTCTACTTTTCTCCTTAATACCTATTAAAAAATTCTTTAAAAAATAAATTAATTAGGTTTTTGGTGCATATTTATAGATACTTAAAGGATGTTATAAAGTCCGAATCTATGCACATGTAGTGTTATTTTGTGAAACAACCCAAATTTTAAGTGTCTAATTCAAAATATAAAAGTTGGTGTTCATAAATACGATCCAAGCAATATATCCTCCATAAGAATTTTATATCCCATTACCATTATTACCAATTCTCTAAATCCAAACATAGAATGAGGTAGGAATGTAGGGTTATAGGAGAAGGAGATTGAAGGGAGTTCAATTTTTCAAGAAACAAACGATTTTAAATGGGGAGGTGTGATCCAATATGGATCTCTTAAATAATCTCTCCTAGTAACTTTGTAATGAGAAAATTAAATTTTGCAAAGTTGAGTGAAAAATAAAAAACTACTTTTCACTTGGAAGATGAGATGAACCAGTATTGTTGTTGGATTTCCAAGGGAACCCATAGAGAAGAGGAGGGGATTCCAAGGAAAGAGCTTAAGAGGATGTGCTGAAGTAAGATAGCAGTAGAGCATGAAGAATTTGGAAGAAGAATTTTGTTTGAAGACTGAAGGTTGTCATGAGATTAAAAAGAAAGTAAAATTGTGAAAATATGCCCATGATTAAGAATACCTCACAATCATAGTTATGAGTGCACAATTCATCATTATAATCATTTCTTAAGCATAATAAAATTCATTGATTAAATGACAATTTTTCCATTTCGATTTCCAGGGTAAATTCTATCTAGGTGTTAGTTATTTTTGTAATTTCATTTGGTTGTGTTGTTGACTTAAGAAGTACAATGTTATGATTATGCCAATTATTATCCCTTATTTGAACTTTGATGGTATCTATAACCAATTCCATCAATTACCGGGTTCAATTTCTTCCCCTAATTTAGCTAATTGAGTGAAACTATTAGTTTGGTTCACCATTTGTATGGGATTTATATAGCCATAAGATGCGACCTATATTAATTATTGTTGATTCTTTGGTTTGTTGAATCACATGCCACATATTTTTATTTTGTTCAACAATCTCCTGTGTGATAATTCGATGGAACCCTTAGGCACACACTATTAATTTGTGCATTTATGAGTTCCCTGTAGAGTTGATTTTCACCTACAATTCAATTTTTTTTCTTTGGATAAATGGAGAGAATATTTCTTAGGGAGCTTGCTTAGGCTATAGAAAATTTTCCATATATGATTCAGTCATTGACATAGGGAGCTTCCTTAGGTTATAGAAAATTTTCCATATAGTATACGAATTATAACAACAAAAATACTGTTTATTTGTTCATTAGTTTCAATTTATTGATATTAATGATCTAATTTTTTAAATAAGTATTTAATTGGTCAAACATGAAAACATTGACTATTCATAAAACACTCTTTTAAATCCCTAAGGTAGTGGGCATTGATAATTACATACACTCACCACTAAGCTCTATTTTGTTATAGTATCACTAGTACATACTCATAAGAAAATCCCTTTTAATCAATGTTTATTGATTTTGTAATGCATTGTGTATGGGTTAAATGACAGAAATCAAAGTTGCACACTACACAAAAACTATTTGTATATTTATCTTCAAGCCAAGACACATCACACTAATATAATGCATATGAGATCCAACGGAGTTTGAATTAGGAGAATGTTGTTGAAAAATCCTCTTAACAAAATCCAACAATCATCAAACCATTCTCTAAAACAAAAAATGTTCCTCACACCCTCTCATAGTGTTTATTTTATAAATAACAATATATAAAACACATATAACGCACATTCAAGTAACATTTATCTGATAGTTTGGTATGGTCTCCATCGACACTTATACCTACTTTGGAATCTCCCATATTGCACTCTTTCTCCATCACAACCTCGAGCTTACCACTTGACCCATTTAAGACACAACTACCCCAGACCATGCTTGTAACCATCAACAATATTGACATACTGGGCTTGTTAGGGATTTCACAAGAAAATTTTTCAAGTAATTGAATCACTCTATGGATATACCATCATTTATCGAATACTGTTTTTTTGGCTATCCATCAGTTTCTAGGAAGGTAGTCTCGATATTGAATGTATTCAAAATTTAATCATACAACTTGACCTATTTGAAACATAAGGAACTCATATTATAAGCAATAGTTGTTGTTATTTGGTTTTCTAGTGTCAATAACCACAAAATGTAATAGTATGTAGATATAATTAAACCAATTATATGTTCAGGGGTCTTTAAGCATCGAATTGATTTAGATGATCTTAAACTGTTCAATGATTGGTTCGACATTCTTTACAAAATTTACGTAAATATATCATATATCAATGAATATGATGCAATCCACACACATTGCATTTAATTTTCTAAACTGAGACATTCCACGTGAAAAAGCAAAGAAGAAATCAGTTTCATCTAACTGATCTCTGCATATTTGGATCAAAGTAGCTTTGACCGTGAAAGTTCCATATTTTTTTCGTTTTCTTTCGACCACCTTCCTAACTATAGAATAAATGGATGTTGAAATTTTGGATTTCTTCCTGATTTATTTAACAATAAATGGAGTCTCTAGCACATGGTTTTAAAATTTAATGGATGTTGATATGAAAATAAAAGCCATTAGAAACAAAAATCCTTAATGGAATCTTGAGATTCAACAAAATTGAAATTCAACTTTTATCGCAAATTGTTGCACACTCTTTGGTAAACCCATGATCACCAAACCACACACGACGGTCTTCCCTCTTCCTTGACATGCCCAACAATATTTATGGGATAAATTCCATGACTGCTATAATGAACGATAAAGCTTTAGCAATTAGGAAACAAACTCTGCTCCCAATAATGGGCAAGGTGAATGCAAGACCTGGGTTAGGTTCCCCAAGTCCATGTGAAATAGGAAGTTGGTGGAGAGGAATCTTGTGTTGAGTGTGGAGGATCTGAGGATCTTGTGTTGAGTGTGGAGGGAGACCCCACGAGAAGACCAATTAAAGAATGAGAGAAAATCGTTGTCTTGGAGGGAGAGGAATACTGCAAAAACACGAATAGAGAACTTGCATATAGAAAAAACAAAGGAAAAAAGCAGAGCCCATTGAGTTGTTCATGGACTAGAGGGTGCTTCTAGGGTTTCTATGGACAAACCCTAGCCACAGGTTGGTGGGAAGTAAGAAGTGAGCACACAAGTCTCAACACATTGTCTTCTCAAAAACTTTCAAGTTGCGTCCTGGTGATGTTTTATGTTGTCCACCTCTTAATTTGTTCAACTTTTTGAAGTAATGACAAAATGCTTAGATTCACATGGCTAGCCGAAAGAAATTCAAGCACTACGTGAGGAGCCTTAAAGTCTTGAGCAACAAGAGCATGATGTAGACTTTGACAAAAAGAATTATTGAACAAACATGGAATCAAATATCATAGCTCTCACATCTTCTTGTCCCTCTCGTGAGGGCATTGAGCCAGAATTGACTATGACAAAAATCAAAGTTGCACACCACATTTCATCTTCAAACCGAGATACATCACACTAATATATTGCATTTGAGTTCCAATAAATTCTAAATTATGAAAATGTTGTTGAGAAAATATCTCAACAAATTCCAACAATCCTTGAACCACTCTCTAAAATAAACATTATTCTTAATATCAAATATTAGAAATTTAATTTATTTAGTCGATAAAACCTAAATATTGATTTGTAATTATAATACAACATGTTTAATTTCGTCAAGAGTTGTTCTCTTATACTTATTCACGACGGCCATAGTAAAGCAAAATAATTTGACAGAGAAAATATATAATGTAATAATTTTTATTTTATAGGAATTTATGTTGTGAAACATAAAAACCTTATAAAAATATTAGAAATTGAAAAGTACATATAAAAAAAAGGAAACATAAAAAAAAAAAACATAAATAACGTTATCAATTAAAAAAATTGTCAATCTTAGAATAAAAACGGTCAATCTTAGAATAATATATATATATATATATGAAATAACTTATAATTTAAAAAATATATATATTAAATACATAAATAACCCTCTCAATAAAAAAGGTCAGTCCAAAGCTCGTTATTCATAAGAGTAATATTAAGATAGATCAATTTAATTCATCATCATTTTTCTTTACGATTTGTGCGACCAAAATTCTTGACTTCTTCATATGTGAGTTAACCTGCTTTGGGTTGGAAAGGTTTTCTTAAGTAGAGCACAAGGAATCTTCCCAAGGACTACCGTAAAAACCCTGATAGAGAACTTGCATATAGAAAAACGAAAGAGAAAAAAGCAGAGCCCATTGAGTTGTTCATGGACTAGAGGGTGTTGCTAGGGCTGCTATGGACAAACCCCAGCCATAACTTGGTGGGAAGTAAGAAGTGAGCACACAACTCTTTACACATCGTCTTCTCAACAATTTGCAAGTTGCGTTGTGGTGATGTTTTATGTTGTCCACCTCTTAATTTGTTCTTCTTTTTGAAGTAATGACAAAATGCTTAGATTCACATGTCTAGCCGAAAGAAATTCAAGCACTACCTGAGAAGCCTTAAAGTCTTTAGCAATAAGAGCATGATGTAGGCTTTGAAAAAAATAATTATTGAACAAATTCCCTTTCGTGCAGATGTTTCACTATAATCCTATATTTATAGGGAATCAACTATCATACCTCTCACATCTTCTTGGCCCACCTGTGAGGGAGTTAAGCCATAATCGACTCTAATACTATGACAAAAATCAAAGTTGCACACCACATTTCATCTTCGAACCAAGATACATCACACTAATATATTGCATTTGAGTTCCAACATATTATGAATTATGAAATGTTGTTGAGAAAATATCTCAGCAAATTCCAACAATCCTTGAACCACTCTCTAAAGTAAACATTATTGTTAACATTAAATGTTAGAAATGATTTCATATTTGATTTATTTAGTTAATAAAACCTAAATATTGATTTGCAATTATAATACAACAATGTTTAATTTTAGCACTCTTTAAGAGTTGTTCTTATTAGTTTATGGCCATATTAATAAGAAATAGTTTGACAAAATGTAATAATTTTTATTTTATAGAAATTTATGTTGGTAAAACATAAATAACGTTATCAATATATAAAAACATAAATAACGTTATCAACATAAAACATAAATAACGTTATCAATATATAAAAACAAAATTTTCAAATGTTCAAATGGTTTTCCCTATGGTAGAGGACAACTTAAATAGGACATAAATCCCTAATGTATGGCAATTTCTTATCCATATTTGTTATACATTTTAAAATTATTTAAAATTATATATTAGCCTAGTCTCTAGTCATTAATAAGCCCTTTTAATGAAAACATTTATTCCATGACCCTTTCATTGATGTACTAGTTTGTCCACACAACACCAATGTCAGTTCATTCCATATGTCTCTAAGATGCATGAAGACCTGGGCCATCTACCTAAACATTGTTAGTCCATTCCATATGGCTCTTGCTCCACTTTTTGCAAATAAGATGCATATAGACATGGGGCCATTTGTATGAATATTCTCATAGGAACACAACCTTCTACATTTAAGTAGTAGACCTATCCCATTTATCCCCTAATACAATACCTTGCGCATGTAACGACCTCACCCCATATTTATCCCATTTATCCCCTAATACAATACCTCACACATGTAACCACACACTTAAAATTTTATTAAATTTATTTATCAAAAAAATATTAGAAATGTTTTAAAATATTATTTAAAAATAATATTAGTTTATCAAACTTCTTTATTGAAAAATATTATAAATGTTTTAAAATATTAATTAAATATAATATTAATATGATGATAATGATGATTAACATGATTAGTTGATACTTTTAAAGATTATCTTTCTATGATATAGGATGAGGGAGAGATCTAAGAGGAGGGAGAGAAATGTATTAATGTAATAGTGCGGGTGTTGAATGAACAAGTAAAGAAGGTTGGAAGTATGACAAATGTTTTGGGAATAGGAGCCAATGTGAATACGAAAGAGCAATCCAAAAAAAATGTTTGTCATCTTCAACCCTCTTGAACTTATAGAGAACAAAATTATAACTAGCAATTGCACCATATGTTGCAAAAGAAACATTGTAAAGTAGTAGCATAGGAAAGTGTAGTATAGATGAAGAAACATGTGATATGTTATGTGATTTAATTGAATATTTAATTTATAAATATGAAGTATTTTATTTAAAAGAAATTATAGGTTTGGAGAATTGTTTGGATAAAAAAATTGGTTTTTTTATCACCTTCCTTTCATATTGATGTCTGATTATGCACTATGGGCCACATAAAATGGAACCTATTTGCATAATTGTAGATGCAATTGGTATGCTTAGATTTTGAATTAAGTATAACCCAAAAATTGTCACAATAACTCTAAACCACCATCAACATATGCATGAGAACCTTTTATATTTAGCTTAATATCTTTTTTCATTGTAATAACATGATAAATTCAATTTTTATATAAATCTATTAACACTTGTTTGTGATTTCATTCTGTGATTTCAAATTAATAAAATGCACAAAGTGTTTACATCTTATTTTAAGATTTTGATCTTCAATTGTAACTATTAATTAGGTTCAAAGAAGATAACAGAGAATGAAGTGTATAAAAGATAAAAAATGTTATTGTGTGGCCATAATTTGATTTTTTTTTAACTTTTAAAATAATCTCAATACTTTACCAAAACTTGATATTAACATTTTTATATGAAATATTTATTTATAAAATTAATATTTCAAAAATATTATAATTGAAATATAAAAAAATAGATAATTATTAATAATAAAAAAAATAAAAAAAATATAATCCATTTACTACTACAATGTAGATAATTTATTTATTTATTATATTTTTCAATATTACGTAACCAAAATTTTCATAAGAAAATCTACGTTTACTTTACACTTATGTTTTTTAACGATCATTTACAAATGTAAAGTTATGAGCAAAAGCAAGTCAATATAATTATGTGAAAATAATATTAATAATACTCACAATTTAGTATCAAATTTTGAATTGTGATCTTCCATCCACAAATACACACCAAAACAATTAGTAATAAATTTTGTAAAATCCCGCATAGAAATACAAAAAGAAGTGAATAGTAACAAAAAAGCTCAATACAAAATGAAGTATAATATGAAGTATAATGAAGTGTATCGTTAGTGAGTATAACGGTGTATATAGTAAAATGAGGTATACTATTAAAGGAAAATCAAAATTAAAGATATAAAACACATGCTTAAAGAGTATTAAGCTAGAGAAAAATCAACAAAGCATCTCTTACAAAATATTTATATCATATGAGACCAAAAAAAAAAATGACGGAAGAAGAGATAAAATCTTGATGCAAACTGGAATAGCCGTTATAACATAAATTACCACGAGTTAATATTTAATTTGGAGTAATAATGGGATGGCCACATCAAATCACAAACCAATAGAGAGATCTAACCAACAAACTAGCGCGCAGCGAAGACAAAGCAATAGGCATGAACAACCTTCATACAAAAGGATTTGATAATTTCTTGAAATATATCATATTTTTTTCAAATATATTGAGTACATATTTTAATTAAAATTTTCCGAATTAATTTTTCTTTTCTAAATTCAAATCTAAATTGAATCAGTATAATTTAAATAATAAATTTAATGAATTATCATCACCAGCCATAACTTTTTTTCTTTAAATTCAAATCTAAATTGAATAAGTATGATTTAAATAATAAATTTAATGAATTATCATCACCAGCCATATAGTTGGATTGTTCATTACAAATGGATTTGATAAATTTTTGAAATATATGATATTTTTTTCAAATATCTCAAGTACATATTTTAATTAAAATTTTTTGAATTAAATTTTTTTCTCGAATTCAAATATAAACTGAATAACTGTGATTTAAATAATAAATTTAATGAATTATTATCATTAACTATATAGTTGGAGAGCATCCTTAGCAAATTCAAAATTCAAAACAACAAACTAAAAACTAAAAGTAAGCTATCAAAGTTATTATTGTAGACGGGTACCTGCAATTGTAATTGAAATTTGAATGGATGCACCACAGGGGATTAATCCATATAGTTTGGTTGAATGGATTTGTGGCAAAAGATTAATCTGTTAAAATATATAATTATTTCCCACATGCAGAGTTAGACAAACATTTAAGTGAATTAGTTGAGTTGAGTTATAGATAGATTTGGTGAGTGAGTTAAGTGAGTTGATCAAGTTGAGTTATGTGAGAATGTGTGCATGTCAATTAGATTAAATACTTTTCACGGGGTTCATTGCATTCAGATTCTGATTTATTGTGATTGAGATTAATGGAAGAGCCGTAGCTCATTGTTTCATGTGTGAAATACTTATGTTGTTGTGTGTTTCTCTTCTCTGCCTATCCAATAAATTGGTATCAGAACAAGGTTACAGAGAACGAGAGAAAGATGAATTAGCAAACATTCGTGTGTGAAAAGAAGATCATTAAAAGCAAAAAACTTACACAAGTTTTGAAACATGCGGGCTTTTTGAACTTCTAGTGGGTTAAGGCACTAACGCGGGAGCGTAGTGTCAAGCGCCGCATTAGCACGCTGCGATATTGAAGTGTGGGAGCATTAAGTCAACAGAGTAATATTCGTGTAAAGCCATCTCAAAGCTTTTACGACCTCGTTAAAAACCATTCGGTCACGTGAGTATTTCATATTAAGAGAAATTTTGACAAGGGAATTTGGAGTTTTATATTAAAAGTTATTTTTTAAAAAGCTCCTCATAAAGTGGATTGTATTTGAATACGTGGAGTATTCAAAAGAGATTTTAAAGGAATTTTAAAGTGTTGGAAATTATTATAATAAGTTTTTTATAAAAGGTTTTTTTTTTTAAATTACAAGTTATTTGAGACGGGTTAAGTGTATGGTATAATTTTTTCTTTAATTTTTTTTTTTATTAAAAAAAAAACCAGGGTGCATATAGAATATTTTGTGACTATTATCAGCAAGAGAATTAAAGGCTTTGCAAAGTCCGATAGTCCACAAACAATATTTTGGTGTTTTGTCAAGCATGATAGGCTATTTGGAGAAGATTGTGTCTTACGGGGTGCATATTAAAAACCATATTTTTTTTTTGGGCAATATGGAAGATAGCCTCATGCAAGCATGCATGCAACTATGACGGAAGTCATGGGTCGCAAAGCGCGACTAAAGAAGAATAAGAAAAATAATAAAAAAGAAGAGGCAAAGATAGTTGCCGTGTTTAAGGAGGTTTAGGCCACAGTCAAGAAACTAAAATGTCTAGTAGAAGAAAAAGATTCCCTAGCTTTGAGTTTCATTCAACATGCAATGGATGAAACAGTTATGGGCAAGGTAGCAAAAGCTACTACTTCCAAGGAATCATAGAACATCCTAGAAGCAGAATTTTGTGCAAGGGGAGTGACATGCAACAACAGCATATGTCACATGTAAAGAAGTCAGAAGTAGATCTGAGAGTAGATGAGCAAGACTTTGGTAGGATAACAGAGCTTGCTGAAACCCATCATGCACGCATGCATATGGATGAAGAAGATGAAATATATATTGCAAAGAGGGAATTTGAAGCCTCTGTATGTGAAATAGAGCTTGCTGAAACTCATTATGCATGCATGCATATGGATGAAGAAGATGCAACAGAGATTGCAAAGAGGGAAGTTAAAGCCTCTGTATGTTAAACATAGTTTGTTGAAACCCATTATGCAAGCATGCATATGGATGAAGATGAAGCCTCTGTATGCGAAACAAAGCTTTAGCATATCAATGCTCAATCACTCCACTGTAACATGGATGGTGCAGAAGATGGTGAATCCCACTGTGATGAAACTCATGTGGATGATTACTGCAAAGTGAAATGTGCATTGGTGAATCCAGCTGGAGCTAGTGTGTTTGGTAAAGCTGAAATTGGTAATGAAATTGACAATGAGCACATGCATGCTTAGATATCCCACCATAGTGTCAATGAACATTATTTTGATGTTATGTGTCGTTTCCTTTTTGAAACAAGGATTGATTATGGTAATATTGTAAACGCCATGTTTGATGAATCATTGAAGGTTGAAGTTGCCTTTGTAGTAGCAAGATATGAAGTAGTTGGAATTGCTCATGAAGCAGTGTGCGAACAAGAAACAGCTAATTTTGGCTTAGATACAACTATCAATAGAGAATAAAGTTGTTTGGTGGATCCAACAATTGGAATTTTTGAAGTTAAATTTGATGAAGAACTGTTAACTGGTGATGAGTTGTTGCACATGATGCAACAAAAAGAACACATTGATATGTTGTTATTTGGTGAGAGAAACCCACTTGTGTTTGGAAGCCAAGTGGAAGACAACATGTTTGCAGTAGAAGAGGTTTGTAAAACAGTTGAAAAGAAGGCAGAGAAGGAAGAGGAAGAGCAAGAAGCTCTCACTGAAGAGCATACTAAAGATGTTTTTAACATTGTTTTTGAATATACAGGTACTCAAAATAGCATGGGATCAAAAGATGAAAAAATGGTTATTAATAAATTTGATGCAGTTTTGAAGTTCATTGAAGAATGGATTCAGAAGCCAATTGAACAAATTGATGTGAGTATTAAAGCAGCAGCTGGAATAAAAGAATTGAAGAAAGCGACAGTACTTGATGATGAATGTGAAGAGAGTGATATGGAAGTTTCTGAAAACAAGGAAGAATGCAGTAAAACAATTTTTATGCAATGGAGTCAAGGAGAGATAAGATTCTGCTATCAAGAAATATGGCAGAAAGAAAGTCAGGAATATGAAGCATGAGAAGTAGAGAAAAGAAGGCAGTTTGAAGATGTACTATTGTGGCAGCAATCCATGTTTGAACAAATATTTGAAGAGGAAGGTGTAGAAGACAAGATTAGATTGTTTTTCAGCAAAAATTTAAGACAATTCAAAGAAAAATTGCAGCAGCAACAAGTGAAGAAAGCCTACAACAAGAAAACACAACAGAGAAAGAAGCAATTTCGAGGATATAGAATTTGGAAGCAGAGAAAAAGAAAATGATAATTTGCAAAAGTTTTGAGTCATTGTAAGCCTAGCTGAGACATAGACCAGCAGGCATGTTTGAGTTATCATGAGTTATGTTTTAGTTTAGCGGTCCTAATTAAGGAGGAGTGTTAAAATATATAATTACTTCCTGCATGCAGAGTTAGAAAAATAATTAAGTGAATTAGTTTAGTTGAGTTATAGATTGATTTGGTGAGTGAGTTAAGTGAGTTGATAAAGTTGAGTTATGTGAGAGTGTGTGCATGTCAATTAGGTTAAATACCCTTCACCGGGTTCATTGTATTCAGAATGTGATTTATTGTGATTGAGATTAATGGAAGAGTCGTAGCTCATTGTTTCATGTGTGAAATACTTATGTTATTATGTGTTTCTCTTCTCTGCCTATCCAACATAATCTACATAGTTGACAAGTGATTAATCTACATAGTTCTAACTGAATGGATCTTTTGGAGGTGATTAATCTACGAAGTTTGCAAACACAATTGCTTTTTTGATACCTTCTCCACCAGAAATTACGTAGACTGAACCCACAAAGGGAATTAACAACGGCACAGGCACAAATGACACAACATTTTCTTACACAGAATGGTTCATCCATCTTCGAATAGAGATCCCAAAATTATAAACAGAATCACATTAACTTTGAAAGATTAAAATAAAATTAGATAAAATAACTCCGCCAACATGAAATAAAAGAAATAAACGAGGTGTGAATAGGTATATAAGCCGATCAACGCATGATAAAAAAAAGGGCGGCTATGTCGGTGGAGTATGAATCCGAATTTTATTTCTCTGTTCGCACAAATTATGCCCACCCTGCGGATTGGATTCACATTCTCTATTCCAATAATGCCCGGGCATCCTCATTTTATTAATAGAGAATAAAAACATAGCAATCACAATTGCTTTCTGACTCGACGGACGCACAAAAAATTAACCACAGAGGAATTCAAAGTGATCAAATTCAAGAGCTCAATTCAAGGAACTTTAGAACCGTGGGATGCTTTGCATTGCAACATTGTTTGGGTTTCAGATCAGTCTCCACAATCTGCCCATCCACCAATAGAAAGACAAGGTCAGCCATTCTTCGGAACTTCTTTCCACTATATTCGGCTTAATTTTCTTGAATGCATGCAAAGATCGTCAGATCTTCTTGTTCTCTGTTTACTTCTTTCAAATATTATAAAGAATTAAATTATGCTTTATTAGTTTTCCTCTTTATAAAACTTTAATTGCACCGGGAAAACAAAAAATGAAATTCAAGATCAGAAAATGCTAGAGTCAAATAGGTGGAAAACCTTGCAAACAAGCCCAGACAGTAAGAGTTTTCCGTGCACGAAGAGAATTCTGCAATGATATAACAACAAAGGAATTAGCAACCATAACCCGAAACAAAACTAACTGAGAATAAACCAGAACAAAGTCGAGTGAAAAACCCTTACTGTGAATTTTAAGGGGAGAGATCTGGAAACTCTGAGTGTGTCATCTCCTTGCTAGAACGAACCTTGAAGACGACTATTATTTTTGCAAGAACCCAAAAGAAAACCATGTGTGGAAAAAGAGCAAGAATTAGAGAGTTGTCTTGCACGGAGGCTCTGAAAGCCCTAATACCACTTCTCTAAAATGGTAAAACCCTGAAAGATTGAATTTGACCAGAACAACAGTGGATGGCTATCCGAAAACAACACCTGTGGCACAGAGCTCAAATCGTGGCACCTACAACATATTTCAATATAGTGAGATAGCGTATTAGTAACCATCATCATTATCTTGCCAATTTGAAACCAGATTCAAGGATTCATATTCAAGAACTCAACTACTGTTATTATATCATGTACACTATGCATACATTTCCTCAAAATTGGTGAATTGGCATAAGGTTAAACGAGTGAGGATGAAGTAGAATATATATATATATATAACTAATTAATAATAAAAGTATTAATCTTAAGGTAGACGCTATTTCAATCGTCTAAAATCAAAATCAATAATTCATAATGATACACGTAGAAATTAATTTAAGAAAACTGTTTTCAAATAAAAACACTTTACAATGTAATTATAATTTCTTTTAAATGGAAATGAACACCTAACATCCCAAATATGGCTAAATTTAAACATGTATAATCACTTTCCTTCTTATAGGAATAGGAATGAATTATTTATGGTGGAACAGAAAGAAAAAAACATATGACGTCTTCTCTCTATGAATGAATAACCATTTAGAGCATATCGATTAGTATCAAATTTGAAATGTAGTGCAATGGCACTAAACTATTACATAATCTAACACACAGCCCATGAGGAACAATTGTTTCAGTAGGCCTTCGCTTTAATCCAACCAAAGTAGTGGCAACTTTGGATCACAACATAAAATGTGGTAAGAGCATGGATGGAATTTGACGGGCATTTATCCCGTATTTGAAGCCGAATTTTTTTGGATGCCTACCTTTGTGAACATGCTTGGAACTGTGGGAAATGTATTTTTGACCAACAATAATTTTCTCAAAACGTTATTAAAGGTTATTTATTTTCACTCTGACTTTTGTAGTATTGTATGTCTATTTTTATTAATAATACCGATATGAGATGAGTTGCAACTTACAACTTGCTGTGTACAAGTTTCAAATCAACTTAAATATTACAAGGGAAAAGTGAAACTAAACCGAACATGACTAATCGAGTCCATATGGAACCATGTTAAAATCATTTCACGAGTTTCCGGGGTATGTAAACACATTTTATTCTACATAATAATATCTGGTCAGAGTACTATTTCACTTTGTTTATTTGGGTGTACCCTACAATGCAGTATGGTAGATGTTTAAAGCATGTCAGCTACTTTGAATTTTTTTCTAAGAATAAATATGTGTCACGACATATAAGGATGAGTTTATCCATCTTAATCTACCGATCACATATTTAGAAGTAACAAGTTCATAGGAAAAATTTCTATAATGAGACTTTACATTAAAAGCTATGCATATTTATAAATGATGCACCCTAAAGAGTTTGATCCTTTTGAACAATTGATCTATAGCGATTTGATATGTATCTAAACGTGTACGCGTATACTAGAAAACATTTATGGAATGTTGCTTCATATATAACCATTCATTATATAGCAATGAAACAGAATTGTCAATGACCAAGAGGGTTGTTGTCTGAGGGTTGGAATTCATTGCTGCGTGTTGCAACTTGCAAGTTTGCAACAATGTTAAGATTATATATATATATTTATATATATATATATAACTAGCAATTGCATCGGGAGGTGCAAGGGAACGCCGAAAGGAGGCAATAACATTATTTGAGCTCGCATTAGTGAGGCTCATTGACCTATTTGAGTAGAAGGATATAGAAATGGTTGTCAATCCATCTCAAGCCTCTAGAAATGGAATTGATATTGGTTGCCACAAACTGAAGCTTGTGTTGATTAACGTCACTAAAGTTTGAGGCATGATAAACCAAGATACCGAATATTAGTGCTACAAATTTAAATTGGGGATTATTGTTAATATAAAGAAAATCAATTGCTCGATTTGGATAAACCAACACTAATCTCTGCACATTAAGGTTGCTTTAGGACTGTCGAGGGGATATGAAACTCGACATGTAGAGTAATGTCATTATGCAAAAATTCAACGCATGCCATGTTCATTGGACAAATAAAATATGGAACACTACACAATTAGAAAATGACATTGCAATAGGAAGTCAAGAAAAGGTCAACACATGCGAGGACAGGTGGGTGACACTGTTCAAGACTATGTCAGTGACGATGAATTGGAATAGTGTCCTGAACATAAACCCAAAAATTTTCCATTTCCTTTTAAGAAACCAACACAAATTATGCACCACCTATACAATTGGGTAGGGATAGAATAATATGAAAGAAATATTAAGGGGAACTCTGAATTTTCATATACACTATTCAAATAAGGAGATACTTCAAAAAAATAAATTATGAAAGAAATAACAAGAAAGCCATTCAAAAACTGTCAAATTTGGAATTTTAGAAAGAATGCCCTCAATTGAAAAGTCAGATATAATCCATCTACAACTTTCAACTTCCAATATAACAAAAAAAAATGTCTGAAGCATATCCAAATTTAAATATATTTAAATATGTATCAAGTGGGAAACTTAAAACAACTCTAAACCTGGTCTGTAACCTAAAATTTTTTCACAAAACCGTTATCTCATAGAAATAATGTGATTCTAATGTGGCTGTTTTTATATGGATATCTCCCAAACAATGAAATGGGAAACTTGCACTTGTGAGAAGACCTGAATTTTCCATAGGTAATTTTTTATCCTTCCAGAATCCCAACCCTTCATACATGTTACAACCACAAGGAACTGAAATGCCGAGTAATTCATCCATTCAAATAAATACACATGAAAAAATCACCTAAGCAGCACTACAGCACACCTGGTAAATGATATATTGTATTTTCCATTAGGGGTGCAAGGGAACGCCGGATGGAGGAGATGTGAATCGTTTTGTGCTATATGAAGGGTAAAAACTGGATTGTGATTTAACAGAATAAAATCCAAAGCTGAACAGATAATCATAAATGGTAAGTAGAAATATGATCACCTAAGGTGGAAAGCCTATAGCTATTAATATCTCGATTCTTTTCACGTTCAATCTATCTATACTGTATACTAAAGAAGCAACCTGACGCCATGTCACAAACTGGCCATTCAAATGACCTGCACATCCTTGAGACTGATGGAGTCCTCATATATGAAGAAGACAATGAGACCTTGATGTGAAATTCCCGTATTTTCTCTGCCTGTGCTTGATGTTATGTCTGGGTGGTTGAATTGAGTGTGCTGATTTTGATTTGCAAAAGGCCGAATAGGATGAGCAAACCCATTATCATATGTTGTTTGCCCATAGAACCTTTAAGTTTGTCTAAGGCGGTAAACCCTGCCCGTGTGGTTCATCATCAAGACAAGATGGAGAATCTGATCAAGTAACCTCTTTAAATAGAAAGTATAGCTCCTACTTTCTGTTTGTAAAATAACGGCTAGGTTGCCTCAAATAATAAAATTTATTTTATTTTACTTTAAAAAGAATAAACCAAATGATTAAAGTTTATAACTTGAATTTTAAATATTTATATTTATTTTAATAAAAATAATAATTTTTAATTTAATATTATTAAATTGTAATTTATGTAATTTTATTTTTATTTCATTTTATTTATTTGTTTGTTTACTTATTTATTTATTAATCTTTATTTTATTTTTTTTCTATTTATTTATTTATTTTATTTTTATTTTTTAATTAAGAATTTTTTTTATCTATTTTATTTTTAATTTTAATTTTATCTTTATTTTATTTTATTTCTATTTATTTATTTATTTGTAATTTTTTTTAAAAATCTTTTCTTATCATAGCATTTAATTATTAAAAATAAAATAAATATATAAATTCAAACTCTAAATATTATTTAATTCTTTTTAACATTTAATTTATTCGATAATAATAAAAACAAATGAATATCCTTTGAATAATGCACCGAGACTATCGTTTTGAATAATAAAAAGGCAAGTCTTGAACACTGAGATGGGAAGAATTTTGACCTCCTTCACTATTAACTTAAAGTGACCTATTAGCTTCGCCATTAACTTAAAGTAGAGCCCTAACAATGAAATAATTGTATTTTTTGGCTTGAATAACAAACTATCAAAAATAGCTTTAGCTTTGGCATGTAGCCATTCATGCCATTTTTCTTTGCAAGTTTGATTAGATATTCACAATGTACCTATCTTTTGTTTGTGGAATTAAATTGGTGCATAAAACCCCACAAAAAAATCTTTTACAATACATCATATATTTTGCAAATTGAAGAAACAGAGTAAAAAGCAAGTCTTGAGCACTGAGATGGGAAGAATTTTGACCTCCTTCACCATTAACTTAAAGTGACCTATTGGCTTGGCCATTAACTTAAAGTAAAGCCCTAACAATGAAATAATTTTATTTTCTGGTTTGAAGTAACAAACTTTGGAGCCATTCATGCCATTTTTCTTTGCAAGTTTGATTAGATATTCATGGTGTACCTACTCCTTGTTTGTGGCATTAAATTGGTGCATGAGATTTTTTGTCAGAGATTTGACAGCTAAGTCTACATACTCTATCTCTTCTGGTTTTGAACCTGTAACTTTGTAAGAGGAAACACATGCTCTTAACCATTAAGCTCACTCAAATTGTACATTAAAATTAAATAAGACACAATTTTACTTAAAAATCTTAGAGAAACACAAAATGATGAATCATCCAATCAAAAAAAACTCTACATACTCATCCATATTAATATGGATTTTAGGGTGCCAACAAATCTATCCATTAATATATGGTTTAATGCTAGATAAGGGGCTCTCGCAATGAGGATAGCAATGTTTAAAATCTTGTGGACACCCCGTCGGCCTACTCTCATGTGCTCCCAAACAATAAATAAATCATAACTCTGCACCAGATGACCTTGAGTTCGACAGAGAACTCTGCTAGCATTGTTCTTTGTAAACAATGCACAAGAATTGTGAAGAAGACAATTAATTCAAACCAAAAGAATTGCATCAAAATTACTTAGCCAATTTTTTTTCCTTTTTTATTGGCTGTTAGCGTTTTATAAACAGAAAATTCGGGAATATGAAAATCAAAATTTCGGAAAAGGACAACTTTGAATAGTATAGCAGTCGGTCACCGGTTCCTCCAAAATTTAGGTAGAGGATAAAGGCATAGCTGTCAATCACTGGGTGGTTGGTCCCAAAAAAGTCAATAATGTGCAGAGATGTGCAGGTTTTCAGGTTTTCACCCTGCACTGTTTCTTGATATTGCTGAGAGCTATCTATAAAGTGTGATTGTTTTCGATCATTATATAGGCATATCTTATGGTTGCTATATGTCGCATTCGTCAAGATACATCCTCAATTATGTGAGCTTGGATTTCTGCTAAATGAACAAAAATCAAGTTGTATACCTAGCTAGTCCCCCTCCTCAAACAAAAGCAAGTCATCCCAATTGCTTTTTTAATTACGACTGAGAAAAATATTATATAGATTTAATGCAGCCTTTCTAAGAAAATACTAAAAGCTCTTTCTATCAGGCACTATAATAATACATTTTAATGCAGTGGAAAAAGAATTGACCACCTGTAAATTGTAATATAATAAATCTATAAATAAAAAAACACATCCTTCCACAACAACATTTTTTGGGGTAGATAGATAAAATAGTTACTGCTAAAAATTCAAATGAATCTTGTATGTAAAGACTCGATGTAGACTCTTTAAGAAATAAAAAAAGCTCTTCTATCACTGACAAAAAGGCACTTGTCACCTGCAAACGGTAAGATGATAATTCTCTAAACACAAACAACAAACTAAAATCTTCCCACAACAAATTTCTGTGGGGTATTTAAATAAAGTACTTATGTTGAATTTCAATTAATCGGGCAAGTTAAAGACTAAAAAATTGCAGGTAACAGACAGAGACAGTGATGCTGGTGCAATGAAAATCACTTACAAGCTTCATCAACAATGGAGATAGAAGACAAACTCTAAGAACCCTTCATACATGTTACAACCACAAGGAACTGAAATGCCAAGTAATTCATCCATTCAAATAAATACACATGAAAAAAGCACCTAAGCAGCACTACAACACACCTGGTAAATGATATATTGTATTTTCCATTAGCAAGGTTCGTCTTGGTCAGTGGTTTCAAACTTATACTATAGCGCTAACCATAATTTTATTACTTCAGGTCAAACCTTGCTCATGGAAATATAGAATATTGACACCTAGAATACCACAGACCGTGTCTGTTAGAGAATAATGTGGCCATGTGTTCTGCTGCATGAGATTTTATCTCTCTTTCATACTATCTTGCCGACTAACTCAATTGTCTGTTTATCACCCGCGGTGCTGTAACTGTGCGGTTTTTTGTTTATGTGTTTCTAATTTTCTTTGCTCTCGATTCACCATCTCCTTCTCGCAAAACAAAAAACGATAATGCCGCTCCTGCATTTTACTCCATTTCACGGCATTGTTCACAATTTTCAGTCTTATCTTGTTTAATTCTTCAAATTTGTTCAAATGCGTTGTGTTCTAACAGGATACACAATCCTGTTTCCTGTTCGAACAGGAGTTGTCAGAGGTCGATTGAGACATCTAGCAGCAATCTTAGGGCTCAATAAAACCAATTTGAACAGCAGCAGAATGAGCTGTTTACAGAGAAAAGCGCAATAGAATCATACGAACCAAGGTTGAAAGATGCGCAATTAGAAGTTGAGAATGAGAGGGAAAAGCTCAGGCTTGCAGAGCAACAACAAAAGAGGCTGTGGATGAACTGAAGGCTGAGCTGCAAAGCGACAAAACCCTTTTGCAGCAGAGTATTATGGATGTTCTTAATTCTGCCCACATCTATATGGAAGGGTTGCATAAATAAATGTCTCAATAAGATAAGCATGTCAAAGCAACCCATTTGCTAGAGGAAAAGAAAGAGAAGATGAACATGATGCAACTTGACTTGGACAATAATGAGATGAAACTCTCTCAAGCTAACTTGTTAATGAAACTTTGAATCATAGGAGAAAGGCTATCTACGATACTCCAGGTAACTATCCCTCGTACCATTTGATTGTCATCTCTTAACGTTATAACATTTTACGATGAATACTTTTCGGCACTATTTAGAATGGATTTAAGTTTATTTAATTTCATGTGCAGGTGTTAAATTTGAAGGAAACCCCTATGTTGTTTCCTCTTCTTCCATGTACAGCTAATGGCTTGTGTGAGCGTTTTAGTTCAGAGTATACCCTGATGTATTTATACTCATTTTATTTGTGAATGTACTCTATTTTCAACGATTCAGTTCTGTTTAAAAAGGATGTTACTCAATGGTATAAAAGATTCATATAAAGTTCTGGGTTTTTATTTTTATTCATTTTGCATGTCATTACTCCACTTATTCTTTCAAATCCATGTTATGATTTTTTTACATGAATTACAGTCGCCACTGATAATCCGATAATGTGCTTACCCAGATTCAAAAAACCCCAAAATTCTATGAAGTTATATTCTCTCTGGGTTTAGCCTTCGATTATGAAATTTTGAGTTATGCTTATGATTTAAAATACGTCATTCCAAAATAATGTTTATCTATTATCAATGATTGATTTCGATTTTTATCCTGTAATAGCATGGCACTTTTCTTTCCAGTACATCATATATTTTTATACTTGCTGTCTACGTTTTTGTTCGATTATTCAATTGTCGATAACTGATACATATATTCAATTTGTAATAACTTACAGAAACTGTAATTTGAATTTACGCATTAGTTTTCCTTATAGTTACAGGCCTAACTATAACCATTTGTTTACTTCTAACAGAAGAACAACAAGAATCTACTACTCGAACTCCTAACATATGGTAACATCAACCGAATTGCTCAATTGGGATGAAAGGAAGGCACAAATGTTCTGGAGGTAAGACGGAGACGCCTCTCGTTGGCACAACCTGGAAGCATATTTGCACGCGGATTTCGTTTACAGTACTGCACGCAGATTTCCTGGACAGTGGATGATCAAGACTTTAACTCACTCGCATCCAATACTTTGCTGCCACATGTGAAGATTTAACTGGCTCCATGTGCGATGGAAAACTGTTTCTCATTGACTGGGGTGAACAGTGTTTGCTCACCCCAAGCCCGCAAAGAAAACGCCTCCGGCGTAATAAATGAAGCATGGAGTAGTTCAGTGGACATTGGCACATATTTAGGACGACCAAGAGGATGGTTGCAGTCTGGAATAATATGAGTCATGAAAACGCTATGATCTCATCGATCATTCATTAATCAACCAAGTATGCTAAAGCCTGATTCCCTCTCCAATTTGGGGCGTGCTCACTCATCTAGTTAATATACATAATGCGAGGATTTCCTTTATGATTATATCGATCTCTTGATATTTACAACTATAAATTTCAACAACTACTGATGATATCACACCTGCAGGTTGCGAAGAATAATATGGGTTTTCGGGCCCTTCGAGTAATAGATAGTCAAGACTCAAGACGGATTCGCCTCCCTTTGTCCATCAATTTATCGCTAGCAAACTATCAGTGTGACCAACTCATTCAAACACTCGGCCCCTCTTGTTATTTCCGCCATGGATCGAGCTACCTCCCTTGTAATGAATGTGAAGGATGTTGGGACTTTGGAGATTTGGGCCTGATAATATGCGTCCACAATGCCTCACAAATCTTAGCCTCAAATACTAGTGAGAAACAATTATCCCAAGCTAGCATTCCCTTCAACTTCATTATTGAATTTGAACATGTGTTTCTCAAAATGAAACCGTGAAACTCATTAATAAAGCATGAATTTGCATATTATGAGTTATGTTCACTCCCTGTTTTAATGCTTTGGCATGATATAAATTTTTAATCAAACTTTTATTGTGAAGCATTAATTTATTACAAAAACATCACTATTGAAAAGAAAATATTTAAACATAAAATTTCTTGATGAATAACATATGGACCAAAAACGTAAAAAACTAAACGACAATTAACAAAATCCAAATTCTAACCCTGAGTGAGAGAAATTACCATCGTACGTATGTCACGCAAGCAAATCCATTGGCAGTGGTCCCCATACTAAACCCATACTCGTATATAACATGCATGGGTCAAACAATTGGTTAATTTCACAAGGTCGTATCACGCAGAGCCAAATAAAATTGGAATAGGATCATCGACTATCAAAAAATGGCATGGATGCTCATCTCTCAACAACTATCTTTATGTTAAAGGGAACACATAATAGTTTTCTTTAAGTCAGTTGCATCCGTATGATTTACAACTATATATATGAATTCACAACAATATAATTGGCCATCATTTTTAGTTTAACCCAAAAAAATAAATAGGTTCACTAATAATATTTTTAAATATTATTATAATTATTTATCATAATAAATTAAAATAATATAAATATAATTATAATTATAATTTTTTTTTTTCATTTTTTTCTATAAATCTTATAAGAAAACAAATTCAGTAAAAAATTACAAAACTTCAATATATATTTATGTTAGTTTTATTTAAACATGATAACAATTATATAAAATTGAAATTATTTTATTTTAAATTATATATATATATATATATATAATTAACAAATTAGTAAATTAAAATCGTTTTATTTTTAATATTTATATAAATGAATATAGAAATGACTAAATATGTACATAATTAAAATGGTGAATAATGATAAAGAAATAAAGTTTAGTGATGAGAAAGATAAAACAATGTATCTATCATAATGGTTAATTACATATATATTTTAATTTCTAAATCTTCTCGGAAATCACATGAATTTTTTTGGAACCTACGTGTTTGGAACTACCAACTGTAATTCATCATGAGGATAATGAAGATTGGCTGATCAGACCATCCATTTAAATACCATGAAGAGAGAAGCAACTAAAATAAATAAATAAATAAATAATAATAATATTAAAAATAAAAATAAAAATAAAATAAAAAATAAATAATAAATAAATAAAAATAAATAAATCAATAAATAAATAAAAATAAAATAATAAAATAAAAAATATATAAATATATAAAAATATATATAACATAAAATAACTAAATAAATAATAAATAAAATAAAATAAAATAAATAACCAAATAAAATTAAAATAAAATATTCTAAATTAAAATAAAGTAAAACAAAAATGAAACTAAATAACAATAATAGTAATAATATAAGTAACAATGATAGTAATAATATAAGATAACCTAATCATAAATATACAGTTAGATAAATAGATAAATTATATCGAACGAAATAAATAAATAAATAAATAAATATAAATATAAATAAACAATAAACAAGAATAAAAAGGGGCAGGAACGAAATAAAAAGGAGACCAGAAGAGGAACGACCACTACAAGGAGTGAAGAGAAGGGATCCAACAACTGCTGACCTTCCAATATTACTAAATTCTTGATATGTCTTTGCACTATCAGTCAATTGTGACCATGTATGCTCATGCATGTGAGGGCCCTCCCTCTTTAATTCTTGCGATGTACTCAAGGATTGTGGGCACATCACTCAAGGACCTATTTCCTCTTGCCATTACACCTCTATCGGGGATTATCTCTTATTTTATTATTTTCCTTAGAAGGCCAATTTTAGACTTCAAAATTCTCCTAATGTCTTCCCCACCTAGGTCCTAGCTAATGACATAATGAATTATAATTCCTTGACAATATTCCACCAATATAGTACTAGCAACCTCAATCTAACTCTAGAAATAGCAACCAACAAATATATATATATATATATATATATATATATTATCAAAATAATGGATATGAATAACATATATATATATATGTATATATATATTATCAAAATAATGGATATGAATAACAACAAACTATATATATATATATATATATATATATATATATATATATCAGCAATTGCACCAAATGTTGCAAAGGAAATGCTGTAAGGCAGTAGCATATAGCCCTAACTAATTCTTCTTTCATATCTATTGAAAGACCAAAAAATCAAGGGCAAGGACCATACTACAATGAAATCTTATTGCAATAATGCTTCAGTGAGCCTTACAAATCATGAGGCCTATGTTGAAGTTAAAGACCTTGTCTGATTATGCCAAAATGAACTCCTCACGAATAAAGACATAGATCATGATTTGTTACCTTTGAAATCAAAGGTTGTTTTCATATAATTCCTCCACATTTCTTCTTGATCACTTCCTCTTGCTATAGACAACCTTAATCAATACAAATATTTTTTTTTATATTTTGAAACATATGTGTACAAAGGACTATAACAATTTTGTAAAACAATTTTGAATTTCTCCAACAATTTGGCAAAGGCAATATACATTTTTTGTAGGGCATTATCGTACCTTGTACAAGTCCAAGACTTTCATCTGCTTGTTTAAGTCATCTTGTGCATTTGTATTTTTATATAAATAAAAATTACCAATTTTTGTTAAAAAAAAATTATGTTACTCAATGGTATTATTATAACAATGGTTTCTATGTTCTTATTGTTAATATGGTGCCTCAATTTTTAATCTTGTTCAAGGCATAAATTCAAGTTATAAAGTCAATCGTAATATAGAAAATTATTGGAACTCCCTAGAAAGATTACAGAGATTAGCTACTTGTGTAAATCCATCTGGTACATTTGTTGGATTTTATATAAATAAAAAACATTTCTAGAACTCCCTAGCAAGACTATAGATATTAGCTACTTTTGTAAATCCGTCTTGTACATTTGTTGGCTTTTATATAAAAAAATTATAGATTTTTTGTTAAAAAAAATGATACTCAATGGTGTTATTATACAATGGTTCAAACTTTTATAATTTATATTAAACAATTCAAGATTTTTACACAAGTTCCCATCTTTCACCATATTTCCTACATAAGTGCCCATATGGCCTTGGAACAGTAAAAAGTTCCCTATCTTAACCTTGAATAGTAAGCCATAGAGAAATGGAATGATTAATGAGTCTTGATACTATCAAGAAAAATCAACATTTTCATGTTAGTCCCATCATAATTATAATTGCAATCTAATATGAACATTGGAGTTAATTTGCAAATAAATGTGTATCATACCGACAGCAGATTGAGGGTCGTGGTTTCTATTGAACGACAAAATGTGTCCACATAGAGGCTTGTGGTCTTTGTTATATGAAACATGGTCAAATATACAAATATAAAGGTTCACACCTAAAGAGATATAGATAATATATTTGAACAATGAAAACGTGAATGGGACCAAACCTTATCCCTCATCCTTCACATTTCATTGATGAAATTGGATTGGAATTGTCATAAAAATTTTAACCCAGGAAAAAAATTTAGATTGCAAGCTTCCTCCAATGATCTGAACTTTGATATTATGAAAACATACCTGGAAGAAGTTGGTTTAAGCTACAAGCAGCATGAAGCCTAATCAAAAAACCCACAATAGGGCCATTGTTGTAGGTATTTGGTTGACTATGTACATAGTTGTATCTCTAATCTGCAAAATTGTCATTCTAATTAGTTCCCCCAACAATAGCCCCATGAAAAACATTGGAATCACTTCCCTTGTTGCATAACATTCTCTAGAGACCAGGGAGGATGGGTTTACTTTGTAAGATGTGATAGATGAAGTTGTGTGGTGTACTTGATGAGGGTAGTTACTACCATAGCCAACCATGTAACTTATGGCTCTCATATTGTCTCTGAGGATGTTATCTATCTGCAAGAGACAAAAGGAAAAATACTTTATGGATTTTCTCAAGAACCTATTTTATAGACTAGAAAAATTGATTTGAAAACCCTAATATACATGGCAAAAATTAGAATATTTGACTAGGAATTGGAAACCAAAAACAAGGAAGACTTGTTGAAGAAAAAAACATATAATCATTTGATGTTGGTAGTAGTTGGGATTGGAAAGCATGTTGTAAGAGACCACAAATGCATACCTAATATTGAGCAAAGGATAGATGTTATGACAGACGAATAACTCCACCTAAGCACTGAAGGTTCTTGCGAGCAACAGTGAGGTAATCAAACTAAAATGTGCGGGGAAATGATGCACTTGTCACAAACTCGATGTTGTTTGATTTCTGCTAAAACATGAGGCCACCTAGATTTTTTTGTACAATCCTATATCTACAACCATGCGCACATGAAAAGATATGCATTTTCTTGATATTTTTGTAAAACACCATTACTCTGCCCACCTCTGCCTTGTATGAGGAATTGCAACAATTTAAATGATAATTCAATCCAATGAAAATCATTCAATCATGAAGACAATATCATTGGCCCAAAGAGACAAGTAGCATATCTTAATTACAAGGAAATATAGTGATAGTAGCTCAATGGAACCATTGGTGTCCAATATAAATATAATGATTGATCATTATTACCCACCTTGGAGGCTAGGACTTGAACTCCAACATACTTCACATCCCAAATGAATTCAGACATTTTCCATCTTGTACCACTTAGAGAATTGACATTGTCAATCACATAGATCATGTAAGACATATCTCCAGTAGCCTCATGAAGCCATGTCCCTGCCTAAAGAATTTTATCCTACAAAACATGACAACAAAGAGTATATGCATCCAAGATTTCATTTGGATGAGGTGGTTGGGGGTTCAAGCCATTTTCAATATATATATATATTAAAATTCCTTAATGAAATTTGTCACAGTTTTGTTTGAGTACAATTATTCTACCCCATTTGTTGTTGACTTAACAAACACAATCACTCTCTCAAGATTCTGCTTTTCTTAGTGTTTAGAAAAATTGTCAAGCTTACATACAAAAATGACACTACCACCTTATATTGTTAATATTATTCAATTTTGTTATACAAGTACACTTTATAGATATATATGTTAAATAATATTTGTACAACCATATGTTGTAGATATCATAGAGTGTTAAATTCACAAACCTAACATAAAATAATATTTGCAAACCCATTGGATGAGAATTCCTACAATTTTTTAGTTCATAAAGGCAATAATGTTAAGATCATGTGATATTGGTGAAGTGAGGTTATTGTTAAAATATTATAATATTGGTGAGAATATACTTACTTATTTTTTTTTTTTTTTTTGATGGTTGATGCATAATTAAATCTCATTTTAATTTATGTTGTTTAAATAAAAAATAATTAAAATTTTAAATATAAATAACCAAGAGATAGGGAATAGAATGGAATTTTTAACCTCCGATAAATGCATTGACTAGTTCTATAATAACGAACATGATTATATATATATATATATATATATGATTTTATTTTATTTTATTCTATTCTATGATAAAGATAAAATTCATAAAATAAAACAAAAGAAGCTTATATTAAGAAAATGTTTTTTGTGTGATATATTAATATAGTACATAATAATAATATTAATATAACACAAAATATTAATATGTAAATGACTAGCATAAATAGATTTTAATAAGTCATATGAAGTAAAGTTTTAAGAAGAGACTGGTCATTCAAACAAATTTAATTCACATGTAAGAGTAGCCATAAAATTTATAACCAGTAACAACTCACCTAGGTCTTTTCTATAAATTTTCACCTATCTAAGAATTTATATTATAATATAAAGACATGAGGGCCTAGTTAAAGTATTGGGAGATCGACGAGAATGTTGCATTGCAAAAAATTAATAACATTAAAAAAATGTTCTAAGTTCAAAGAAAAAATGTGTTGTGAGAAAGAAAAATGTGTTGTGAGAAAGATCTAGTAGCTAAAAGAAAATTAAGATATTATAAGGAGGTCATCAACCCCACCCTAGAAGATCAAAAGTATCTCTCTGTTTTAACTAGCTCAAAGAAGAAAATTAATATAGCCAAGATTAGAACGAACTCTCATGAGCTCCATAGTGAAACAAGTCATTGGACAGTTCCTAAAACACCATGGATGGAAAGGATCTGCCATCTCTGTGAGAATATGAACATCGAGGATGAAAATCACTTCCTCTTAGAGTTCCCCGTGTACAACCACATTAGAGCTCAATTTCATAATCTTTGTTGCAATACTGACCTTACATTTTTCCTCAAGCTGTTGAACTAAGTTCTTTTTTGTAAGAACCATTTTAACTTCCAAGATTGTTTATGTCCTGTCATGTACTCCTAGATCATCAAGTTCATATATGTTTTGGGAATTCAAAAACTTAATGATTTTGTTAGATATATCAGGCATATCTCCCAGCTCTTCATTTATATTGGAAATGGCCTTATTAGCTTTCTCAATCAATTCTTTTTGCTCAAAAATAATATGGATATATGGCCAAATTTTATTCATGTCTTCAATAATGCTGGTCCATATAATTTCTTTAGCTTGACCCAGGGTGTTGCCAATGGAGGATTCACTTTTAGACTTCTGTAATTTTTGTATCTACTTATGAATTCTCTTTAATTCTGTTGCATGGGAAGTCTCAGTCCTTGCCATTTGGTCTTGCAAAATTTTGTTTTGAGCCTGCAGTATTTTAATTTATTTTGATTCTAGTGACATATTCTCCACTGATTTTGCTAGCTAATCTGCAACATCTCCTGTGCTAGATGTAGAACTTGTTGATGTAGGAATGTTTGTAAGGCATACAACCTCTAAAGGGACAATATATGTTTTGCAACTTACTCTTTTTCTTTGACCATTTCCTCCATCTCAGTTTCCATATGTTTCAGTTGGGCAGTTTTCTCCATGATGAGTTTCATCATCTCTAATTTCTGGGACTCTGTCTCCTTAATTTCTTTTGTGAGTGGATCTTATGTGGCTGACATATTCAACTGCTTCCTTAATGTTGTTATATCTGCATTTTTCTTTTTTATTATCTCTTCCATAGCCTGCACATTGGAGGGGTCATATCCCATATTTACAACCAATTCCTCCAAGGATTTTATCCTTATATCCTTGGATAGAGAAGAGATCTTCTCCATTTTAAGTTGTGACTGAACATTTGCTAATGAAACTTGCAACTTAGAAAAATTCATTGTTGTATTGGATAATGTAGAAGAGATCATTTCACCTATTTGTTTATGCATTTCCATCTAGTTGATGGGATGAATATCCTTGATGCTAAATTCGAATGAAGTCTTCTTGTAGTCTGCTTCTATCTTAGGCTTTGAAATTTGAGCCTCAAGGAATGCCATGTGCATTTTCCCTTTTTCTGAGTCAAATGTTGATAAGAGTATGCTCTGAGAGTTGGAATTTTGCTTCCAGAACTGGGTGTATGTGATATTCTTCAAAAATTCTTTCCTTAGTTTTATTTCCCTGAAGGTATCAGAAACCGTCTTTTCCTCTTCTCCTATAGCAGCACTGGATGTGGATTTATGAAGAGCTTGCTGCTGACTTGGCACAATAGTTGAAGTAGTAGGGAAAGAGATGGGCTGAACACCTACTGGAGAAGATCCTGGAGTGTATCTCATGTTTGTAATTGTCTCCTGCTCTGACTCTTTTCCCTGATCAATATCCATATGGATCCTGGCTCTTTTCCTGTATTTAATTTTAAATTCTTTATTGGAAGTATCAGTCACTTAAGGTGACTGATATTTCCTCTGCCTCTTCGTTGTTGCTTCTTTCTTATCCTCTTTGTCTTGTTTTTGTTGTGGCACATGGGTTTGTAATCCTGAAGTTGATATGGCCTGCTCCTCGCCTCCTGTAAAGTGTTCTCTGCCCATTTAGTTTGATTCATAAACTTCTCTATTTCTGGCCTGTGAGTGTGAATGTAGGGTGTAGACTTGTTTTCCACCCTCATTTTAGAAATTATCCCAAATGGATCATAGGACCATGTAAATTTGTTGGTGAATTTCATCTCTTTTAATCTTTTACTAGCTTCCTCTCCTGCTGCCCTGCTATTGCATATGAATGGTCCCATTTTAGACTTGATCTTGAACTGTGACTTCTTCTTTGCTGAAACAAAATGAACCTCATTAGCATTTAGCATCTGTCTGATATACTCCAAGGAAGAAATACTCATTGGGAGGAATTTTGGCAATTTGGAGGGTTTTTTTTGGGTAAAGGGATATTTTCAGTCAAGAACAGTTCAAGATTTTTGGCTCTCTCAGCGAAATGTAGCTTCCGGTATAGCTCTATGAGGACTTCACAGGAAAAAGGTGTTGTATTTTATGCTGAGGGTCCCTACATCATTTTGATAATTTATTGGGCATTGATTGTAAATAATACCTCACCAATAGGGGAATTTACAGCTCTTTGATTAAGGACATAGCAGGCATGACATTTTCTAATGAATTCAAGGGCACTCTGGGTTTTATGGAAAATGTAGTAAGGCAAGTTGGTGTCCCACAATCTAATATCATCAGCACCATCAATTAATTTATCCTCTAACCAACAGTAAACATAAAATAGGTCGAATTCACGGAGGGTCTCATGAATTTTGAAGTCTCTATCTGCAAGGCTGATATGGTCCAGGTCAACAGGAAGGTGATCCATAGGGTTAAAGGGTTCTTGACCTTTATTTTTGGGAGGCATGACTGGTTCAGGCTGCAAACAATGATTAATTTATTGATTGTGCAGGTATGCAGGGAACGGAAAGGAAATCATAATGGAAAAAGCAGAAGAATGGAGGAAATTACTATGATTTGCAAGTAGTTGATGTCTTTCCCGACTTTTCTTGGACCTGTAACAATTCAAAATGAAAAATTGTTGCAGAAACAAAATTAGGAAAGCACAGTAAATTTCTGAAACATGTGGGAGGAGGTAATTTATGATTTCCCTAGGTTTCCATTGTTCATGGCGCAGGTCCATTGGTTAACTGTTAAGTAATTTAATTAATTAATGAGTTGATTTGAGCGGGAGTGGAGGTGATTGGTTGGATCAACGGGTGGATGAGGTGGCGCAACGGGATAAGCGGAGACATAACAGTCACGAGGATGGTTTTGGTTGTCATAGAAGATGGCTTTCGGAGGGGGTAGCGCGCAGTAAGCGGTTTTCGGTAGGGGTGAGAACTCACCAGCACTCAACATGTCATGGTGGGTTCGTGTTATAATACCGCTCATTTCAGACACCGGAAAATTTTGGATGGTGTGGGGGGCTAAAAAGTGTTATTAGCCGTCAGATTAAAAGATATGGGTTCAAATGAGGGGAAAAGGTGGCGAGGGTTTAATATGACGTGACGGGATAAATGGTGGGGTCGGGAAATGAAGTGAAATATGTGACAAAATGAATGGTGGGGTCGGGAAATGAAATAAAATATGTGACAAAATGAATTGTGGGGTCGGGAAATGAAATAAAATATGAAAGGGATGGTATGAATGGGTGAAAAATTAGGTAAATGGGAAATAATCCACAAAAACATTTTAATGGATCGAATCTCTGAGCTTAGGATAAAACTCTTATCCCTTTGTTTTCCTCTATCATATGAAAATTCTTTGCAATGTAACTTAGGATAAAATTTCATGCCTTTTTCCAAAGTCACCTTTCTCTTTCTACCTACCCTTTTCTTCTAAACTAACATTTTTCTTATTTTCTTTTGCAGGGTGCATTTGAGCTAGCAGATCCAGATCATATTTCTCATGAAAATCTATCCTACTCTACACTTATTTCACCTATTGATTCAGATTACATTGTTGAGTCAATTTCATTTCTACTTAGCTACTGATTTACCAAGATTAAACTGTTTGGTATATCTTTATTCACTATCCTATTTAATAGAAATTCAAACATTTTCAATCATGCTTAGACTGTATGAATTGAAAAAAATAACTTATCAGTAGTGGCATTTTGACTTAAAACACTTTCAGTATTATTCTTTTATGGGGTTTTCTTTTCTTTCATTCTTTTCAACTATTTTCTTTTGTCTTTTTGTCCTTTTTTTATTTCTTTTTTCAACCTACCCTCTTTTATTTTTGTTTTTTTGGAAATAATTTGAATATTGAAATTCATGTACAATATGAAATTGCAAATATAAAATACTCAATCAGCTCGGGATCCCATAATTTATAGGACCCTAACAGTGGCTCTAGCTGGGGATGGCACTTCTCCAAGAAAAGTGTCAAGAACATAAGATCAGTAGCCTTGAGTACTCCATTTCTGCAATTTCTTCATCTGAATTATTTTTCTGTTTTAAAATACTTATGGTATATCATCAAACCAAGCTTAGGGCCTTCTCTGCAGGCTTCAACCTTTGTTAATAAGTTACCCAATCCAAATTTTAAAATCTATGATATTTACAATGATGAAAGATAAATATTTATTCTTAAGAAAAGTAATGCTTCAGCATCTTGCCATTGACAGGACCTCCAGGTATCTCTGTTCCATCTATCTCTTTAAGGAAAAATGCATTATTTCCCCTGAAATCATAAACAATGTATGGTCCATTACAAAGTTTGTCAAGTTTTCCGTGTTTACCTTTGTCTTCTCTTCTAGAATCCCACTTTAGAACTTTGTCTCCAATGTTAAAATCATTAGCCTTTGTTCTTCTGTCAAAGATCTTCTTAATATTTTCCTGAACAATTGGGTCCTATTATAAACTTCCTCCCTAGATTGTTGTAACTAGATGGTCTGATTTATCCTTATTTGTACATCATTTGGTGCAGCCTGTATTTCTTGAATGATCTTCATGACTGGAACTCCTAAAGAGGATGGAAAAAATGCATCCATTCCTTAGACCAATTGGTATGGTGACATGCCAATTTATTTTTTGGTGGTAAGTATGTCAGCCCAAAGTGCATTGACCAACTTGTTATACCAAGATTTCTTGTTGTCTTCTAACAAAATTTTGATAATGTTTACCAAAATTTTATTTGAGGATTCAACCAACCCATTACCTTAAGGGTAATAAGTTGTTGAATGTCCCAAAGTAATGTGGTATTTATGACAAAATTAAACCATCTTCTTGGATTTAAATGATGCAACATTATCAATGATAAGTTTTCTAGGACAACCAAGTCTGGAAAGGATATTAGTTTCAAGGAATTTAATAATGATAGAATCAATTGCAGCTATGGACGGAGTGGCCTCTATCCATTTGGTAAATTAGTCAGTGGCAGTAAGAATCCACTTGTGTTGGGAAGAGGAAGGAGGATGAATTTCACCAATGAAATCCAATCCCCATTGTTGGAAAGTGCTTTCAACAGAGATAGGCTTTAATGGCAGGGGAAAAAAAATTCGCTTTCCTTCAAAAATATGGCATTTATGACATGCATTTACCATTTTATATATGTCAGGGAAAAGAGTAGGCCAGTAAAAACCAACCCTAAGGATTTTATTAACAATGGTTTTCAAATAAATATGTCCTCCACACTCATCTTCATGGAACTCCTGCATAACCTTTTATGCATCATCTTTTAACAAGCATTTGAGTAAAATACCCCCATCATCTTTCCAATATAATACATTTTCTAAAATGCAAAATTTAACTGCTTTCAACTTCATAAATCTTGTATTTTTTTTGTCAGACTAGGAGGAGCATTTAAATTGAATAAAACATATAAGAGGTCTGCATACCAGGGTGAATTTAGGAACGATTAATCGATTTTTGGAGTTCCATGTTCCTCTTCATCATCCAATGAATAAACCGTGTTGATATCTAGTGCATGAAATTTTGACTCAACCATCAGTTTGGCCAGTCCCTATCCTTTGATCAATTTGGTGGGCTTGATTTCTAAGTCATATTCCAGAATGATGGAAATCCATTTTCCTCGCTTTCCATCGGGTCCATTATGCGTTAAAATTTCTTTGACAACTGAATTAGGCACATAAGCAATAATATGGGAGTGTAAAATATATACTCTAAAATATTTTATTGGTTTAACCAATGCAAATGCCTGTTTTTCCATAATGTTGTATTTCAAAGAGGCATCTCTCAAAGATTTTCTAAAGAATGCAATAGGTTGTTCAAATTATTCACCGTTTTTCTGCAATAGGACAGCGACAATAGTGTGTTCAGAAGAAAAAAAAAGTTAATGAAATCTTTGGTAAAATCTGGGCTAATTAACACTGGAGATTTTGTCAATGCATGTTTGACTAGATCAAAATATTGTTTAGCTTCAATATTCCACCTTCTTTCTGAATCTTTTTTAAGCATGTTTTTTATATTTCTATGAATTTCCGCAAGATTAGGAATGAATCTCCTTAAGAAATCAAATTTTCCAATAAAAGACTGAAGTTCTTTGATGTTTCTTGGGTGACTGATTTTAAGTATACCTTCAATCCTACTAGGATAAATCCTAATACCATCCTTAGAGGTAATATGACCAAGAAACTTTCCTTGTTCAAGACCAAAAAGTGTTTTCTTAGGATTTAATGAGATGCCAAACCTTCTACATTTTTCAAAGACTCTTCTTAGGTGTGCCAAGTGTTCCTCATCAGTTTTCGAATAGACACTAATGTCATCAAGATAAATCATAATAAAATGACCAATTTCATCAGAAAAAGAAATATCCATTTCTCTATGGAAAGTGGCTCCGTCGTTCATTAACCCAAAGGGCATCTTCGCATACATGAATGTTTCCTATGGAGTAGTGAAAGTAGATTATCCTGATCATCGGGATGCACTAAGACTTGGTGATATCCTGAGAAACCATCTAATAAGGAGATCCTACTAGATCCTACCACACTTCGTAATATGTGATCCATTTTAGGTAATGGGTAGTTTTCTTTTAGCGAGACCTTGTTTAAATTTTGGAAATCAATGCATAATCTAATTTCTCAAGTTTTCTTCCATGTAGGTACAATGTTAGATACCCATTTAGAATATTTAAGAGGAACTATGATTTTAGCATCATACATTTTCTTCACTTCTTTCTCAACCAAAGGCATTAGGATAGGATTTATCCTACGCAGTTTTTGTTTAAATGGTGTTTGATCTTCTTTGATTGCGATTTTATGTTGTATGATACTAGTGTCATATGATTTCAGGTATTCATAACTCCATGCAAAGACATCTATGAATTCTTTGAACAAATCTATGTACTTTTGAATCTGAACAATAGGCAGTGATTTTGATAGTTTCATCATTTTAGGATTTTGTTCACTACCTATGTTACATTCTTCTTTGTTTTCTCCTATGGGTTCTATTTTTGGCTTTTTTGCTACATCGTTGAAATCAAAAAGTTCTTGTAATGGGACAAACCTCTAGATAGGACATTATCCTTCAGCTAAAGTACCTCATATCCCTCTTTTTTTGGGTCTTTTTCATGCAATTCTGGTTTATGTACAATTTTATTTGCTGAAATATTTACATAAGGGACATCAAATTGTTTATCTACACTAACTTGTACATCAGTTTGACTTTCTACTTCACAATCTAAATCTATACTACTATCTTCGAACTCATCCTTTGACTGCAAGAAATTTTCAATCTGTTTGTCATTTCCAAATACTTTCCACTATCTCATGTTATCAAGTACAGCAGGACGATGTTTAGCTTACACCGTGTATTGTCTGTTGGGATGAGGCAACTTGCATGTGCTTGTTGAAAAAGCCAAACCATTAGCTAGGATATTCTGGTTTCTTGGAATGACAACAAGATCATATTCTTCAAAAGTTCTTAGAAATTCAAGCACAACATTTCTGTATGCTCTCAATCTAGGATGTTTTGTAGCATATTCTACTTTGATCTATTTTATAATTAATTCAGAATCCCCATGAACAAAAATTATTTTAGCTCCTAATATTCTCAGCAATTGTAACCCTAAGAGAAGTGCCTCATATTCTCCTATCTTATTTTTACACTGAAAGTTGAGTTTGTAGGAATGACCTTCTGCATGATTATTCCTTGAATTTCACACATAAACACCAACCCTTGAACCTGATTTGCCACAAAAGCCATCAAAGTTCATGTTCCAAAAAGGCTCAATTTCATTTTTTTTTGTAAAATTTGTATTTTATTTTCCTATTTTTCATCAGAGTCATTTTCTGCCTTGGTAAATTATGCATAAGTGTCTCCATCATTATAAATAATGAAGGAGTGAAGGTAAGTATAAACAAATTAAAGGGGGTAGTTATGTGGTTTCGCTTGACTACTCACCATATACTTCATTAAGGTTTCCCTATATAATCTTCTCTTTTGACCAAACACTAGTATTGTGGCATAAGACATGTCCATTTGAAGGGTCCCTTGTAACTTTGATCCCCATGAGCATGACAACAACATGCCATACTTAGGAGGAATATCAACTACTACTGTTATCTCAAAATCAGACCCTGATAGGCTGCTAGTCAAGGAGACCTTGAGTAACTATTTCAAACCAAACTTTTAGTTGAGGCTTAGCCTCCTCAACCTGAGAGGGCTCTCTCAATAGGTTAATGATTTGCAAATAAAGATCAGATTGCTAACTCTGTGAATAATTTGAATAAAGTGAATAATTGGTTGACTACTAATCAACAAACATCTATTGGGTAAATGGAGTCAAATGTGCTTTCACAAAACATAAATATCAATTTCATATAGAAGTCAGGGTATTTCAGGGTTTAGAAGCATCAATAGAACACAGTTCATGAACATATGAAGGAAGTTAGAGCACCTTCAGGGAATTCTAAGTAACATAAATTCATGCCACTGCAAAAAATTTAAAGAGAAACATCATGAGACAATCAAACATCCATAACCCTTTATGAATCCTGAGTGATGAAGCAAAACTCTCTGTATTAAGATAAAAACACAGTTCTCTGATATCACACAAAGTATGATTGTTCAATGAAAATTCCAACCCTATGCAATTCGATTTCTTCCCTCTTATAGAGTGGTCATTACATCCTTGGATTCCTTCCAAACATTTGAGAAGAAATTCGAATTTGACACCTATCAACTTCTAAACAAACTTCATTTACAAACTGACAGTTAAACTATCTGTCTTACAGTCCTAATACAAATAGGACTAAAACACTATTTATTATATCTTAACAACCTTTAACAACCTTAACTAATTATTAAAAGCTATGCTTGACAGCTATTTCTTCTAGACTTCGACCATGATGTTGTTTATATTCTTACTGTTAGACCCCATCAACCTGCTTCTTATCCATTCCTGCAAAAGAGGAGCATGTTCCCTGTATAATAGCCGAATGCCTCATTTCTATCCATTCGAACCAACTGTTGAGGAACTGGTGCTCAAAACATGTGGAAAATGTCTTATAACCTTCATTTGTATTCGAACTTCCAGCTATGCAAATCCCAAACCTCCAAAATGGTGCAAAAACTGTGAATACTGCTGTGCTACAAAACTATCGAGTCTACTATTTTCGTAGCGTAGAATTTTTCTTTTAAAATCATGCTTCAAACCTCCATTTTTATGTGCTGAACCTCTTGGATATTCATTGATATTCTACATATGCCTCCCACCAGCATCAAATCTCAAAACCAAACCCTTTTCACCTTTGAAAATTGCAAAAATTCTTCAAACTGCATCCTACAACAGTTTCGTAGTGCACCACGAAACTGTTGTGTGTCACCTTCAGCAGTTTCGTAGCATGCTACGAAACTCCTGAGTCTTCACTTTTCACAGCTTCCTTCCAAAATTTTAGTTTTCAACCCTTTAATACTATATTTCTAGGTGTATATCAGCCTTCATAACCCATAAACATCAACTTTAAACAGCTCCAAAAATGAGATATTACCACATAACCTTAAAAATTTGTTAAGGGATGACAGTTACTGTTTGCACTTATTTTAGCTGTGGCTGATCTTCAAAATGTGCTAGTTGTATTTCCAGGTCTTCTACTCTCCTCTTAAGCCTTATATTATTTTCCCTTAGCTTGGTATTAGCCATCCTAATGAGTTTTTCTTCTTTGATTGCAGGTCAGGTCCATATGAAGAATTGAGCTTGACTATCAATTAATTCAAGGTTTGGATTTTTCTCCATCTCCCACAGTCCTTTCATCCTTTCAAAGTTTTCCCTTTCTTCTGCATGCACTCTCACCTTTTTCTTCAACTTATCAATCTCATTATTTGAAAGTCTGAGTTTGTCTTTGACATCTTCATAGCTGCTCTTTTCCTTCTGAATATTGAAAACCTTGTTTCTGTCTTCTTCAGGCATTGAAAATGATGTATTTGTTGTTTCTTCAAAAACATTAGCACTTTCACCTCCTGTTTGATCTATCTCCATGTATGACTGTTTCAACTTCTTGGAGTGCCTAGTTGAGGGTTTTCTGCGCCTAAAGATAAAATCTGCCACTTCATCCTGAAAATCTAACCTTTTGGATGTCTTCAATTTCTTTGATTTGCTGCCACCTATATCCAGTTTGATGAAGTTTTCTTGTACTAGGGGAGACTCTTCGATGTCAATAGCTTGAAGTATATCATTCAAATTACCTCTTGACCCCTCTGTAACTACAACCTTACCCTTTTCCTTTAACCTTTGACTCCTAGTCAACTTCTTGTGATATGTTTTACTAGTTGGCTGTTCTAGAATTGTCTCCTTAACCAAAGTTTTCTTCTTCTGTGCGGATTTAGGAGTATCTTGGATATTCAATGTTGTTCTTATCATTGATTCTTTAACTTATTTCTGAGGCTTGAGCTGAACAAATCTTCTTGACTTTGTTTCTACAGGGGCAGTAATCTTTGATGGAGTTTTTTCTTTAGGTTGAGGACTAACACCTGTTCCTTGAATCCCAATTCTACTCAAAAAGAGGAATTCAACCCAATCTCTATTTTCTTTCTGCAGCTCATGTAAGACTATTAACTTGACTAAGCCATGGTGAAATAATGAGGTTTTACATGACTCAACTTTCATTTGTACCTTATCAGACATCTTAGCCAAAATTCCGAAAAGACAAAAAGGTAAATCTAGAGATATTATCCCTGTGAAATGAAGCAAAAGTTTAAAGTGTTAGGTATACACCTTGTGGTATCTCCCTTCGCAGGTGAAGTACCTCTGAATATTGTAGACCAGATTGGCAAATGTATCTTTGACATAACTTCTTGGCACAACTTTGTTCAAGTCAACCTCTGTAAACTCCAGTTTTAAAAAGATTTTGCAGGGTACCATGTCAAACTTGAAGTTTTTAAACCACCTGTCTTCTCCTCTCGAAATTTCTATAACTGCTGATATCACTTCAGGGGAAATTGGTAAATTGAGGAATCCAATTTTTGCGTTTGATCCTGTGAATTTTATGGCAAATTCTTTGGTGACTTGAGTGTGCCCTCCTTGAAGTTTTTCACAAAACCTCCAGCAACCTACTTTCTTAAAGGCTTCTTCAACAGACTTGTCTTTTGTAAGGGCTTATACACCTTCAGGTTCTATTCTTAGGCAATGACCAGATCTATGAATCGTTCTTTCTTTAGCCATTTTCTTCTTGAAAACCTTGTATCTTCAGAAATCTGTGATAATCCCTCTGAAAGCCCTATGCCTTCAGCAAATTAGCAAATTAGCAATCAGAGCTTCATGTTGAATGAACTGGCTCTCTTGGTAAATGAGTTCAACCTCGCTTGATAACAATTCTTCTTCCACCAACAATGAATTTCAAACTCACTTGATAGCAAGTTTTGAAAATATTGATATAACCTGAATTTAAATGAGCAGCCTCGCTTGAATTTGTTTCAGTTCTGCCTCACTTGAAATATAGTTTCACAGCCTCGCTTGAATTTGTTGCAGTAAACTCAGGTCTTTCACCATTAATTTCTTCTTCAAAACATAAGCATGCATGCACTATTGTCTTGCATGAGACAAATGAAGTCGAAAACGGCCAACTGTTTTCAAATTTGAAAGGACCAATCACAACTGACCCCTAATCGATGACAAACGACCCCTAATAATTACAATGAATGGTTGCATATGTGAAGGAGAACTCGTGGATGACACCTAATGATGAGGAATTTAACTATATTTGACAGATGTGACAACTCAAACGCAAAACTGAGAATCCCTGATTTCGTAGTGCATGATTTGCAAATTCGGGTTTTTGCGCTATGAAATAACCAACATTTTCGTAATGCAAAATCAACTTTTTACACTGAGCGCGCTACGAAAATGTGGTTTCTTGGCTTATTCATCAAATTTTCGAAAAAAAAACTTTAAAAATGGGTTTCAAAACGTGGCATAAGATCTTTGAAGAATGAAACAAGGTTAATGAACATTGTTTAGTGATGGAATGAGACTTTTAACCCATGATCTAGAACTTTAAAAATATAAAATGACTCTAACCCTATCTAGCATTATTACTTAGGAACAAGTGTAACTGACCAAGTTTCAGAAAATTTTTATAGTGATAACAACTACTATGTCCATTACTACACTCTTAGCTGGGATTTGAGCTAAAGTGACACAAAGATATTTAATATGACCTAAACATCTAACTTTTTTAGAATCAAATGAATATAAGTCTTTGTAAGGCATAGTAATTTCTACCCTAAGTTTCTCCATAACAGCTTTTGGCATTAAATTATGAGATGCACTTGAATCCAGCACTGCATTATGGAGAATCTTGTCATGAACATTGAGGCTGACATAAAATGGAGGGACACCTCCTTCTTGTGGTTTACCATCAAATTCTGGTCCAAACAAAATTTCAGGATGATGATCATTCATATTTACAGTATATGTGTTTTCCCCTATGATTAATGCTTTCATGACCCGAGTCTTGTACACATTTTTGCTTATTAATTCAGTTAAGGGGATAGAAATTTTCAATTTGGCAAGTTCATGTTCAATACTGAATGGTATTTGAATCTTAAGCAGATTTGAAAATTCATACTTTTTAGCAACTACTTTTGTGGCAAGTTCTATTTGTTTACTAGTGGTAGGGACATCAGTTTGGGTAGGTTTGGAAGAAATATCAACTGTTCTTTTAGCAGGGGTATCTATGGTTTTTTTTCCTGAGTTGTCTACACCTTTCTTAGGACTTTCTGTACTCTTCTTAGGATCAGACTCATAGACATCTTTGGCAGAGTTTTCAGTGTTATTTTTATTAGAGGTGTCTAAATTTTTCTTGCTCCGAAGATTGTACTGCCTATGAACTTCCATGGTGGAATTTTCAAATCCTTGTTTGTAGTCATAAAAATCTTCAGATTCAAGTTCAATTTGGGCTAACAAGAATAATTGTTGTTCTTATTGAGTGAGAAAAACAATATCCTCTTCATTTATACCCATTAAATTGATTTGGTTTTCTTCTACCTCTTTAGCTATTTCCCCATCTTCATCAGCATAATTCTCTTGAAATGGAGGCCTAATCTACTGACTAGGGCCCCTCTATTCTCTTTGTCTTATTTGAGGAGGATTTGTTTTGTGATTTTGATTATGATTTTGAGGTGGAGGTTGGTTTTATCTGGGAGCATTCCTCTCATTTAGGCTAATCCTCTCCATCATTCTTTCTACAGTTCCTGTCAAGGCATGTATCTTGGCATCAGCTAAGGAAGTTGTATTTTCATCTCTTATGGTAACTTTCCTCTCACTTCTCATTCTAGCCCTCTTGGCTAACATATTGTATTCTACGCTCATTGCATCCCTTTGAATTTCTTCTAATTTCATTGAATTTCTCTCTCTAAGTTGGTAAGATATTTCTACCTCAAAACCATTTGGGAATTTAACTAATGCTAAACCTTGTGGTGGTTTTATGTGAGCAGGAATCGTATTATATAAACTATTGAATCTAGTGTAGTAATATTGAACACTTTCACCTAGAGCCCTCCTAATGCTTTCATATTCAAGTAAAATATGAAGAGGGTTTTTATTAACTTCCCACTTGTTAAGGAATGACTGATGGAATGAAGGAAGATCATTAATATTGTTTGCAGTCAAACCTTTAAACCATTTTCTTACTTCTCCACTAAAACTTTGAGAAAACATTCTTAACTTAACACTCTCGCCATCTACCTCTTGAAGGTCAAAAGATTCATTCATATTGTCTATATGTTGTTGGGTTGTTAAAGGACCATTTCCATCAAATTGTGGAATTTTTGACTAATAATCCTGTGGCATGTTTGCTAGTGGTGCAGGTAACACCAATGGAGCATACCTTGCTGCCATGATTGGTGGAGAAGGAACTAGAGGCGGATTAACAACAAGTGGGGGGGGATAAGAAGCAGGTGGAGTAGGGTGGATAATGGAAGGAGATGGATGTGATGGGGTTTGTTTACTTTTATGAGAAAATAAAGGAGAAGTGGTGGAGATCACCAAAGCAATAGAACTAGATGACTTAGGGTGGGCAGATTGAGAGGCTATAGAGGAGGCTGCTATGGTTTAAGAAGATAATTCCAATGATTGTTGAAGATAATAATATTCAAATGTTGAGGTAAAGCTTGTCACAAGATATTGAAGATCATCAAAATCCTGAAGAAGCTGAAGGTCAGATTTAGTTTGTGAAGAAACTTCTCTAACTAGGCTTTGTTGTAAAATTGGTGGATCAAGTATTGTCTTATCTATCCAACTCTCAGATTTAGTCCTAAACAAACCTTGTTCAAAATTTATGTCAAATTCAATGTCTTTTATAATATCAAACTTTTCAGGAAGATAATTTTTTCTAGAAAGAGGGCTATTACTCCCTTGATTCTCTAGTTGCCTGGTTCTTCTTAAGAGTTTTTCAGGATCATCCACTATAGTTGCAGAATTTGGATCAGGATGAGATCTAGTGTAGGGTCTTTTGGGAGCCAGAATTAAGCCCTAAGGCACACAAACTTTGATTATTTACAAAAATGAAAGAAAACCAATATTTTTGAAATATTTCTATCATACAAAGTTTTTTGAACCAGGGTTTCAGAATTCAAAAGAAATGACAATTTTTTCAATTCGTCCCCAGTGGAGTCGCCACTATGTTATCGTTATGTAATTTTAATATTAGAAGAATAATTATATAGGACAACATCAAAACTACTTTTGAAGTTGGGATCTAGCCCTACCAACTTCAGAGAGGGATCTCTCTTTATATTTTAGGTTTGTTTTCTGAGTTCATATTAGGCGAGTTATGATAGTGTTGAATTGTTTGTTTGTTTGTTGGATTGTTTGTTTTAATTGGTTGGATTTGTGGGTATGTTTAAACTAATTCCTTTCAATTGGGCTATGTAGTCAGATAAATGCTAGATGCTGCATCAAATTTTTAAAGAGTAGTCATAGGGCAAGCTAGTTATAATTACTGGATCTTATTATTCTAAGTGAATTATGAAATGAAGCGATGGAGAATTCGGTAATGATTGAGAATAATTTAATAATTTCTCAATCAGAATTCAGAAGAAAACATATATATTGTAAATACAACCAGAAATAAGGTTTTCAGGTAACAAATCTTACTATTCACTTTATGTTCTACAATTAGATTAAAATGATACACAGTAAAGAGAAACAATGAAAATAACTATCACAAAAGGAAAAACATCACCAGTAATATATAGCACAAGTATCTTGTGAATGTTCTTCTTATTATTGATGTTCCAATAGCTCCAAAAAGTACAATACTCAATAGAAAATGATTACAATGATCAGAGTCCAACCCCTGAATACTTCGAATAAATGAAGTATTTATACTAATTCTACAAAGAATGTCGTATAAAATAGACAATCTGTTATTAATTGCAAAAATAACAGTATTTGACTAATGTGACAAAAAAAGGTGGAATCGTTAAAGACATCTTGACATTTGGCACTTTTATCTAGTAAACAGTTGTTGCACGATCTAATCTGTTTGCTACGCTGGCTGTTGTGCTGGCATTAGTTGGTCTTTACTCTTCCTGATACTCGCACAAATTATCCCACTGATCTTCGTCAGGAATATTTATCTTTGTGGCCTTCTGATAGATCTCATATACCTCAGTATATCTAGAAAAATTGGATTTGACCACAAAGATATGCTTTATCTCATGATGAATGAAAATGTCGTTACTCTCTCATATCACCTTTAATGTTTGAAAATTTTGCTGTGTCCTTTGCAATTTCTTTAAGCTTCTTTAGATTATCTTCCATGGTTATCATTTTGTCATTAATAACAAACAGAGAAGGCATGCCCCTCTTAGTTAATGGCCCAATTCTGTTAAAAAACTTGCTGATTGCAATTTCCAACCCATTACATTTTTCCTCAAGATGTTGAACTAAGTTCTTTTTTGTATGAACCTTTTTAACTTCCAAGATTTTTTTTGTCCTATCATGTACTCCCAGATAATCAAGTCCATATTTGTTTTTGGAATTCAAAAACTTAATTATTATGTTGGCTATATTAGGCATATCTCCCAGCTCTTCATTTATATTGGAAATGGCCTTATTAGCTTTCTCAATCAATTCTTAATGCTCAAAAATAATCTGGATATATGGCCAAATTTCATTCATGGCTTCAATAATGCTGGTCCATATAATTTCTTTATCTTGACCCAGGGTGTTGCCAATGGAGGATTCCCTTTCAGACTTCTATAATTTTTCTATCTTCTTTTGAATTCTATGTAATTTTTTTCATGGGAAGTCTCAGTGCTTACCATCTGGTCTTGCAAAATTTTGTTTTGAGCTTGCAGTCTTTTAATTTATTCTGATTGTAGTGACATATTCTCCATTGATTTTTCTAGCTGATATGCAACATCTCCTATGTTATCTGTAGAAGATGTTGATGCAGGAATGGTTGTAAGGGGTACAACCTATAAAGGGACAATAGATGTTTTGGCAGCTTGCTCTTTTTATTTGACCATTTTCTCCATCTCATTTTCCATTTGTTTCAGCTGGGCAGTCTGCTCCATGATGAGTTTCATCATCTCTGATTTCTGGGACTCTATCACCTCAATTTCCTCTGTGAGTGGATCTTATGCAGCTAGCATCTTCAAATGCTTCCGTAATGATGTTATATCTGCATTTTTATTTTTGATTATCTCTTTCAAAACTTGCACATTGGAGGGTTCATATCCCATCTTTACAACCAATTACTCCAAGGATTTTATCCTTGTATCCTTGGAAAGAGAAGATATCTTCACCATTTTAAGCTGTGACTAAAATTTACTAATGAAACCTGCAACTTAGACAAATTCATTGTTGTATTGGTTAATGTAGAAGAGATCATTTCACCTACTTGTTTATGCATTTCCATTTGGTCGATGGAATGAATATCCTTGATGCTAAATTCAAATGAAGTCTTCTTGTACTCTACTGCTATCTTAGGATTTGAAATTTGAGCCTCCAGGAATGCCATGTGCATTTTCCATTTTTTTGAGTCAAATGCTAATAAGAGTCTACTCTGAGAGCTAGAAGTTTTCTACCAAAACTAGGTGTATATGCTATTCTTCAAAATTTCATTCCTTAGTTTGATTTCCCTGAAGGTATCAAAAAATGTCTTTTCCTTTTCTCTTGTAGTAGCACTGGATGTGGATGTCTGAAGACCTTGCTGCTGACTTGGCATCGTAGTTGAAGTAGTAGGGGAAGAGATGGGTGGACCACCTACTGGAGAAGATACTGGAGTGTATCTGATGTTGATAATTGTCTCCTGCTCTTACTCTTTGCCCTGATCAGTATCCATATGGATCCTGACTCTTTTCCTGTATTTTTTGAATTTTTTATTGGAAGTATCAGTCATTGAAGGTGACTGATCTTCCCTCTGCCTCTTCCCTGTTGCTTCTTTCTTATCCTCTTTGTCCTGTTTTTGTTGTGGCACATGGTTTTGTAATCCTGAAGTTGATATGGCCTGCTCCTTAGCCTCCTACAAAGTGTTCTTTCCCAATTTTGTCTCATTCATAAACTGCTCTATTTATGACTTGTGAGAGTGAATGTAGGGTGTGGGCTTGTTTTCTACCCTCATTTTAGAAATGATCCCAAATGGATTATAGGACCATGTAAAGTCGTGGGTGAATTTCATGTCTTTCAATATTTTATCAACTTCCTCCCTTGCTACCTTGCTGTTGCATATGAATGGTGTTAGATAAACTTGACTCAGGATAGAGTCAACGTTGACTAGGGTAAATAGTGGTGGTTTAGAGGCACATGGTATTGTGCACCCATGGTTTTTATGCCCATGGTATTGCATGTAATGGAGCCTATAAAACAATGGGAAGACTATCATTGTGAGGTAGGCATGGAGGTGAGCGGTGAAGGCTCACTTGGCCGGATTGGCTAGGGTTTTGGCCAATGCTTAATGAAATTTCATTGGTTGGGTTTTGCCCCAGATTTGGGCTTTTCCTAGATAAACATCTATGTTTATGTTAATGATTTGTTGTTGGGTTTTTTATGTCTATTCCTCTTGGTAAATTTTTTATTATTTCAATGGTAAATTCTAACAACTGGTATCGAAGCAAAGTTCAAATCTCGTGTAATAATTTTCTTGTGTCTATAGTTTCACTACTGGTATGTAAAGAAGTGACAGCTAGCCATGGAAGAAGATATGGACTCCTTAATGCATAACCAGACTTGGGACTTAGTCAGGTTGCCTGCAGGTAAAACTACATTGCATAATAAATGGGTTTATAGGTTGAAGGAAGAAGATGGAGGAAAATAGAGGTACAAAGCTAGACTTGTCGTGAAGGGGTTTTCACAGAAGAAAGGTATTGGTTTTGATAAAATATTTTCTCTTTTTGTTAAGATGACTTCAATTAGAACTATTTTAAGTCTTGTAGCAGCGGAAGATTTGCATCTTGAACAGTTAGATGTAAAGACAACATTTATCCATGGAGATTTGGAGGAAGAGATCTATATGCAGCAACCAGAAGGATATGAGGTCAAAGGGAAAGAAAAAATACTGTGCAGGTTAAAGAAGAGCTTATATGGCCTAAAACAGGCTGCAAGACAGTGGTATCTAAAATTTGATAGGTTTATGTCTGAACAAGGTTATACTAGATGTCACTCTGATCATTGTGTTTATCTGAAAAAAGCAAAAGGATGGAAGTTATATTATATTGTTATTGTATGTAGATTAAATGCTTGTTGCAGGGTCTAACATGCAGGAAATTAATGTGCTCAAAAGAAAATTGGAAAATTCCTTTGGAATGAAGGATTTGTGAGCTGCAAAACGAATCCTTGGTATGAGAATAACTAGAGACAGGAAAAATCGCAAATTAACACTGTCTCAGAATGAGTACATACAAAAGGTGTTAAAAATATTTAATATGTAGAATGCAAAACCAGTTAGTACACATTTTGCTAACCATTTCAAATTTAGTAAGGAGATGTGCCCCAAGACCCAAGAAGAAATGGATTATATGTCTAAAGTTCCATATGCATCAGCAGTTAGAAGCTTATTGTATGCAATGGTCTGCACAAGGCCTGATATTGCACATGCACTGGAAGTTGTAAGTAGGTACATGAACAATCCAGGAAAACAACATTGGATGGCAGTGAAATGGATTCTCATATATTTGAGAGGAACCATAAATTAAGAATTATGTTTTGGTGGTTCAAAAATTTCTCTACAGGGATATGTTGATGCAGATATGGTAGGTGACATAGATAACAGGAGGAGCACTACAGGGTATGTATTTACTGTAGGTGGAACAACTGTAAGTTGGGTTTCAAAAATCCAAAGTGTTGTTTTGCTTTCAACAACAGAAGAAGAGAATGTTGCTGCTACAGAGGCTAGTAAAAAAATTATTTGGTTACAACGATTTATGGATGAATTGGGTAAGAAGCATGATATGGGCGCTTTATACAGCAATAGCCAAAGTGTCATTCATCTTGCAAAGAACTCAAAATTTCATTCTAGGACTAAAAACATACAACTTAAGTACCATTTCATACGGTCAGTATTGGAAGATGGACGATTGAAGATCTGGAAAAGATACACACTAGCCGAATCCACGAGATATTTCACATCCATAAATCCTCAGCTACGTGTAATTCTGGTATAAGTACTAGTCTCCTATTTTAGCTTGATTTGAAAGTTGCATAATCCTTTTGATATCTTCACTTATTCTTGATCCAAGTGGCTCCAGAGACACACATAGAATAAAGAGGGTTGATGAAAGCTCAATAATGAAAGTGTTCGAATTTCTCTCGAACTAGGTTCAAGTTGAGGAATTCAACACCCTCATCGCAATGATGTGAACGATGCGTCAATCTAAGCTCGTATAAGAAAGTTTTGTTGAGGTAAGGGAAGTGGGGCCCAAAATATGCCACATGGTGTCCTAGTAAGCACGTGGGACACACATGGAAATCCCCTCATATGTTAACACATAGTGATCCTCCATTGGCCCCTTGCCCCTGCAGAAAAGACAAAACAAAATGATATTTAATTTGCCACATAAAAAAAAATCATTAAGAAAATAACTATATATTAAATATAGTTATTAAAAAATCAAAATCAATTTAAACATGGTAAATTGTTATGTAACAAAAATCATATTAAATATGGTTAAATTCCATATTAAACAAAACCTTCAATTTTGTTTTTGGGAGTCGTTACAATATGGAGATACACGAATTCCATATATTATATAGTTTGAAAAAAACTATATTAAAACTAAAATCGGGTTTTAAAACAATATTTGGACTCAATGTGATTTGAAATCAAAACCTCCCAACAACAACTATCTTAATATAATTATGCCAACCAATATGCCAACCTCACACTTTGTCTTATTCATCCTCACACATTATTATAAAATGCCATTCAAATGGTTCAAGGAAACCATGGACAATGATGGAGAATACAAGAGAGATGAGGTCAAAGGGGAGACCCAATGGAGCCTTGAGAAAAGAGAAGGCGAGGAAGAAGATAGACATGGGCATGCAGTTCGAGGTAGAGGAGCGCGAATGGTGGCACGCGAGTTCGAGACAAAGAATATTCCTTTGATGCCCAAAGATCCTTTGGGAGGTAAAATTTCTTTTTTGTCAAAATGGATTTAAGTTTACGAGTCATTTTTCTCATATTTTCATAGGGAACGAAAAGGCGAGGTCGGATTCACCTTTTGAGTAGTGATTTTGTAGATTCATAGCGAGAAGAGAATCTTCGAGAATCTTGAGGGAATCTTCCAGATTCCTTGGAGGTCGAAAATTCGCTAGAGTCGGAATGAGATCAAATTTATATTCATTCTTCTCGGAATTTCACAAGGATCTCAATGGTGAGATGAAAATCCATGTTTTGAGTTGTAGATTTCCGATTCCTTGTGCAGCAACATCTTTGAGGAATCTAGGGGGAGTATAAAAGATTCCCTAAGGCCCGATTTTCACTATTGTTAGAATTCAACAAATTAACGATCGATCCTACACCTCTCGGCGACACGAGTTTAACACTACGGTCGATTTTCCATCTGAGCCTTATGTTTTTTCGACCACTTTTCAAAGTGGAGTTGTAGGTCTAGCCTTCGATGTGTGAGCAATCATTTTCAAGATATTTGATGCCATGATATTGATGGTATAGCCGGATCCAACGAGTTTATCATCCTTGTCTTCGGACTTACAGGATGTGAGGTATATGTAGTGTGATCATGTACTTCTTTGTCTCTTTGCTATGAGATGCATTGTGTTGTATAGATCCCTGTTTGATTTTTTGATGTGGGATCTTGTTTTGTTCTTGATGTGAGATGTAATTTCTATCATGGATTTGTTTTTATGTTGTTTGAGATCCCTTTGTTGCCATGTTGGTGGGATACTAAGCTTGTCACATGTATGTTTTATTGAGATCCCTTTGTTTCCATGCTTTGGCGGGATATTCATAGTCATTATGTGTGAGTTATTGTCATACCGATAGGAGTCCTTTTTGTGAATGAGAGTTCCTATAGTGGAACATCTCATGGAGAGGTCGAGCCACTCCCTGCATGAGGGGAATTTTCTTGTACGACGGAGGAAACACAATCCCTATACATCATCACTCCTTCACGGCACTTAATGCGGTGGCCTACACCATCTTGACACGAGCTCGAAGATGTAGTCCCTCCTAGACGAACTCTTGTTATCAAACTCTTATGATGCTAATACTTGTTATGTTCTTCTTCTTTACAACATGCAGGGGAATATTATTTTATGTTCATTAATGCTTTGATGCAATTCTAACACATCGATTTGAAGTAAAAGGTCTTGGTTTAAAGGGTATCGAGAATTTACCCTAGGGATCAAGTGGTATTAGAAGCGGTCTTCTTCGCTGATTTGGATTTCGAGCATGAACCATTGAACGTTCATTGAGTTGAGAAATGGAGAATGTCAAAAGACATGTATGATACCATGCTCGAGGTGTCCAAGGAAATAGACATGTCATACGAATCTTATGAGAAACAAGTAGCAGATACAAGGGTTGAATTGAAGCCACTCTTACAGGGGAAGAGAAGGAGGAAAAAACATCGATTGCAACTTTAGTTGCAAGCCATGATAGAGGCATCGGAAGAATTGAAGCAAAACAATGAAAGTCTTCAAGCATATCATGATGCATGGTGTAGGTTTTAACCACGAACATAAAATTATCTACACATGAATCTTATAACAAAGAAAAATAAACAATAGCAAGAGCATAAAACATAAAATAGATAAACACAGAGATTTTCCCCTGGATCCCAAATTGGGACGACTAGCTTTATTTTTCATTATATTCCTTTTAGTGTTACAACATATATATATACATGCCGAAGCATACATAAACCCCAATCCATTAACCCTGGATTAGAACATAACTGTAGTTCCGTTGACCGGATCTACAAAATACTAGGGGCCGATAACCATCGTACCCCAAAACCATGTGCAAACTCATGCACAAAACATGGGTGGGTTCCCCTATGAGTGGGTCCACACACCATTCACGAGGAGCTGCGCCGGACTCCAATAGTGGGGGCTGCCTCCCCCTTGTGACCCTCTGTGCGCTATCGGTGCAATGTACAACGCATGGGGCTAGTCGTGGAAAGAATATAACACATACCCAACATTATCCCACTTGTTGTTTTCTTTCCACGAGGGGGGCCACGGGAGATCTTAGTCATTGGGCCTATTCAACACCCATTGTTTCTCTACACCAAGAGAACTTCTGAGTGCTCACAGACTTTGTTAATGCATCTACAACATTCTTCAAAGTGTCCACCTTTACCAGCAACACCATTTTAGCCTCAACCATATCTCTAACAAAGTGATATTGAACATCAATGTGCTTTGTCTTTGAATGGTAAATATCCGAGAACTCGCTTCACTACTGTCCAATGCTCCTTTCCTGGGTTTGACATAAACCTGCTCAATACTCCCCTTTGAATGTGCAATGTTTGGTCTAGTACAGACCATTGCATACATCAGGCTACCCACTACACTTGCATATGGAACACGAGACATATACTCCTCTTCTTCGTGTGTCTTGGGACACTGTTCAACAGACAGCATTACACCTATAGGAATAGGAACATTCACTGGTTTACTATCCTGCATATTGAATCTCTACAATAAAGTTTCGACATACTTCCCCTGGTTTAACGAGAGCATCCTCTTTGCCCGGTCTCTCTTAATTTCCATGCCCAAAATATAGTTTGCAGCACCAAGATCCTTCATGTCGAATTTGGAGAACAGTTGGGTCTTCAGATCTTGGATAGTTTCTATGTCATTTCCAATCAACAACATATCATCCACACTACGATCAAATAAATAACGCGGTCACCAATTAATTTAAAATGAACAAGAATGATCCTCCTTGCTTCCGGTGAAGCCAAGTCCCCCGTATATAGGTATCAAATTTCCGATACCACATCCTTGGTGACTTGTTTTAACCCATACGGAGACTTCTTCAACTTTGCATACCGAGTTCTTTCTTACCCTTCACCATAAAGCCTTTAGAGTTGCTTCATGTAGATCTCCTCTTCTAGATCCCCATGAAAAAAATGTTGTCTTCACATCCATCTGTTCTATCTCAAAATCAAATGCGGCGACAACATATAAAATTAATCTAATAGAAGTAACTTTGGCAACAAGAGAAAAAATATCACAAAAATCAATTCCCGACACTTGGGGAATAAACATTTGCTACCAACCGTGCTTTGTATTTCTCCACCTTGCCTTCTACATTCATCTTCTTCTTAAACACCCATTTTCTCCCAATGGGCTTCCTTCCAGCCGGCAACTCCACCAGATCCCATGCCTCATTTTTGTGCAAGGATGCCATTTCATCAACCATGGCCTCCTTCCAGAGTTTTCCATCCTCTGAATCTACTGCCTCCCTGACAGTTTTGGGATCATCATCAATTATAATTAAGGCAAAACCTGAACAGAAAGCAAATGGACTATACCTTTCTGGTTGCCTTCTTTCCCGAACTGATCTTCTCAAAGCTGGAGTTTGTGGCGCTTCCTCTTCTGAATCTTCTTTTACTATAGAGTCTGATTCATACTCCTTTAGCTCAAACTCTATCTTCTTAGGCTCCTTTGGTATGATTTCATGTTTAACAACATATTTCACCTCTATAAACAGCACATCTCGGCTGTACACAACCTTCCTTGTTTCTGGGTTCCAAAGCTTGTGACCTTTTAAACCATCCTTATACCCAATAAAGATGCACCTTTCAGATTTATTATCCAACTTGGTCCTTTTCTCCTTTGGAACATGTACATATGCATCACATCCAAATACCCTTAGATGTGAAAGAGAGGGTTTCTTACTAGTACATGCCTCATGTGGAGTCTTATCCTCCAACACTGATGAAGGTGATCTGTTAACCAGATAGCATGCAGTCTCAACTACCTCTGCCAAGAATTCTTGTCCTAACCCGGTACTACTGAGCATGCTTCTTGCCTTTTCCATCAGTGTTCTATTCAATCTTTCTGCAACTCTATTTTGTTGAGGTGTGTATGGAGTAGTATTTTGTCGTGATATACCACACCTCTTACAGAACTCTTCAAATTCCCTCTTGCAGAACTCCCCACCATTATCTATCCTCAGCGCCTTTATCTTCTTCTCTGTCTGGTTTTCCACCAGAGCCTTAAATTCTTTAAATATGTCAAAAGCTTCAGATTTCTTCCTCAAGAAATATATCCATGTATTCCTTGAGAAGTCATATATGAATGAAACATAGTACACAGACTTTCCCAGTGATGGAACTGACACAGGTCCAAACACATCACTGTGCACAGGTTATAATATCTTGTTCGCCCTCTTAGTACTAGAAGGAAAACTCACCCGATTCTGCTTCCCATATACACAATGTTCATAGAAATCAAAATCCAGAGAGCAATTAGACATACCTTCTACCATACCATTTCTATGCAGTATCCGAAGGCCCTTCTCTCCAATATGTCCAAGCCTTTGATGCCATAGCATGGTCTTTTCTCCAGACACAGCTAGGCTTTCCGTCCCACTTTCAGGAACCACAGAACTATTACACCCATCAATAAATGTGCTACCTTGTAGCTTGTACAGAGTTCCAGTCCGAACTCCCCGCATTAATACCAGTGCTCCCCGAACCATCTTGCAGGCATCTTTCTCGAACACTGTTTTTACACCTGCATCATCCATCTTGCTTACAGAAATTAGATTTTTGGCCAATGTAGGAATATGCAGAACACCAGGAAGTGTTCTAATCCTTCCACCTTGCAACTTCAGCTTGACCTTTCCACGTCCGACGATTCTGGCCTTCCTATCATCCCCTAGGAAGACATCACCACCATCATATTTCTCATACTCGCGGAACCACTCCCTATGGGGAGTGAAGTGAAAGGATGCACCTGAGTCAATCAACCATGACTCATGATCTACATGTGTATTTGAAGAAGAAGCCAAATACACATCCCCACCTTCATCCGAGGTGGTTTTTTCCTCTGCAGAAGAAGCATCATCAGATCCCTTTCCTTTCTCAGGATCTTTAGATCTGCAGTCCTTTTTGTAGTGCCCTTCCTTTCCAAATTTCCATCATACCTTTACAAAATTTCCAGGAGATTTAGATCTCCCTCTAGATTTGGATCTCCCACTCGAAATCTTATTCTTGTTTCTGTTTTGGGACCTTCCTCGTACAGATAAGGCATATCCATTTTGGCCCTCCATATTTCTCCGTCTCATTTCCTCCTACAGCAAGGCTGAGACAATGTGATCAAAATTCAAGGTAGTTGTATTGCTACCTATTGAAATAACTAGACTATCCCACGAGTCTGGTAGAGAACACAAAAAGTTGATGCACTTATCTTCATCTGAGATTTTAATATCAACAGATGACAGCTAACTTACCACAATATTGAAGGTGGTCAAATGCTCTGTCAATGAGTCTCCATCCTTCATCCTCAGGTTATATAGTTTTTTCCGCAGGAACAACTTATTCACCAGAGACTTAGATTGGTACAAAGTCCCAAGTTTTTCCCACAAATTCTTCACCGTAGCTTCCCCTGATAAATTCAACAATACTGAATCTGAGACACACAACCGTATTGTTCTCTTAGCCTTCCGATCCAGTTTCTTCCAGTCTTCACCTGACATTGCCGTTGGTTTAGTACCTGGATCTACCATGATCCACTGATCTTTATCCACCAGCAGATCCTCCATCTTGAGCTTCCAAAACTCAAAACTCTGACCATTAAATTTCTCGATCTCTATCTTTTCGCCGCTCGCCATCTTCTTTCACCGCAAGAATCGATCCCGCAGATCTCCCACTGAACAGGGTCTACCTCAGGCCTGAGAAAAAAACCCTCAGCAGCAAAGGCGTCCCCTTGAAGCCGAAACAACTCTGATACCAAATGTAGGTTTTAACCCTGAATAGAAATTATCTACACATGAATATTATAACAGAAAATAAACAATAGCGAGAGCATAAAACATAAAACAGATAAACACAAAGATTTTCCCCTAGATCCCAAATCGGGACGACCAGCTTGATTTTTCATTATATTCCTTTCAGTGTTACAACACATATATATACATGTCGAAGCATACATAAACCCCAATCCATTAACCCTGGATTCGAACATAACCATAGTTCCCTTGACCGGATCTACAAAATACCAGGGGCCGAAAACCATCGTACCCCGAAACCATGTGCAAACTCATGCACAAAACATGGGTGGGTTCCCCTATGAGTGGGTCCGCACACCAAAAAAAATTTCGCCGAGGCGCTGCCCCGGACACCAACAGTGGGGGCTACCTCCCCCCTTGTGACCCCCCTACTGTGCTCGGCGCAACGTACAGCACGTGGGGCTAGTCGTGGAAAAAATATAACACATACCAAACACATTGAAGGAAATCGTACAGGAAGAGAAGGAGGAGAAGCAGTGATTACATCTTCAACGACAATCCGCGACAGAGGCTTTGGAGGAAGTGAAGCACAATGAAGGCTTAGAGAAGCCTTCTTCACCTGTGTCAAAATCAACAATTGAGGTAAACAATGCTGATTTATCTTCAATCTCATCTTCACATGATATCATTTCTATTGGAAGTGTGGAGATACCTATTACAGGAACCGACATGAAACTCCTTACCAATATGGGGTACTAAGGAGGAGGACTTGGCATTCCTGGCCAAGGCATAACTCAGCCATTGGTGGTTGTGCAGAGACCTCGCTACATAGGTTTGGGATACACTGAAGGAGGATGTTCGAAGGACATCAAAGGAAAACAAACATTGTTGAACTCACCAAGGAATATGATTGATGGGAACACTTTACCATCATCCCATGGAAGTGCATGTTGCAATGAAAGAGCCGAGGCAAGCTCTCATCACAATGATCGCACCAGAGACCACTAGGGAAGGTATACAAGTCTCATTATTCCAGAGTTCATTTTGATTATAAGAATGTTGCTAATCATGAAATTAAATCATGGCATAAGAAAACTTGTCATTTTTGTGGGTTATGTTGCTATGTCATTTCTGAGTGTTGGAAAAGAATGATAGCAAAAAGGAGGATGAGGTGTGGAAAGCCTTCTCCATAGCAGAAAAATAAATTGGTTAAGCAAGTCTAGAGGAAGAATACTTTTTGCAGCTAGTTCAACCAAAGTGGCCATCAAATAGCCACGTGTTTGAGGCTCCATCCAGAGCAACACCTTAAGGATGAAGTGTCGGTGTGTGAACCAGTTGAAACGATTGTTCGACAAGAATACGTGCCACATGGAGATGATCCATTCACTTTGATAAGTGAGAGATGGTTTTTCTAGATTTTTTTTCTAGATATGTTAACTTGTCATGGCCGTGTTTGTAAATCATATGTTGCATTTTTAACTGCAAAAGTGATGATGTGTTTTTCCATCTCTTGTTAAGAAACAATGATATTTTGACCTTGTTTTATAAATCGCGTGATGCATTTCTCTCATGTAAAAGTGATGAGTTTTTTTCCATCACTTCGAAATGCGATGATGTTTTTGGTCTTGCAATGATAGTTGGGGTGTGATTTCCATTTGATGAAAACTTGACCACTGAGTATTTAAACTCGTGGCAAGTATGGAATGCTTGGGTCATAGTTGGTCATATTTGAGCATGTAATTTGTGAGAGACTGTACTACAAGTTTGCAGAGGATGCAAGTGTCGGTTCATCGTTTATGGCTCCAAAGGACAAAGGTGAAGGAGACGGAAGGGTGACCTTTTTCAGGACACTTGTGATGTAGACATTGTACACAACAGTTGTAGATTATTGTTGATGATTTTGGAGGACCAAAATCTCCTCAGTGGGGAGGAATGATCCAAGTGGCTCCACTGACACACATAGGACAAAGAGAGTTTATGAAAGCTAAAAAATTAAAGTGTTTAGATTTCTCTCGAACTAGGTTCAAGTTAAATATTTCATCGCTCTGATCGCGACGGTGCGAACGACGTGTCAATCCGAGCTCATATACAAAAGTTAGAGCAGCTTGAAGTTTTATTAAGGTAAGGGAAGTGGGGCCCACAAAATGCAATGTGGCATCCCAATAAGCAAGTGGGAAAAAAATGGAAAGCCCCTTAGCTATTGACACATGGCGCTTCTCCATTGGCCCCTTTCCCCTGCAGAAAATACAAAACAAAATGATATTTAATTTCCCACATAAAAACAAAATATCATTAAAAAAAATAACTAAATATTAAATATAGTTATTAAACAATAAAAATCAATTTAAATATGATAAATTGATATGTAAAAAAAATCATATTAAATATGGTTAAATTCCATATTAAACAAAACCTCCATTTTTGTTTTTGGGAGTCGTTACAATATGGAGATACACGAATTCCATATATTATATAGCTTGAAAAAACTATATTAAAATTAAAATTGGGTTTTAAAACAATATTTGAACTCAATGGGATTCAAACTAAAAACCTCACAACAATAACTATCTTAATATGATTATGCCAACCAATGTGCCAACCTCACACTTTGTCTTATCGATCCTGACACTTTATTATAAAATGTCATTCAAATGGTTCAAGGAAACCATGGGGAATGGAGAATACATGAGAGATGAGGGAATAGGGAGACCAATGGAGCCATGAGAAAAGAGAAGGCGAGGAAGAAGCTAGACATAGCCATGCAGATTGAGGCAGAGGAGGCAAAATAGTGGCATGCAATTCGAGACAAAGAATATTCCTTTGATGCCCAAACATTCTTTGGGAGGTAAAATTTATTTTTGTCAGAATGCATTCAAGTTTACAGTCATTTTTCTCATATTTTCACAAGGAACGCAATGGATAGGTCAGATTCACCTTTTGAGCAGCGGTTTTATAGATTCCCAGCAGAAGAGAATCTTCGATAATCTTCAGGGAATCTTTCAAATTTCTTAGAGGTCGAAATTCGCTGGAGTCGGAATGAGGTAAACTTTATACTCATTATTCTTAGAATTTCACAAGGATCTCAATGGTGATATCATATTCCTGTTTTGAGTTGCAGATTTCCAGTTTCCCTATGGAGAAACATCTTTGAGGAATCTAGGGAGAATCTAAAATATTCCATAAGGCCCAGATGTTCACTTTGTCAGAATTCAGCAAATTGACAGTCGATCCTACACCTCTCAGTGACACGAGTTTATCGGTGCAGTCATATTTTCCATTTGAGCCTTATGTTTTTTGGCCACTTTTCAAAGTGGAGTTGCAGGTGTCATTTTCAGGATATTCGATGCCACGAGATTGATGGTACAACCAGATCCAACAATTTATCATCCTTGTCTTCAGACTTACCAAGATATGAGATATATGCAGTGTGATCATGTACTTATTTTTCTCTTTGCTATGAGATGCATTGTGCTTTATAGATCCATGTTTGATGTTTGACGAAGGATCTTGTTTTATTCTTGATGTGAGATGTAATTTCTATCATTGATTTATTTTATGCTGTTTGATATCCCTTTGTTTCCATGTTGGTGGGATACTCATTGTCACTTGTATGTTTGATTGAGATCCATTTTTTTCCATGCTTGCAGGATACTCATAGTCATTATGTGTGAGTTATTATCATACTGATAGGAGTCCTTTTTGTGAATGAGAGTTCCTATAGTGGAACATATCGTGGAGAGGTCCAGCCACTCTTATACGAGGGAATTTTTGGGAGTCATGACCCATTCAGGCTGCAAACACTGATTAATTTGTTGATTGTACAGGTATGAAGGGAATGGAAAGGAAATTACAACCGAAAAAGTAGAAGAATGTAGGAAATTACTATGATTTGTAGGTAGTTGATGTCTTTCTGAGATTTTCTTGGACTTGTAACAATTCAAAATGAAAACTTGTGGTAGAAATAGTATTAGGAAAGCACAATAAAGTTATGAAACAGGCGGGAGAAGGTAGTTTATGTTTTCCCTGGGCTTCAATTGTTCATGGTGCAGGTCCGTTGGTTAACGGTTAAGTAATTTAATTACTTAACGGGTTGATTTGAGCAGGAGCGGAGGTGATTGGCAGGAGAAATGGTGGATGAGGTGGTGCAATGGGATAGGCAGAGACATAATGGTCACGAGGATGGTTTTGGTTGTTGGAGAAGATCGCTTTCATAGGGGGTAGCGCGCAGTAAGAGATTTTCGGTTTGGGGGGGGGGGGGGGTGGGAACTCACTAGTTCTCGATATATCATGGTGGGTTCGTGTTCTAATACCGCCCATTTCAGACCCCCACCCCCTGATGGTAAAGTCCGGATGGTGTTGGGCGGGCGAAAAGCGATATTAGCCATCAAATTAAAAGATATGGGTTAAGATGAGGGGAAAAGGTGGTGGGGTTTAATATAACATGACAAGATAAATGTTGGGGTCGGGAAATGAGATAAAATATGTGACGCAATGAATGGTGGGGTTGGGAAACGAAATAAAATATGAAAGGGATGGTATGAATGGGTGAAAAATTAGGGAAATGGGAAATAATGCACAAAAACCTTTTAATGGTTCGAATCTTTAAACCTAGGATAAAAATATTATCCCTTTTCTGTCCTCTAGCATATGAAATGTCTTTGAAATGTAACTTAGGATAAAATTTCATGCCTTTTTCCAAAGTCGCCTTTTTCTTTCTACCTACTCTTTTCTTCTAAACTAACATTTTTCTTCTTTTCTTTTGCAGGGTGCATTTGAGCTAGCAGACCCAGATCACATTTCTCATGAAATTCTATCCTACTCTACACTTATTTCACCTATTGATTTAGATTACATTGTTGAATCAATTTCATTTCTACCTAGCTACTGATTTACCAAGATTAAACTATTTGGTAAATCTTTATTCACTATCCTATTCAACATAAATTTAAACTTGTTCAATCATGCTTAGATTGTATGAATTGAACAAACTAACTTATCAATAGTGGCATTTTGACTTGCAGCACTTTCATTATTATTCTTTTATGGGGTTTTATTTTCTTTCATTCTTTTAAACATTTTTCTTTTATCTTTTTTTCCTTGTTTTAATTTCTTTTTTCAACATACCCTAATTTTTTTTTTTGGAAATAATTTGAATATTGAAATTGATGTACAATATGCAATTTCAAATATAAAATACTCAATCACCTCGATATCCTATAATTTATAAGACCCTAACAGCACTGAAGAAGAAAATGATATATCAAAGGATCTTAAATTACAACTTCTTGCACTATATCCAACTATAGAATTCATTGATGTGTCGTGAATTTTTCTATCTCTTACCATTCTAGAATACAAATTTACCCCATTTGGAACAAAGTTATGATTTTTTGTAACATGAAAAAGCCTTGGACTATTCCACACTGCTAGGTACATTTCCATTCTTTCATAAAACTTTGATGGAAATTTCAAATGACGAGACAAATTGTTGTTGTTTAATAACAAAGATCAAACATTTGGTAAGTTTTCCAGATTTGAAGGAACTTTTGCTGTAATATTATTTTTTTAGCGCAAACAAAAAACACACTATTTATCAGTATACTCTACATCCATCCATCCATATCCATTCCCATTAAATAAAAGTAAAGGGTTGTCCACATTGACAGACTCGAATAGACTTGTTAGGTCCCTTTAATACTAGTGTATCCACCTTATTTTCATTGTTAGTGTAGCCCCTTATTGTTATTGTTGTGCCCATGTATCCCCCATGTTGTTATTTTTGTGCACTATAGAAGTCCACTATTGTTATTCTTGTGCCCTTAGATTATTATTGTTATGTAGGCTTTGATTATATTGTGACCCCTTAGACTCCTATATATACCAAGGAGGTATTATCATTTGTATCATCCAAGAATTTTTCATTTATGTAATGTAAAGGGGGTTTCCCCCTCGAAGAGGACAATGTTTAAGTCGTTGATCTATCTTTTTTTCTATTTTGTGAGCTGGTTGCATAACATTTGGAATCAGAGCTCGATATTGAAACTGTTGTATCTCTATAATTTCGAATCTCCAAGGTTAAAATTTCATCCTATTGTATCCATCTGAGTTTACTTTCCAACCCCTTAAGTCAGACCGAGATTAGATTTTTCAAGAAAGAGGTATGGCCAATCTCCCACAATGACTTGATTATAGAATATTTCAGTAAATCAAATTTTTACAGAACTCCATGTGTTACTGTTTCACCCTTCAATACCGAAAATGATACACAAAAAGCTATAGTCCGTGCACTTTCAATGAATTTTTATGAAATTCAAATTCAATGCTCAGAGAGAAATTTATGTCGATTTTCCCATTTTTGCTGAGGTTCAAGAAATGGAAGATAAAAATGAGCATCAAAAACAAGTTCTCCAACTCTTAAAGGATAACCTCACTCTAGTGAAAAATCTAATGAAACAATAGGAAAATCACCATCATAGTGAAATAATTTTTGATGTAGGCGGCTAGGTATTTTTACAGCTACAACCATATAAAAAAATGTCCCTCAAGCAAGCTAAGAAGGATAATAAACTAACACCCAAGTACTATGGTCCTTACAAGTTGTTGAAAAATATTGGTACTATGGCATACAAATTAGAGTTTCCTGCATCTTCTAGAATGCACCCAGTTTTGAATGTTTTATGCTTATGGAAGGTTATCAGTGACAAGCTCCCAGTTCTAACAGTGTTGCCAGAATTTGACGAAGAAGGAAAAATAATATTTGAGGTTGAAGCAGACATAGAAATAAGAACCCGATGGCTACAAAATCAATTAATTTCAGAGTATCTCATTAAGTGGAAAAACTTACCCAATGAAGATTTCACATGGGAGGATGATAATTTTATACAGAAGCATCTAGAACTACTCAAGCATTGAGGACAAAGGAGAGGGGCATGTTAGATCCCTTTAATACTAGTGTATCCCCCTTATTTTTATTGTTAGTGTAGCCCCCTATTATGATTGTTGTGCCCATGTATCCCCTATGTTGTTATTTTTTGTGCCCTTACATTATTATTGTTATGTAGGCTCTGACTATATTGTGACCCCTTAGACTTCTATATATACGAAGGAGGTATTATCATTTGTATCATCCAATAATTATTCATTTATGTAATGTAAAGGAGGTTTCCCCCTCAAAGAGGACAATTTTTAAGTCGTTGATCTATCTTTTCTTCTATTTTGTGAGTTGGTTGCATAACATTTGGAATTAGAGTTCGATATTGTAACTATTCTATCTCTATAATTTCGGATGTCCAAGGTTGAAATTTTGTCCTATGGTATCCACATGAGTCTGCTTTCCAACCCCAGAAGTCATATCGAGATTGAATTTTTCAAGAAAGTAGTATGCCCAATCTCCAACAATGAACTAACTATAGAATCATTTAGTAAATGAAATTTGTACAGAATTCCATGTGTTATTGTTTCGCCCTTCGATGCTGAAAATGATACACAAAAAACTATAGTCTGTGCACTTTCAGTCACTTCTTATGAAATTCAAATCCAATATTTAGATAGAAAGTTATGTCGATTTTCTCATTTTTGCTGAGGTTCAAGCAGTGGAAGATAACATTGAGCATAAAAAACAAGTTCTCCAACTCTTAAAAGATAACCACACTCTAGTGCAAAATCCAATGAAAAGTAGGCAGATCAACATCATAGTGAAAGAAGTTTTGATGTAGGCGGCTAGGTATTTTTACGGCTACAACCATACAAAAAAATGTCCCTCAATCAAGCTAAGAAGGATAATAAAGTATCACCTAAGTACTATGGTCCTTACAAGGTGTTGCAAAATATTGGTACTATGGCATACAAATTTGAGTTTCCTGCATCTTCCTGAATACACCTAGTTTTGAATGTTTCATGCTTAAAGAAGGTTATCAATGACAAGCTCCCAGTTCAATAGTGTTTCCAGAACTTGACGAAGAAGGAAAAATCATATTTGAGCCTGAAGAAAACATAGAAACAAAAACCTGATGGCTACAAAATCGATTAATTTCAGAGTATCTCATTAATTGGAAAAACTTACTCGTTGAAGATTCCACATGGGAGGATGAAAATTTTATACAGAAGCATCTAGAACTACTCAAACATTGAGGGCACCACTCTTTTGAAGGATAGGGATATGTTAGGTCCCTTTCATACCAGTATATCCCCCTTATTTTTATTGTTAGTGTAGCTCCCTATTGCTATTGTTGTGCCCATGTATCCCCCATGTTTTTTTTTTAAATTTTGTGCCCCATAGAAGCCCACTATTTTTATTTTTATGCCCTTACATTATTATTGTTGTGCAAACTCTGATTATATTGTGACCCCTTAGACTCCTATATATATCAAGGAGTTATTATCATGTAAAGGATGTTTCCCCCTCGAAGAGGACAATTTTTAAGTCGTTTATCTATCTTTTGTTCTATTTTGTGAGTTATTTGCATAAAATTTGGAATCAGAGCTTGATATTGAAACTATTATATCTCTGTAATTTTAGATCTCCAAGATTTGAAATTTTTTCCTATGGTATCCCTCTGATTCTACTTTCGATTGGATTCTTCAAGAAAGAGGTATGCCCAATCTCCCATGATGGCCGAATTATATACTCATTTAGTAGAGAAAACTTGTATGGAATTCCAAGTGTTATTGTTTCACCCTTTGACCTTGAAAGTGATACAAGAAAAAGTACAGTCCTTGCACTTTCAATCACTTTTTATGAAATTCCAATCTGATGCTCAAAGAGAAAGTTATGCATATTTTCCCATTTTTTCCTAAGGTTTAATCAGTGGAAGATAACATCGAGTATCAAAAACAAGTTATCCAACTCTTAAAGGATAACCTCACTCTGGTGCGAAATCGAATGAAACAATAAGAAGATACACATCGTAGTGAAAGAAGTTTTGATGTAGGCAATTGGGTATTTTTACGGCTACAACCATACCAACAAATGTCCCTCAAGCAAGCTAAGAAGAATAATAAATTATCACCCAAGTACTATTGTCCTTACAAGGTGTTTGAGAATATTGGTACTATGACATACAAATTAGATTTTCCTGCATATTCCTGAGTACACCCAACTTTCCATGTTTCATGCTTAAATAAGGTTATTAATGAGAAGCTTCAAGTTCAAAAATTGTTTCCAGAACTTGATAAAGAAGGAAAAATCATATAAGATCCTGAAGTAGTCACAGATACAAGAACGTGACACCTATGAAATCAATAGATTTCAGAGTATCTCATTAAGTGGACGAACTTACCCATTGAAGATTCGATGTGGGAGGATGAGAATTTTATACAAAAGCATTGAGAACTACTTAAGTATTGAGGAAAACAATTTTTTGAAGGAGAGGGGCATGTTAGGTCTCTTTAATACTAGTGTATCCCCCTTATTATTATTGTTAGTGTAGTCCCCCTATTGTTATTTTTGTGCCCATGTATCCCCCACGTTGTTATTTTTGTGCCCCATAGAAGCCCACTATTACTATTGTTGTTCCCTTACATTATTATTTTTATGAATGCTCTTATTATATTGTGACCCCTTAGACTCCTACATATACCAAGGAGGTCTTATCATTTGTATCATCCAAGAATTGTTCATTTATGTAATGTAAAGGAGGTTTCCCCCTCGAAGAGGACAATTTTTAAGTCGTTGATCTATATTTTCTTTTGTTTTGTCATTTGGTTGCATAACAAGACTCCATGTGAATCCCAAATATTTATTTTCAATAATAAAACGATAAATTATTACATTTACATTTTCTACAACCTAAAACAATTCATGAGCCATATCATGGCACAATAGCCTCTACACAACCCATGTCAAAATTTAATTGAAATTTTTATCTAAATCATCCATTAGAATCCACTCCAATCCAATGTAATCCCATCGAGGCAACAAGTTGAGTAGGGTTAACAATTCCAAGTAGAAGAAGATCATCATAGCGGACAAAATCCATAATAGTGGAATAAATAATAATAACTTATTTCTCCTTCTGTGATTGCCTTCTATTTTTCTCATTAGTATTTGGAAGAGTAACCTCTAAGACCATTAGCATAATTCTATTTTTACAATTCTGTTGGTTGGTCTATTATTCTCCTACCCAAGTAAAGTTCCATTTTTCATGGACATGATTTTCCAAATAGCACGCCAACTTCCAATTAGCAATCTTCTTCTTCTTTTTCCCTTGAGGTTTTTAGATGGTCATGGTCATCATCAAGGTTGAAGGATTTTGACCAAATGATTTCATTTTCTTCGATGTATTTCCTTTTCCATCTCTTAATGGAAAAACTATGAAGATTATGGTACCTTGGTTTCCTCATATTCTACCATTGTTAGTGATGCTAGCCCTCACCCCATTATTGTTTTTGGTAACCTCAACTGCCTAGAGAGACAAATAGACACAATATAGTTCCCAATGAGATTATTGTCATTCAAGCAAAGGTACCCAAGCATATTCAATTCCCCAAATTATTCTAGAATGTTTCCAATATAATACGAGGATGAAAGATCCAAAGCTGATCAAGGATTGCAAATTTCCCTAGTCACGAGAGAATCAATCGATACTCCTAGGGGATTATTACTGAGGTAAAGCTCCTGAAAATTATTTATCTCGTTAAGGAACCTAAAAGGTTTCCATGAAGCTGATTGTTCCTTAAATCCAAAAATTTAAGGAATTTTAATATCCCTAAAGTCCTAGGAATCACCTCTTGTGATCCATTGTCACTCAAATCCTTTTTTTACTAGATAATTCATACTCACAAAAGATGTTGGAATTGGTCCCTATAATGCATTAAAACTCAAATCCATTATTAATGGTTCCCACGGATGCCCTAAAGAAGGAAGTATCATGCCATAGAATAAGCTTTTCGCGCATAGGAAAATCTTTTCTTAGTTTGGTTGAGTTCCGTGCTTCAGGAAATATAATAAGCTCTAATTTCATGAAAATCTTCAAAGAAAGAACAATGAGGCGTAATTGCACAATTATGTCTACCATAAGTTCCAACATCAAAATCATCTATTTCTACAGATCTCCAGCAAGTCTTGGACAATCATTCCAAGGTGTTTGAAACTTCCAAAGGACTCCCACCTATTCGTGATCATGATCATGCTATTCATTTGATTCCAGGAAATTTTCCTCCAAACATCAAGCCTTATATATACCCTTATGTCCAAAAGAGAGAAATTGAACGTATGATTGCAGAAATGTTAGAGGCGGGTATAATTCAACCTAGTCAAAGTTCTTTCTTTGCTCCTATAGTATTGGTACACAAGAAGGATGGATCATGGCGCATGTGTCCGGATTATAGGGGAGCTTAATAATATCACTATTAAAGATAAATTTCCCATTCTTATGATTGATGAATTATTGGATGAATTACATGGAGCAATTTATTTTACCAAGTTGGATCTTCATTCATGTTATCATCAAATTAGAATGAAGGCTGAAGATATTCTGAAAACAACATTTCGAACTCATGAGGGTCATTATGAATTTTTTGGTCATGCCTTTTGGCCTTACCAATGCACCTTCTACATTTCAAGGGTTGATGAATTCCATTTTCAAACCATTCCTTAGAAAATTTGTGCTAGTATTTTTTTGATGATATACTAATCTACGACGGGTCTTGGAAGGATCATGTTGCAGATGTTGACGGGGTGCTCAAACTATTGCGGGGAGAAACAATTATATGCAAAAAACATCCAAATGTTTCTTTGGAGTACAAGAGGTGGAATATCTGGGTCATATTGTATCTCACGAGGGTGTTAAGGTAGACCCTAACAAAATTAAATCCATTAAGGAATGGAAAGTCCCCACAACCACAAAGAAGTTGCGAGGATTTCTTGGGTTAAAAGGGTATTATAGCAAGTTTGTTAAGAATTATGGGAGAATAGCAGCACCTATAACAACATTATTGAAGAAAGATGCATTTTCATGGACTCTTGAAGCAACTAAGGCCTTTGAACATCTTAAAGAGGCAATGTGCCTAGCACTGCTCTTAGCTACACTAGACTTCACAAAAACCTTTACTGTGGAATGTGATGCCTCAGGAAATGGAATTGGTACTGTTTTAATGAAAGAAGGAAGACCCATTTATTTTGAAAGTCGTCCAATCAAAGGAAAGTATTTACAGAAACCTATTTATGAGAAGGAAATGTTAGCAATACTGCATGCACTAAAGAAATGGCGAACTTACCTAATGGGAAGACACTTCAAGGTAAAAAAATGATCATGATAGTCTTAAACACTTTTTTTGGAACAAATATTATCTTCGAAGAGAACGACAAAAAATAGGTCACAAAGATGTTGGGTTATGACTTTGAAATAATCTACAAAAAAAGGAAAGCATAATGTTGTTGCGGATGCACTCTCAAGAAAGAATGAAGAGGTGGAAGCATTGCTTTGTGCCATTTCTATTATCCAACCAGATTGGATAACCGAAGCAAGAGATGAATGGAAGAAGGACAAAGATGTATGGACACTCATTAAAAAGTTGCAGCAAGATTCCTAGTACATCTTATACATTTAGTTGGAAAAATGATTCCTTATGGTACAAAGATCGCTTATATCTTTGTAAGAATTCCCAACTAAAACAAAATATTCTTTTGGAATTGCAAACTTCTCTTTTAGGAGGACACTCAGGATTTTTAAAAACTTACCACAGGGTGAAGAAAGATTTTTTTTGGGATGGCCTTAAATCTGATATTCAAAAGTTTGTGGCGGAATGTTTAGTTTGCCAGCAGAATAAAGTTGAGACAATTAAGACCCCCGGACTTCTACAACCTTTATCCATTCCAAGTCAATGTTGGGAGGATATTTCAATGGATTTTATCATAGGTTTACCTAAGTCCGAAGGAAAGAAAGTCATCATGGTGGTAGTTGATAGAATTACCAATTATGCACACTTTTGTTCATTATCTCATCCATTTAAAGCAATTACAGTTGCTACTACATTTATGGACACAATTCAAAAGCTACATGGAAGCCCAAGGGTTATTGTGAGCGACAGAGATCCCATTTTTACTGGAAATTTTTGGATGGAGTTATTTTCTTGTTTGGGTACTCAATTAGCTCATAGCTCATCTTATCATCCTCAATCTGATGGTCAAACTGAGATAATAAATAATTTTTTGGATGGGTATCTTTGTTGTTTTGTATCTGATAAACAAACAGAATGGGTCAAGTGGTTACCTCTCGCTGAATGGCGGTATAACACTTCCTTCCATATTGCAGCAAAAATGACCCCGTTTATGGAACTTTATGGATATCATCCACCATCCATCACATCATCTTTAAGGGAAAATTCAAAGGTTCAAGTAGTGGAAGATCACATCGAGCATCAACAAGAAGTTCTCCAACTCTTAAAGGATAACCGGAATTTGGCACAAAATCGAAAGAAACAACAGGCAGATCAACATCGCAGCGAGAGAAGTTTTGATGTAGGAGATTGGGTATTTTTACGGCTACAACCATACAAACAAATGTCCCTCAAGCAAGCTAAGAAGGATAATAAATTATTGCCAAAGTACTATAGTCCTTACAAGGTGTTGCAAAAGATTGGTACTATGGCATACAAATTGGAGCTTCCTGCTTCTTCAAGAGTGCATCCAGTTTTCCATGTTTCATGCTTAAATAAGGTTATGGTGAAAATGTTCCGGTTAAAACAATATTTCCGGAATTTGATGAGAAGGAAAAATCATATTGGAACACAAAGAGCGGTCAACGAAAAGCAAAGAACTAGAACGAAAGGTAATCGATCAATTTTCGAGTATCTCATCAAGTGGAAGAACTTACCCACTGAAGATTCTACATGGGAGGATGAGAATTTTATACAGAAGCACCCAGAGCTACTCAAGCATTGAGGACAACACTTTTTTGAAGGAGAGGGGCATGTTGGGTCCCTATATTACTAGTATAGTCCCTTATTGTTGTTAGTGTAACCCCCTTATTGTTATTATTGTACCCTTGTAACCCCCATATTGTTATTATTGTGCCCTTAAATTATTATTGTTAGGTCGGCTAGGATTACAATGTGGCCCCACTAGGATTACATTATGGCCCCATGGACTCCTATATATAGAAAGGAGGTTTTGTAAATTGTATCATCCAAGAATTGTTCATTTATGTAATGTATTGGAGGTTGCCCCCTCGAAGTGGTTTATTTCTAAGGTGTTGATATCTCTTTTCTTCTATTTTTGGAGTTGGTTACACAACAATAACATCCATCAGTCAAGAAATTCATTAATTTTACATAAGTCGTATCACGGGGAACCCACCTCTTCATATTTATACACGAAAACGAGGAACATCCCTTTATAGAATATTTTTTTAAAATAAAAATACAACTAATTAAAATAATAAATATAATTAAAATAAAAATGGAATAGGATCAACTATAAAAAAAATGTGAAGAAATATATAGTTCCCTTTTGCTTTAACGCACTCCAGTGTGATGGATGCTCATCTCTCGACAACTTTATTTATGTTAAATGGAACACACAACGCTCCAGTAGGATGGATGCTCATCTTTCGACAACATTCTTTATGTTAAGGGGAAGAAACAACAATTTTATTTGAGTCACTTGGATCCATATGTTTTACAACATATATTTGAATTCACACCAATATTACTAGACATCATTTCTACAATATTTTTAAAAATTAATATAATCATCATTAATATAATTATAATTATGAAATCTTGTAATTTTTTTCCCATAATTATAAAATCTTGTAAATTTTTTTCCCATAATCTTATAATTATAACATATTGTAAATTATTTTCCATAATTATGAAATATTTTAATCTTTTTTTCCACAAATCTTATAATAAAACATATACTTTTAAAAATATATATATTATAGAACTCTAAAAGGTTCTTTTGCATGACATATGACAATTAATATATAGTTATGTTAGTTTTACTTAAACATTGTATAATATATATATAAAGTTATATAAAGTTGAATATATATAGTATAGTAAAACAAGAACAAAAAATGGTAAATTAAAATTATTTTATTTTAATATTTTATATAAATGAATATAGTGGAATAAATCAAGAGGATGAAAAAGTATTTACATAATTAATACGATGAATGAATAGTGATGAAGTAATCAAGTTTATTGATAAGAAAGAGAGATAAGAAAGAGAGAAGAATATATATACGATAATGGTCAAATACATATATATTACCAAATTCTTGATATGTTTTTGTATGGATGACTTTTTTTGAAAGATAAGTTATTGCTCAAAATATTCTCAATTTGGAAAATTCAAGAAAAAATACAATTTTAGAAAGAACAAATTTCTTGTTTATCTCATCCTAAATATGATATGTCTTCATGGTGTTTGAACACACAGAGAATAGGCACGTTTGACTCCTTTCATCAACCTTGTTTCTTTGTTCGCTGGGAATGAAGGCATAGTAGGTGAGACCAAAGACCTTGGGATGCCTTACCAAAAAATGTGACCATACTACATTTCATAAGGAGTCTTATTTGTAAGAGTATGAGATGGATATCTTTTATTCACAAACACCATACATAGAACTGCTTCAACCCAAAACATCAATTTTACATTTTTGAAAAGACCATTGAGAAAACCATGTTCAAAGCAATCCTATTCACTCTTTCAACTACACCATTTTGTTCAGGATTGTATCAAACCATGGTTTGATGTTGTATCCCATATTGGAAACAATCAATTTCAAATTCATTCTAGGTGTATTCTCTTCCATTATCTATATGAAGAGTTAAGAGCTAGGAGGGCCAACAAGAGAAAAGAAAAATTAAACACTGCACACAGACACTGACACAAATGTAGAACCCCAAACAACTATGACACCGACAGTGCTACTCTGATAGTGCCAAAAACACAAACAAACTGCATCAACTACAGTATCACACACCGACAATGCTATCACTGATAATTCCATCACTAACAATAGAAGAAACAAAAAAATAAACCAGAAGAAAATGTATCGTCATTAGCATAACCAACAATTACACAACAAATAAGACTAATAACAACTTAAACCAATAACACACACCATTACACAACAGAGTACCCAACACATTACATTCCTCCTAGCACCACTCTTTGCAACATAAATGTAAGTGACAACATCTACATACAACCAACCAAAACTAGCACAATACATTTCCCAAATTAATGTACATTAAAATATGTTATTGCGGAATACAAAAAAGCTGAAATAAACTCATAATGTTGTTATGCTTATCTAGAAATTTCACATAAAAACCTACTGCATAAATTCCACATAAAAACATAACTAGGGATAAACAAAACACTACTTGTGCAAATGAAACATATAAAATTTACTGCAAATACTAGAAATTAAATCACAAGCATAGCTTCCAACACATAAAACATTGTTGTAAATAACAATACGACACATGAATCTAGATTCTTCACTTTAACATCAAAATAATTTACTAAATATGCAAGCCTCCATGTTGAGGTTGTGCTCTCTTCACACTCTCCTCACGTAGCCATCAAACTATATGCAACACTCTCGAACCAAAAAATATAGACCCAAATCCTCGTTTATGTGCTCCTCAAAACCCCTACATAATCCATAACCCTAATATCACGAGGGAATATTTTAATATTTTCACAACAATATATTTAAATGACTTTCCCTCCATCATGAATGTACATTTTAGTTTTGTTTAATTTCATGCCATTACATTTCATATCACTTCACATTTTCCTTCTTCATTTACATCTAATGTCACTTCACATGTACATTTTACATTTACATTAAATTTTCATAATAAACCTTCTAATTAACACTTGTGCTCCAACAGGTCCCCCACGACACAAATCCTGACTTGTCTCAAGCTAGTTGCGAGCATACATCCACGTTTAGTTGCACTACTCGTCGCACAATCCAAATCCTCCTCTAAATTTTTAACCGTGACTCTGCTCCTCTACCATGCTCTACTATGGCCATCTTCTTCGTGCACTTTTCCCTTTTTGGGCATCCTAGCCTCCTTCTTGCAAGACCCCATGTACTCTTTTCTTATCTACTCTACATTATTCTCTGTATTATGCAATTAGCTCTCAACTGCTCTCCCTTATTCCACTCTGTATTTGTTGCATTTGCTTGGATTCTCTGCATGCTATCACTTTCTGAGTCTTTGTTGAATTCCTTTATTTCTCGTTGGGTCGGGGTCTTCAACTATAGAAGTCGGCCTCTGTCTTTGCACCTTCTACTACTTTAGAGCATCTAAATTGTGGTGAGTGAAACTTGTTTTATCAAGACCAGATGTGTTGCACTAGTGGGGGTTCTTAATGGAGACAACCCATATGCTCTTCCCCATATCTCTTTTTGGTGTTGCATACTCTAGACCGGACTTAGCTCCCCCGACACAATTTGTTAAACAATTTATAACCAAGAAACTACTAGTTTTGCGTTCTTCTTGAAGTTGCAGGTTGGACGAGCCCACAAAACTCCCTCATACCACAATTTCACCCACCCTGTGCTTCTCTCCATCGATGCTACCAATTCACTAAAGAGAGGGACAAGGTTTTTCCCGACCGGGTGTATTTGTTGGAAAATATTTCACCCAATAGAAAGTCGTTCCTAGTTCGTGCATTTGTTGGTGAAATTTCCTTATCCTCTAGCCAAGATGGCCTATAAGAAAAAAAAACTAAATATGACACACAAACATGACACAATTGTAAAACCCCAAATAACTACGACAACGATAATGTTGTAACTGATAGTGTAGTGCACCGACAATGCTACACACCACTAGTGTTTTGCATCGACAATGATGAAAACACAAAAAAATAAACCGAACGAGAAATGTATCATTACTAGCATAACCAACAATTACATAGAAAATAAGACTAACACCAACTTAAACTAACAACACACACCATTTCTGTTTTTCGTCAGTCGGGGTAGTTGCCGTTGTGTTAAATTTCATGCTCACATTATATTTAGATGGGATGCAATTCAATTAAGAGATCATTGTTTCGAAGTATATTTAATTAAATTAAATGATTATTTATTTTTTGAGGTAGCCATGTTTTCTATGCACTTTTCTTATGCTCATTTTCCAATGATCGTTAAATGTAACAATCTCTTTTCTATTCATTCACATACCATTGTTTACATCTTTCACTTTAAATGACAACCTTCTTTATCACAAATAGGGATATGTCAAATGGTAATGAATAGAATCAAGTATAATTATAGCTTTCCCTTTGTGTTAGTTGCTTATTTTTCTTGAGGTAAATACATGTTTTCTTGAATGACACGCCAAAGTAAGGTCTTTCTTGCCCACATGAGCTGGTATGAATAGAGAAAATCTATGCTTGGAAATAATATGAATAGAGGGAAGGCTCATATTTTCCAACATCTTAGTAATCATGCAAGTTATTATATAATAATAACTATGTATGTAAACATTATATATTATGTAAATATTAAAATTGATAAGCAAATCAATTTTTGTTTGATAGAAAAGATCTAAAACCATAAGTAAGAAAGTAGTCTCATATCAACTGGGATTACTGCTATGCAATTGCTTTTGTTCATGATTGCATACTATAACAATGAAGTAGTGATGTATCAAATACAATTCCGAGATAAATTATATCATGTATGAAAACTCATAAGTGAGAAGCTACTACAAAATTTAATCACCTTTAGGGAGGGTTTCCACTATTCTCGATGCAAATATTTACCATTAATTCCTTATATCAGAAGTAAGTAAGGAGATCTCGTGGATGGATTAAGAAGATAGGGTGAAATTTTATCTATTTTTCTTAAGTATTGGGATATTATGCATAAGGTGGCCAACGCTACATACAACAAGTTATGTAGATGCTCCACAAAATACGCAAAGGTGTGATGAATGTCTAAGATTACTGCATAGTAATTGTAATATTTTTTCAGTCGTCAAAGTATCCAGAAGTTATGCATGTCAGTTATATATGGGTTAATGTGGCGATTTAGTTAGGTATGGTTCAACGACGATTGAGATTTTGCATGTATGAGGACAACTCAACCAAGTGAGCTAGTAAGTGAGTTTTCTAGAGATTCCCTAAAACCGAGTAAGGAAGACCAACACTATATTAGGGGCTATAGTTGATGATTGAGGGTTCAATCGGTTAATGTTCCATTCCAATTTGTTGGATGTTGTTCGGTTGAATGATCGGTGGTAGATGATATTTTGGCTCCACTTTATTTTTCACTGTTAATGTTATTTGATACTTTCCTTGTTCTTTGACTAGTTCAATTCAGATATTTTGCACTATTAATGTTATCTCATACTTTCCTTGTTCTTTGAATAGTTCTATTAAGATCAATGTAATGAGGCTTTGACATGATGTTAATTTGTGGATATTTTTTACTCTATGTTGGAATGACTTTAGCTAGTAGCATGATATGAATGATCACATCTTTTGTTTTAACTATCGATCATATGGAACTATTGTACATTTTCCTTCACGATGTTTAATATAAATATGAGCCATTCGAGAGTTTGTCTCATATTTATGTTTATGTTGTTTAAATGTTTTTTGTGTCAATGATGAAATATATAGGTGGACGTTGGCCCATTCTACGCAAGGTTACTAACAAATATATGTATAAATACTTTTTATGTGCTATAAATAATTGTGTCACCCTATAATGAATGAGCCTTTTTTCTTTTTTACTATTTTACATCGAGTTAATTATGTGCATAAGCGATGAATGTCGTATGGACATTTACTTTGTTGTCTAAACCTTATCTTATGCGTGACCAGTGTTTGTTGTAAATGGTTGGAATACTTTAGTGCATGCGATGAGCGTTTTTAAATGTCTTTGGGTCTAATGCATTTATATGTGACATATGGAAATTTTTTCTTGTTTCGGTTAAGTTACCTTGATCCAAAAACTGTCTTTGTTTCCCTTATGTCCTTGCTTAACCATCAAATGTTTTGCAAAACTCGTTAGAATACCTCGAGGGAACCTTCATCTACGGCAAGCGTTGAAAATCCTAGTTTCTATGAAGGTTTTGTTGGCATATTCCCAAACTTTGGGTCACTTCCCCCATGTGCAACCAAATGGTTTCGTTGTCGAGACTTGAAGGCACTGTGGTAGAAAAGAGGACGGGAAGCCAACCTCTGCTGCTTTAGGTTTTGCGTCTCTTCTCTTTCTTTCTATTTTTAAATTTATTTATTTTATTTCTATTAAAAGGAATTACTCATAAACCCTCGACGACGGAGTGCAAAAAAACGAAGTTGAAATCGGCTAACTCATTAGACTACGTCGTTCATATAATGCACACGAGTCTCTCACCAACTCAATTTTGTTACTCACAACCTTTAGGACTTTAAAATAGTTATATAATGCTATAGGTTGAATTTATTTGTAGTTAGTGATAATAAGGGAATAAACTTTGAAGGAAAGGGTTAAGGTTACATTTAGGATTACATTCTCATTTCAAAATTTATTTTTCTTTAGTTTTTTAATATTTATAAATTAAATATATATTTTTAAGTATAAATTTTTAAATATTTTTAAATATAATTTTTTAAATATAATCAAAGTTTTTATTATACTGAATTATATACTATAATTATATAAAATGTATATGGAGAAAAATTTAGTGGAATTATTTACTTATTTACATTTTATACAAAATATTATATTGAGGAAATTTCTATAGGATTAGTTATGATTTCGATCTCCTAGACATGTTATTTTGTTTTTCTTTTTAAAGATCATGTAATGGTTCAAACAATCGCAATAAGTTTTTTAAACACCATCAAAATATAATGTCATTTTTACATATCATTGCAATGTCCTAGACTAAAAAAACAATACAAAAACAAATATAACGTATAACTAATGATTCATGCACACATACATGATGTAGAATACCAAATTTATAAAGAGACACAAAAATAACATTATTTGTACAAAAAAATGATTATTTAAATTGAATATTATTTATCCCACGTTGAAATGTTTATAATGAAGAATCAAACCTACATTGAATCAATTTCAATACTTAGTACCCAATATCATGTCTACATATTGAGTAAGCATAAAGAAAACAGTGTCTATGTAATATTCACAAATCCAAGAAAATAGGTGTAGGCAGTAAATGCAAAGAAGCACAATAGGTAGTAAATATAGGAAAGCTAAGTAGATAGAAAAACGATCCTCCCATGGAGCCAATGAAAATTGGTAGACACCTTTTGTAACTTCAAGGTTAAAAAGTCGTTGATGATGCAAGATATGAGGCCATGGAAGAACCCGCCTTGTCTTTCATCTCGACATCTAGAGGTTGATTGTTTGCTTGGCCATCTAAGGTCTCCAAAGAGTAGTGCTTCATATCATTTTTTCCCCACTACTTTCCCCTTTTTGAATTATTTTCACTACGATGGAGGTTTCTTAGGGTTTCAATGTTTATTTTCAACCCTAGTGAAAATCATCCTTGTATTGAGTTAGGGGACACTTTTGAGTTTCATTCATGGCCACCAAAAGAAATATCGATATAAGTGGCCATATTTTTGGCATCTGCAGTGACATCTAAAGGTATATATGCTCATAGCCAAACATCTATTTTCTTAACTCATCTTGGTAGTAGATGCCAATTGACTCTGGGAAGTGTTCTAAGATGTCCATATACATGCATATTCGATGCATAGGAGATGTATCTAGCTTGCCTTACATGCTTCGATATTTTCACAAACTATCCCAATGCATTACCAAGATCAATGAGGATTTCTTCATATATTAAATTCCATGTTAATAAACAAACTTCTCATAATTTTCCTTTTACTAAAAATTCTATATCATATATAATGGGTAATTTTGACTTCATCATGGATATAATGGTGAATAATGAGGAGTTTTCACCATTGAGCGAGTTCCAATTCTGTGAGGGGTCAAACATGGAGCCATGGGAACGGAGTTGAGGTAGTGGTTGAATGTGTGGGTCCACTAAAAAATTCTACGGTAAATGGTTTCATGAAACATGCATATGGATTAAAACTCACCCTCATATCCTCAATTTTAAGTCAAAAAAACTTTAGCTAAAATGGTTACTTATGTTCAAGCCTTTTGACACATGTTGCAACCAGCTCTTTTATGGAATTTATGAAATAGTTCTATACAAGACAATTTTGAAATATAAATATTGAAAAATTTAAATAATTATGAATATTAAAATAATTTTTTGAAAAATATTTTAATATTAAATATTTAAACATTAATAAAAAAAATTATGTTATAATTATAAATTAGCATGAAAAATAAAAAATTAAAATGAAGTATAGTTAAAATATATTTATTAATAATTTATAGAAATACATTACGATATAACTTTTAAAAGTATTTTTGTTTTATAGTATTAAAATTATTTTAAAGAAAGTTTATTTAAAAAAATATTGAATATTTGTGTAGAATACAACTATATTGTTTTATAAATAATTTTTAAAATTTGATTAAAATAAATAATTAAAATTTACTATAATTGATTAGGTTTTGTTATTATTAATTTATATAAATATTGTTTTATTATACTTTTTAAAAATATTTTAATACTATAATATTTAATATTGTATTATATTCTAATTTTTTTAATAATATATAACATATATTTATTATAAATTAATATAAGTGTCATAATATTGGTATAAATATTTAAAGTTTTACCTCTTAATTATAATTGTAGTAATTAAATATAGGTATTGATGTCTCTTATTTCATGTATAAGAAATAATAAATAACACACTGCAGGTAATATTCATCTGTCCAACTATATCTTGGTGTAACTTCAAAGTCAGATTGTCATGAAATGACCTCTTCTACATTTATAAAGCGCTATTATATCCCTTTCTGTATTATACAACACAACCAATTAATAAAATTGAAGAAGGATTAACTATTAAAAATGGCAAGAATTTCAAGATTTTTTGTTACTGCTGCTTCCTCATTGACCCGGCTTCAGCAGCCTGATCACTCATTTCCTGGCTGCTGTGCCTTCCGACTCAATCCTCCACCTCTTGGTCTCTTGATCTCGTCGATCTCATGACCGCGCCTGGGAGATCGCATCCATCGGATCCTCTTCTTCATCCGGCCTGAGATGCCGTCTCGTATTTGCTTCGGGGGATCGTGTTGGATGGAACTTTGGAGGCCCAAGGTCACGCATTATCCTCAGCCCATCCTGAAAGTCGCTGCCCTTCTTCTTCTTGCCGCCAAAAAAGGTGTCTGGGCTGCAAAGCCTGGCTGTGTTGCTCGACGATAAACGGAGGGGAACCTCCTTCTGAGCTCCACCCACCCAGGCCGCTGCTCCTCAAAGTGATTTGGCTCCAGTTGGTTAAATTCACCCGGCCTTTGCCCTGCCAAATCTCCATTTTAAAATCACTGGCCTAAGAACTCGGTTCCATCATCAAGAACAAAGTCACCTCATATTTCCGCAGGGCAGAGGCTTTTCCGTTCGAGTTCAACACAAAGGGAGGACAAAGACTCACGGAATGGGCCCTATTTCATGGGACCCGCAGGCTTCTACCTCAAACACATCCCTGACTGCATCCGCCGTGGACAACCCAACCGCCGTCTGCCCAAGTCTGCCTCAATCTTCGTGGCATTGTTAGAATCGGGAGTCCCTCAAGCACATAGGTAAGACTTGGGAAAATTCATTGATAGAGCAAACAACAACGACGGATGACAACAAATCCAGGTCAAGGTGACTTTAGGCCCTGAGGGCCATCAAATCTGTGTTTCTGTACCCCGGACGCATGTGCAAGTGCTGGACTGCAGAGAACTCTTCAAATGTTGAAATGTCACATCTATGTACAAGATGCAAGAGGTAAGTCTGGCAGAAGCAGAGAAAGGAAAGAAGATGTACGGAACCAGTCAAGAGGCCAAAGAGACTTCACAAGAAATATGGGGCACCATACCCTACCTCATTTCCACCCGAATGTTCCCTCTACCAAAGCTAAGAAATAGGTATGAGGTCTTAAGCTCGAAGAGAGACTCCTCAGAAATAGTACAGGATAAACCATTAGGAAAAATGACTTCACAGAAGTAAGATCCAAAGAAAAATGTCCATCAGAAGAAACACATTACAAAGAAATGTGAAGTCTAAGGAGGAACATGACTGAGGAGTCTAGAGTGACATAGCAGAGACAGCAGATTGCAATGCAGATCTGAAAATGGAAATCGCTGCAGAGAAAGAGAGACTGAAACTTACAAAGACAAGCTTCTGTGGTAATCACCCACTGAGAAACTCCTCGGGCAAAATCAAGATGATAAAATGTCACAGGTCTGGTTGGCTCATCATTATAAAATAATGATGAAGATTGTCTCCCTGAACTACAGAGAATGGAAGTGTGCTGAAAGAAGAACAAGAAGCCATGAAGAAGAGAGCCCCAAGATTTTCCAGGCCCCAGAGACCAAACATGACTGTTGGTTTCCTCCACCACAGTACCTGAAAGGAAGCAACGGCTGCGGCCAAAGATGGGAGCGTCCGGGGACCGGGGTCCCTCTCGGGAACCCTCCTTGGGCATAGGTCGGTCACCGAGTCGCACAACACCCACTGGCCGCGGAAGCCCGCTGACCCCAGGAGGCGTCAAGAAAACAATGTCTATGTTCCAACAAACATATGGGAGAAAAGGAGGTTGGGACTCCATCGGAGATCCGTCTGAGCGAAAACTGGAACATCATTACAGGGTGAAAAAGTGACTAAACCTGCCTGTGCATGGAGGAAAAGCGAGGAGGCACAATCATAAGTGACCCCGCAAGGGAATAAGAAGACTCATGCAAGAACGGTAGGGGCTGACATCCCAAAAGGTGGCACCCGTCCAACAAAGAATAGGTCCCCACACAGCCAGACTGACATGTTTGGTAGAAGTTCTTCCTTGGGCTTAGAATTGACGATATCCTCCTCATGTAGCTCATATCATAAGCCCATTTTGCTGAGATGTTAACACAAAGATCTGCCCATCCCTCTGCATTCAACCTCTTAGTCAGAAGGAACCTGTTAGTAAATGGTTCAGACTTGTTTGAATACTTATGAAAGGCTATTCTTCTTTCATTAGGAAGAAAACTAGAAGACTCAAAGTTGCTCTAAAATCTCAAAATGTCCTTTTCCCTCCCTTTAAAGAGAGAAAGCAAGTCTAAGCACACCATCAAAATATTGACCATACCAGAAAAGGAATATAGAATGTCCTAACTAAGCTAAGAAGGATAATAAAGTATCACCTGTACTATATAACCTACAAGGTGTTGCAAAGATGATTGCACTGTTGTATACAAATTTGAGTTTCCTCAAAGATTTTCCGAATACAACTCAGCTGAATGTTTCATGCTTAAAGAAGGTTATCGTTGACAAGCTCCCAGCTCAAATAGTGTTTCTAGAACTTGAATAAGAAGGAAAATCATATTTGTTTCCTCAAGAAAACATAGAAATAATTGAGGAAAATAACCGATTAATTTTATATCTCACATCAAGTGTTACTGCTGAAGATCTCATGGAGAGATCAAAATTTAAGGTATACTCCAGAGTTATATATATCAAGGAGTGACACAGTGTAACCATGTTTCCTCGAAGAGAATAATTTTTAAGTCGCATTCATCTTTACCATTTTGTGAGTTATTTGCATAAATTAAACTGTTTTCTGATATTTTGAAACCATATCCTCTAATTGACTCTAAGATTACCTGAAATTTTTTTCCTGGTATCCTCCAGTCTACTTTTGATTGACTTTTCAATATATGAGGTCTAATAACTCCATGATTAAGGCCTAATTATATACTCATTTAGTAGAGGAAAAACTTGTATGGAATTCAAAGGGCTGTTTGTCTTTGACCTCTTCTTTAAAGTGATACAAGAAAAAGTAATACCCCTTGCACTTAAATCACGCAGAAATTCAACTGAGATGCCTGTAGGAGAAAGTTATGGTATTTTCCATTTTTTCCTGGAGAAGAATCACAGATAACATCGAGTATCAAACAATGTTACCTCCAACTTTAAAGGAGTAACTCACCAAAAGAATCGAATGAAACAAATAAGAAGATACAATATCAGATAGAGAAGTTTGATAGAAAATTTGGTATTTTTGCAAGAACTAATAACAATGTCTCATAAAGCTGAAGTAGAATAAATTATCACTACCAAAGTACTATGTTGTCCTTACAAGGTGTTTGAGAATACATAGGTACTATATATAAACTGATTTTCCGCATTCCTTAAAATACCTAACTTTCCATGTGCCTAGTAAAGTAAATAAGGTTATTAATGAGAAGCTAAGCTCAAAATTGCTCTTTAACTGTTTATAAAGGTTGAAAATCATATTGATCCTAAGTAGTCATATATAAGAACTTAGATACCCATAGTCTATACAGATAGATTTTTAGTATTCTATTATGAAGAACTACCTATCAAGATTCAAGTGGAGATGAGAATTTATAATAAAAGTATTTATGAACTGTATTTATAAAACAATTTTTTCAAGGAGAGGCATGTTGTAACTTTTACTACCAAAATTTCATATTATTACCTTCAGTAAGCCTCTCAGTTATATTATGTCTATGTATCCCCTCACGTTGTTATTTTTGTGCCCCATAAGCCCCATACCATTATCATAAGTCCCCATATTATTATTGTTATGTATGCTCTGTTTGTTGCACCCTTAGACTCCATATAAAATTAAGGAGGTCTTACTATTTGTATCATCCAAGAATTGTTCATTTATGTAAGGTTGCCAAGATGTTTCCCCCAAAGAGGACAATTTTTAAAAAGTGATCTAGTATTTTCAAGTTTGTGATTTGGTTGCATAACAAGACTCCATGTGAATCCCAAATATTTATTTTCAATAATAAACTATATAATTATTACATTTACATTTTCTACAACCTAAACAATTCATGAGCCATATCATGGCACAATAGCTCTAGACAACTCCATGTCAAAATTTAATTGAAATTTTACTTCCAAACAATCCATTAGAATCCAATTTAACTAATCTAATCCCATCTAGTAAACAAGTTAGAGTAGGGTTAATTAATCTGCAGAAGACTATCATATGCATGTAACCATGGCAGTGGAAGAAATAAGAATAACTTGTTTCTCCTTCGTGATTGCCTTCTATTTTCTCTATTAGAATAAGAAACTTCAGACCACAGCAGATAATTCTATTTTTACAATTCTGCTATTGGTCTATTCTCCACTGGCAGTTCATTTTTGCATAAATTTTCCCAAACAGCACTAACTCTAATTAGGCACCTTTGTCTTTCCTTATGTTTTTAGATGGTCATGGTCATCATCAGCTGCTTGAAGGATTTGACCAAAAACATTTCATTTTTCATGCATTTCCTTTTCATCTTCTAATGAAACTATGAAGATTATGGTGTCTTTGTTTCCTCATATTTTACCACAGCAGTTATGCTACTTCCACCTACTATTGTTTTAGAATCCTCAACTCATTGTATACATAGAGTACACATAGGTTCCAGAGATGATGTCATTCACAATCAGCATAGCCCCAAGCATATTCAATTCTGCCATATTCTAAATGTTTCAAATAATCATATTGTGATCCGGGGTTCCATCATGATTTCAAATTTAGTGAGAAATCAATCTGGATATACCAGGGGATACATCGAGGTAAGTTCTAAAAATGGTTATCTCTTCATAAGGAACCTAAAAGGTTTCCATGAATCTGATTGCTCTTTAAAATCCAAAATTTAAGGAATTTTAATATCCCAAAGTCCTGGGGAATCAATTGCCAGATCCATTGTCACTCAAATCCTTTCTACTAGATGATAGCAATACACGTGATAAAAGAAATTGGTCCCTATAATGCATTAAAACTGTCCAGTCATTAATATTCCCATGTGATGGCCCAAAGAAGTAGCATCATGCCATAGACAGTCAGTAATAGATGGAAGATGTTCTGTGATGAAGAGAATAAATATTTGGAAAAAAAACATCAAAATATGTTTTAAATGTCAAGACACATCCCAATAAATGAAGGGAAGTGAGTATTTATTTGACGCATAAAATAATTTCCTCAATAAAGTGAATTTTCTTTTCACAAATCTAAACCCTGGGAAGTTTCTATCATTCAGAACAATCAATTTAAGCACAGGGAATTTTATTAAAAGCAACAAATGTAGAGAAAAATGCTGTCATTACATGTTGTTTATAAATAAAAACTGAGAAATTGAACTGCCCCTAATATAAACACCCACGATGATGAATACATGGACAAACTCAAAGAAATGGATAATGCTTCTGCTAAAGAGGTTAGTCAATCAGAGGTCACACAAAGCCAGCATCACTAGCCATGTCAAACATCTGATTTGAAGCATAGACACACTGTCCAATAACAACACCTCATCATTCTCAGAATGAATGACACTGCATAAACTATATATATCCACCGCATGCAAGGGTTTATACATGATAAACAATGAAATTTAGATCAAACAACTCTTCCGAAATCACAAAGCACGACCCTTTGTCAGTTTATGCTCCACACCTGCTCTTCAGACTGAGCTCATTCTCACAAATGTATGATATGTATAACCATTCAAATTAAAATTTAGTCAATCAACAATTTCCTTTAACAAAATCCAAGACAAGCCATGAGAAATTAGGTCTTTGACCAATGTTTTCACCCCAACACAGCACTGAAGGCCACTAATGGTTTCTTGATACCCTTCAACTGAGAAACAACAATCTAAAACTAATCAATAGACTTTCCTTGTGAGTCTAATATATGTAGGATGTTGGCAGTAAAGTGTTCCTAAATAAGTACTACTATATGTAATAATCTCCATAAGCCCACCTAGGTAATTTTCCAAAATATTCCCATAATAATTCAATAGAATAAAAACACAAATAAATCAACAATATCATTACATAAATATATACAACTCATAATTGGATTCTCATCATCTAAAGTCTTCACTTAAATTTACCTAGGTCCAACTGCCTCAGATCTACCATAAGTCCAGTCTAATTATGGTACAAAAGATCATCCACAACTCAGACTAACAGGAAAAATGAAATCATCTGCAAAGATTACAAGCACACATCAAACCTGCCCCTCTTCCAGATCCTGATACCAATTTAAATGGATGGATAACCATGACTGACACAAATTTCAAAGAGGCCAATCAACTCCAGAGTTCTTCTGGACACTTTATCACCCCACAAACTGTGAGGCACCTCAAACTAGAATGTGTATTAGTCAAGAATACACAGTGCTTAGCAGGATGGGAGAGGGCTATTTGATCCACTTCAAAGGACTCTGGCCTTACATTCTCAATAATGTGACATAAAAATAAATGCACACCATCCAGAGATTAAAAGAAATATCTCCTTTTAACCTAAGGATGTTGGTGAGTCCAAGCAATGACCGAATCCTTCAACCTTTCTCTGAAGTGCTTGGTGAAGGATGTCACAGCTATTCATTTGAATAATGATAGACACTACTGTAATTGCCACATGCCTGAATGATGGTCTGAAGGATGCTGGTCTGACGTTGAACTTTGGTTTGCCAACTTTATTGCTATGTTGTCGATCAATATGGTGAGAACATATTGTCAACTGAAATCTTCATGATTCTTCCCGAGCCACAATTTCCTTTGTTGCTTCACTGGCCACACATTCTCATTTCCCATGGAAATCACTGAACTGATCGTTTACATCTCCATGAGAGAAGCCCTGACTCTCAAGACTCAGTAACTCAGACACCCCCGCTTGTCATCAAAGCCAACTTATATCCAAATAAGTTGAAGTCAGCCACCTGTATATTTGAGTCCAAAGTCTTAGAGTCTCTCTCAAGTACCCAGGCACTAAAGACTACCAGTCCTTTGCCAAGCCTAATAACCTGAGATTCCCATCAAAGAAACAGACAACAATCAAATGAGATAAGACTTCCACAAGTCATTTTAATGAAGCATCATCTCAAATTCCTTCCCTTCAACCGCATGTGAGCCTCAAAGTTTTGTTCCATCGAGTGCCTACAGTTTACAGCCATCCATGCCAAATTTGTTCAAGAGATATCCAATGTACTTCTTTCGAGAAAGAAGAGATGAATTTAGGATGTTGAATTACTTCAATACCCAAATAGTAAATGAACATGACCCAAATCACTGCTCATTTCAAAACCTTTCTTCAATAACTCTTTCTTCATGGATGCAGGAGAGCTCTCGCGTTTCGTGTCAGAGATTTCATCTACATATACCACAAGATATATCACTGCTTCCAACTTTCTTACCAAAAGAGCTGCATCATCAAGATCAAAAGTGTTTGAAATCAAGCTTTCCGAAGAGGCCTCCGTCAATTTCTGCACACCAAAGTTCGTGGTGCTTGCTTCGAGGCCAGCACAAGGATTTTCACAAGTTTGCAAACTTATAGTGCTCTTGACCCTTTATCACAAATCCTCTCCTCCGTCGGGATATGGACTCTTCTTCCTTTAGATCTCCATTCAAGAAGCTGTTTTACATCCATCCGATGGACTTTCCATCCACTCCGAGCTCGCTAAGGCAAGGAGAGTCCGATGGTGGTCCATTTTGCCGTGGGAGCAAAAGTTTCTTCATAATCGACTCCTTCTTTCGTGCAGGCATCCTTTTGGCCACAAGCTCCGCCCAGGTGCTCGCCAAGTGAGCCGTCCGTTTGTACCCGCTGCCTGTAGACCCACTTTCCAGCCAATTGGTTTCGTTCCCAAAGGCGGATCGACCACCTTCCTGGGTGCCGCCTTTTGTCAAGGCGTCATACTCCTTCTCCGCATCGCTTCTTTCCATTCATCATGAGAAGCTTTCGCTTTCTTTGAAGGAAGTCGGGTTCACGGCGTAGGCAAACTCACTCACAGCGTATGCAATATCCATCGCAAACAGGGGAACTAGAATTACCCACATCACCTTCGATTTCTTGAGAGTGGAACTTCTCGTTCGTTTGCTCCAACCTCACTCGTGATGAACATGGCACATCCGTGTTGTCTCTGTCACTCATTTTGGAGGACCTTTTCGAGATGGCGTCGCCGGTCACTTGGACCGAGTTGCGATTGATCTCGATTCAATCTTCCCACTCTGGCTGATCACATCATCCAATGTGTCATCCGAGTTGTTTCTTCTGTGAGAGAGAGTGCCTCGTGATATGACCTCACAATGCTTTGATTCACATACTGGAATCTCTTTCAAGGTGTGGAATCACAGAATCACTGGAAAGACTTTGCATGTGTGAATCAGTCCGTGCGAGCAATTTGCCAGTCGATCAACAACCTTTGCCACTCTTGGAGATTCAAGAAATATGAGCATTCTCTTGCTATCACAAACTTCTTATTTGCTTTCCATCATGAGAGACGATATCCTTTCGAGGTATTGGAGTACAAGAAGATACATTTTCTCGCTTCTAGCACCAAGTTTTGCTCCTTTGACTCTTGGGTATCAAGGCATGACAGTGGACCCAAAGACCCCGAAATGCTTTTACCGGAGGAATGTGGCCATGCCACATTTCAAAAGGAGTTTTGTTTCAGAATTGAACTTGAAGGACACCTATTCTTTATGTAAACAAGTAGCATACAGAACCGCATCAGACAAACATCAATTTTACATTCTCGAAAATAACATGGAGCTAATTACATTTGAACAGGGTTTTCGCTCATTCTTTCACTTACACCGTCCCGTCGGATTATATGGCACAGCTTTGGTTTGATAGCTTTGACTCCATGCTGAGAGTAAGATACTTTTCAAATCTGCTTAGCAGTGTATTCTTTTCCATTATCAGCATGTAGAGAGCCAATAAGATGCAGCCAGTGCATCATTTTCAATCCATGCATGAAAATTCTTGAAAGTTTGAAAGCACTCAGACTGTATTCTTCGCAAGTAAATCCAACACATTCGGTGTAGTCATCAATGAAATGTCATCATGTATTTGTTTCCATTTGGTGGTGACGCAATAGGCAGAAACACATAAATCATGATGAACAAGTCAAACATAGTTTCCTATGTGCTCTTGAGTGTGAATCATGAAATATGTATCGTATTGCTAGTGCTTTCCTCTGAATGCAAGCATCACATTCCTTAGGTTTTCATAGGAATAGAGTGCACTCCATCAACACCATTTTTCTACAGCAAACGACGGTCGTACATAGGTTTAAGTGCCCAAATCTAGCATGCGCAAAAGACTTGATGCCAGTGTACCTTCATCATGATGTGAACTAATGTGTTTGAGGACATGTATGAACCTTTCGCCCAGAGCCTCCCTTTATCGCATAGCAGCAGTGATTCATGCCGATTCACCTCATTTATTATCAAACAAAGGACAGAGGTCCTTGTTTGATTTACTGTGATAAGTTTCTCACAATCTGGAGGTATGTGAACTCATGGGGGATAGATTGTAGAAGATCAGTAAAGCAATTTGGACTGCTGCTTCCATGTAGTTTGAGTTTGGACACATTCATTGGAAAGAACATGTTCAGACTAACTTTGTCGCTGAAATCTTCAAAAATTAAATGTCATCATGTGACATGTTGTTCTAATCTAGCAATCAATCTATCTTCTCCATGAGCAACAAAGGATTGAAGAGGTTTTAAAGCATTCATTGTTGTTAAAATGTGCTAGAACATAGGTTTGATTCAAGTGCTTTTACCTTGTTCTATTAGTTTGTTTTACCTTTGTCTTGATTGCTCTTTTCTAATTTTGTTCCATGGTGTCTAAGATGATGCATCATGGTTCATCTTTCATTGCACTGTGCAATGAAGATTGATTTTACACAGCTTTGTCTTCAGCTTCCTCTTCTGAAGTCTTTCTTCTTCCTCTTCAGTTTACCCTTCCTTCAATGGATAACTGAGTATGACTCTTTTCTATGTGCCAAGTATGCAAATTTTCCTTCTGAAGATGTTTGGGACTGCCATCTTCCCAAGTTTTCTTACAAACTTTGCCTCAAGTTTATCAGTGTGATATGTTAAAGTTTCCACTGCTTGCAAAGACTAAAGATAATGTAGTAAGTCGATATAAGCTTGAGAGACAGTTATGAGACATACCCATTTTTACACTGTATATTTTCAATGTTTTACTATAGATTCTACTTTATAAAGGTAGATCATCATTCTGTTTAATCTAATGCTTAACACTGACATTTTCTAATTCAATGAGTCATGAGTTCTTTAGTTTTCCATACTATGTATTTGAGAATGTTGAAGACAGGTTTTACCACCCTTCACTTTACTTAGAGGTTTAACTAGAAAGGCATAGGTCTGCGCTCTTGTTTTCCAAATGGAAAGTTTTCCTTTTCATTCAAGGGCTTCTCTGTGATTTTTCTTCATTGTCCTTGAATATATCTTTCCATGCCTCATAAAATGAGTGTAGAAGATGAATTTTCCACAACTATTCAGATAGTCTTCTTTAATGAGAGAACCACCCTAACAATGAGATGAGAGAATGCATTGACTGGAAAAATCTTCAAGAGAAACAAATCTTCAATATAAAACTTCAAATTAGTATTTCAAATAAAGGGCAAAACTCTATTGGTAAAAATTTTCTCGAGCGTTTAAAAATCTTCTGAACAACTGTCAAAAATCCTAAAGATCGACAAAAAAATACTTTGCTGAATCCGACTTTATTAAAAGGGCAAATTACGCAAAAGTATTGAAGAAAATGATGGCGAAACAAACAGACCAATGGAGAAGTGAAATTGTGAAAATGAAAAAGTGGTGTGGAAGGGCTAAATGGAGGGGAAGGGCAGACAAAGAGTGGCTGCAACAACATTTCGTTATTAAAATGGGGTGTGATTTATGCAGCACAGCAAGGTAGACTGCAACGACAAGAGCTAATGGTCGACAATAAAAGAGGCAATGCTAACCGGGTCAGTTAACGTAATCACAATAACACATGGCGAACAACGCAGGCGATGATGGCAGGTGTACGCCCGGCTGGCGAACGTGGTTACAACAGGATATGTTGGGAACTATGCGCATGGGCCATGGGCGTGATTAAACTGCTGTATACACTGCTGGCGAAGAAGTGGCGGTGACGTTACCGGGACGCTGGCATATGGAATGCTGGATAATTGACATCGTTAATGACCGCTTTAATAAATACAGCATCAGCGTTTATTTAAACCGCGATTAACGGCATGTTATTATACGGGACGCACAACCAGAAGGGCAAAACTTATCAATGAAGGCGAGATGGAGAAACGAGAGGCGAGCTGGATAAATCAGACGACCGAATAAAAAGCGCCGCCAACCAAACCAGGAGGCAAAGGCAAGAGGGAGACGTACTGGGATACCCGAGATGGTTTGCCACATCCGATATTAACCAGAAGACAGATTGCGTTAACACCAGGAGGGTCGAGTCAGACGAACCCAGGACAGCAAACATACGGCGGCGCGAGGGGAAGGGGAGTAAGAGTTTCCGGCAGCGTGCGCGTCAGCAGGCGCTAAGAGCCTGAGGGAATGGAGTGTGGGGAAAAGTGACGTTGAATGGAGAGGAGTCGCGCGTTACAAAAATTTGACCGAACCCAGATGAGTTGCGGTGACCACGAAATCAGCACGGCGAGCCCACCTGCGCATCGACGCAGCCCAGACCAGGATTGCAGAGCCTGAGCCTAAAATGTCACAGCAATAGAAAAAAATGCATGAATAAGGCTGAAATAATCAAGAGAGCAACAGAAACTATTAAAAAATACATGACTGAAAGGAGGGAGTTATACCATTGCAGGCGTAGCCAAATGTGGGTACTGTCTAATAAATAATAAACCAGATAACTCCTCAAACAATGTATTAATGGCATTCACATGTTTATGTTGTAGATGTATGAGTTTATTCATCTCCAATGACTCTTGGTCTTCCTTATTTTCCACAATAAATAATAGCACAAAATGATAAAATGCACACCATCCAGATTAGTGTCAACATCACTAAAATATGTTTCATATATATATCTACAAGTTTTTTGAGGAGTCTGAAAAAACTTCCTACGATACGTCTGAATCCTAAATAAATTCCTCACAACTGCCTCAGATGCCACAATCTCGACAAACATCTAATGATATATACACTACGAGAATAGTCTGCATTTCTCCATTAGTTATGGGTTATATAACTGCTGGAGTCCCTATACTACATAGTATAGTCCCTTATTGTTGTGAAGTGTAACCCCACTGCTGTTATTATTGTACCCTCAGTAACCCCCATATTGTTATTTTTGTGCACCACATGGCTGTGTTACGTCGGGTTAGGATTACATTGTGGCACTGAGGCAGTACATGGTAAGCGCATGGACTCCTATCTACAGGTAGTGAGGTTTTGTAAATTGTATCATCCAAGAATTGTTCATTTATGTAATGTATTGTAGGTTACCCCCTCAAGTGGTCTTATTTTGGCGTGATATTCTTTTCTTCTATTTTTTGGAGTTGGTTACACAACATTTGGTATCATAGCTTTGGATTCTAGGGTTTCGCCGCTCTACAAAATAGTCACCGTGGAATTTTCTCATGAAATGTTTTTCTACGAAGTTCCAAAATATGAAATTTTTAGGGCTGGCCGAAATCCCAGGGAAAACGCGTCAAAAAAATTTTAGATCTTGGTTCGCAATATTTTTGGAGATATGATCCGTGGAAGGTAGTGCTTTTTTAGGCTCCCAAATGTCATCTCAAGAGGTGATCTGGGAAAAATATTCATAACTCTCTCCCGAGCATCGGATTGGAGTCCCGTAAAAATTGGTCGCAGCACACCTGACGCTAGTTTCTTGGCTATAAATTTCTAGGCCCTAGGGATGAAAAGCAGTTGACACGTGGCAAGTCATACAAGTTCGTTCTACCGAACCACATACATAATTGGGTCATTGTGGGAGATTGACACAAATTTGCCTTGAGAATCCAAATCAAGTCGGACCCATGGCATTCGAAGAGAATTCAGAAGACTACATCGAGGCTGAAATTCAAATATTTAGGAGTCAATAATAGATATAATCCAATTTCAATATCGTAGCTCCTCAAAAGAAAGAAAAAGGTGTGTATTTTTTCCGAATTCAGATAAGTCTTGTTTGCGAATCAATTTGAATTGATTCCAAGGGGAATTTTGTAGAGTAGATATCGTATTGGGTTCTAAAAAGATGCCCCATAAAAATAATTCAACACCCATTAAAGCTTCGAAGGCTCTACTATGACTCATGAAGATGAAGAATTGCAACATGATCTATCAAAATTACAAGAGCAAATGCACCAAATTCCACTCTCGCAAAGAGCAGAAAAAATGAAATGAAAATTTTGAAGGAAGGTGTGGAGCGAAGATGGATGGTTTGAAGAAAGGCGTGGAAGCTAAGATGGATAGAAAGTAGATGGAAGCTCAAGATGGACGACATGAAAGACAACATGGAAAGACATGAAGAATGATCTAAAAAGTAGACATGGAAGGTTTGACAAAGTTGATACAAGAAATGCTCCTAATGGTGAAAAGATAGTAGAAGAAACTCATGATGAGAACAAAATAAATGTTAATGCGTGATTTCATAAAACTCCTAATGTTGGCAGGAAGAATCCACCATACTCCAAAAAATGGATATGAGGAAGTTTGATGGAAAGGACCCTCATGTAATATGGATACTACAGATGATGGAGCAATATTTTGATCTTCATAACAGCAAAACACACAAAAGGTGACACACTGCAACTTTACATTTAGAACAAAAATAATTTTGTATGGTATCGATGGCTTTATGCGTAAAAAAATTGTCACTGCTCAATGTTTTTACGAAGGAAATGATAGCACATTATGAGGATACAAAGAGAAACACCTTTTTCTGAGCAAATTGATAAATCTCAAACAAAAAGGGTTTAGTAGGCAAGCACATTTAAACGACTTCCAAAAATTGAATATAAGGGTAACACGATATTCTGGAGGAACACTATGATTGATCTCTTCACAGGCACTTTAAAGGATAACATCCAACAGAAGTTCGCTTTTGGAACTTGATTCATTGGAGAAGGCATTCAGTTGGCAAGAGAAAATTGAATGTAAAATTATGGCGACAAGGAAGCCTACCACCTACACTTCTATAAAAAAGCAATGATACACTTAGATTTCCACAACCTACAAGGTTGGCCCACCACAATCAGAAGAAAAAGAGAAAAGAGGGCTTTGTACAATTATGATAGAAAATACATAGAGTCGGGAGAAGTAGAAGAAATGAACAAGAAGTGGATATACACCGAGAACTGACTCAGAAGAGGAAGAAATGAGTCCCTACCATATCGTGTAATGACTGGCAGAATTACCACTCCTCAAACTCTCGAGATAGAAGGACATATCAAGAAGAAAAAGGAAATAGTGTTGATTGATCTGTGGGAGCATCCCATAATTTTATTCATCTGCAGGTAGCCCGAGGAACTAGAATTGCTCTATTTCAACCCATTGCATGTCAAGTGATGGTTGCAAATGAGGAACTACAAATTACTACGGGAAAATGCCATAATATCAAGCTAACCATGGGGGAATATGTATTGAATAGTCCAATGCTTTACATTCCTATGGGGATGTCCTGATGTCGTACTAGAAAGTTATAACGGTTATAATCTTTAGGGACAATACTTTTAATTTTGAAGAACTTTTCTGGAATTTGAAAGCAAAAGGAAGTTGAATTACGGGGATATCAGGAAGCCACGGGAAAGATAATAAGCTCTAATGTATGAAAAGCTTGCAAAGAAAGAACAACGAGGCGTAATTGCATAGTATGCTCACTAGAAGTTCCAACATCAAAATCATCTATTTCTACGGATCTCCAACAAGTCTTTGGACAATCATTCAAGGTGTTTGAAACTTCCAAAGGACTCCCACCTATTCGTGATCATGATCAGTGCTATTCATTTCCGATTCGAGAAATCTTTCCAAACATGCGGATTTTTATATACCTCTTATGTCCAAAAGAGAGAAATTGAACGATGATTTGCAGCAAATGTTAGAGGCGGGTATAATTCAACCTAGTCAAAGTTCTTTCTTTGCTTCTATAGTATTGGTACACAAGAAGGATGGATCATGAAGCATGTCCTGGATTATAGGGAGTCTCAATAAGCTCACCATTAAAGATAAATTTCCCATTCTCGTGATTGATGAATTATTGGATGAATTACATGGAGCAATTTATTTTACCTGTTGGATCTTCATTCATGATATCATCAAATTAGAATGAAGGGTCGAAGATATTCAAAAAACAACATTTCGAACTCATGAGGGTCATTATAATCTCTTTGGTCATGCTCTTTAGCCTTACCAATGCACCTTCTCACATTTCGAAGTGATGAATTCCATTTTCAAACCATTCCTGAAAATTTAGTGCTAGTATTTTTTGATGATATACTAATCTACAACAGGTCTTGGAAGGATCATGTTACGGACAGTATGATGGGTGCTCAAACTATTGGCAGGAGAAACAATTATATGCAAAAAACATTCAAATGTTTCTTTGGAGATAAAGAGGTGGAATATACGTCATATGTATCTCACGAGGTGCATTAAGGCAGACCCTAACAAAATTAAACTATTATAAGAATGGAAAGTCCTCAACCATAAAAGAAGTTGAAGTAGGATGGGTTAAATGGGTATTATAGCAAGTTTGTTAAACAATTATGGGAGAATAGAAGCACCAAGACCAGACAATATTGGCAAAGATTCATTTTCATGGACTCCCGAAGCAACTAAGGCCTTTGAACATCTTAAAGAGGCACAATGTGCCCAGCACCGCTCTTAGCTACACTAGACTTCACAAAAACCTTTCATCTGGAATGTGATGCCTCGGGAAATGGGAATTGGTACTGTTCTTAATGTAAAGAAGGAAAGGACCAGTCTTTTTGAAAGTCGTCCAATCAAAGGAAAGTATTTACAAAAACCCATTTATGAGAAGGAAATATTAGCAATACCTACATGCACTAAAGAAATGGCGAACTTACCTAATGGGAAGACACTTCAAGGTAAAAAATGATCATGATAGTCTTAAACACTTTTTGGAACAAATATTATCTTCGAAGATAGTAAAGAAATAGGTCACAAAGATGTTGGGTTATGACTTTGAAATAATCTACAAAAAGGAAAACATAATGTTGTTGCATATGCACTCTCAAGAAAGAATGAAGAGGTGGAAGCATTGCTTTGTGACATTTCTATTATCCAACCGGATTGGATAACCACGAGAGAGATGAATGGAAATAAGGACAAAGATGTATGGACACTCATTAAAAAGTCGCAGGAAAGATCCTAGTACATCTTATACATTTAGCTGAGGAAAAATGATTCTTATGGTACAGCAAAGATCGCTTTATATCTCTGTAAGAATTCCCAACTAAAACAAAATATCTGTGGAATTGCACACTTCTTTTTAGGAGGACACTGGGATTTTTAAAAACTTACTACTGTGGTGAAGAAAGATTTTTTTTGGGATGCCCTTAAATCGATATTCAAAAGTTTGTGGCGGAATGTTTGGTGCGTCATAATAAAGTTGAGACAATTAAGACCCGAGCACTTCTACAACCTTTATCCATTCCAAGTCAATGTTGGGAGGATATTTCAAACGGATTTTATCATAGGTTTACCTAAGTCCGAAGGAAAGAGTGTCATCATGGTGGTAGTTGATAGAATTAACAATTATGCACACTTTTGTGCATTATCTCATCCATTTAAAGCAATTACAGCTATAATACATTTATGGACACAATTCAAAAAGCTACATGGAAGCCCAAGGGTTACTGCGACGGCAGAGATTCCATTTTCTATCGGAAATTTTTGGATGGAGTTATTTTCTGTTTGGGTACTCAATTAGCTCATAGCTCATCTTATCATCCTCAATCTGATGGTCAAAATCAGATAGTAAATAATTTTTGATGTGGTATCTTCGTTGTTTTGTATCATGATAAACAAACAGAATGGGTCAAGTGGTTACCCTCGCCGAATGGTGGTATAACACTTCCTTCGATTGTCAAAAAATGACCCCGCTTTATGGAACTTTATGGAATATCCACCATCCATCACATCATCTTTAAGGGAAAATTCAAGTTCAAGCGGTGGAAGATCACATCGAGCATCAACAAGAAGTTCTTCCAACTCTTGTAGAATAACTCAATTTGGCACAAAAATCGAATGAAAACAATGAGGCGCATCAACATCGTAACGAGAGAAGTTTTTGATGTAGAGATTGGGTATTTTTACCGCTACAACCATACAAACAAATGTCCCTCAAGCAAGCTAAGAATGGATAATAAATGATCGCCAAAGCACTCATGGTCCCTACAAGCAGTGTAAAGGTGCGTACTACTGCAGCACACAAATTGGAGCGCTGCTTCATCGAGTGCATCCGAGCTTTTCCATGCTTTTCACGCATGTCGACAAGTTGTAGGTAGGAAAATCTTCCAGGCTCAAAGCAATATTGCCGCACTCATTTGATGTAGGAAGGAAAAATCATATTGGAACCTTTGAAGCGGTCGAGGAAGCAAGGAACCCACGACAAATGCAGCGTATTCGATCACTCCTGGAGTATCTCATCGAGTGGAAGAACTTACCCATCAGGATTCTACATACGCGGAGGATGAGAATTTATGTACGAAGCACCCAAAGCTACCCAGCGCTGAGGACAACAGCATTTCTGATGCCAGAGGGAGCATGTTAGGTCGCGTTACTGGCATAGTCCCTGCTGCCGTTAGTGCAACCCTTATTGCTATTATTGATACCCTTTATAACATATGTGCTGCATTTTGGTGCCCTTAAATTGGTTATTGTTAGGTCGCTAGGACGGCAATGTGAAGCCCCACTAGGACGAAGGCATTATGGCGCCATGGACTCGCGTATATAGAAAGGAGGTTTTTAAGCAAATTTGCATCATCCAAGAATTTGTTTCATTTGTGTAATGCATTGGAGATTGCTCGAAGCGGCGTCATTTACAAGGTGTTGACATCTCTCTTTCTTCAAGCTAGTTGTTGATGACGTAGATATGAGGCGCGGAAGAACCGCCCGTCTTTCAGTCTCGACGTTACCAGAGGTTGATTGTTTGCTTGGCCATCTAAGGTCTCCAAAGAGGCTAGTGCTTCATATAATTTTTTTCCCCACTACTTTCCTTTTTGAATTATTTTCATACGATGGAGGTTTATTAGGGTTTCAATGTTTATTTTCAACCCTAGTAAAAATCATCCTTGTATTGAGTTAGGGGACACTTTTGAGTTTTCATTCATGGCCACCAAAAGAAATATCGATATAAGTGGCCATATTTTTGGCATCGGTGACATCTAAAAGGTATATGCTCATAGCCAAACATCTATTTTCTTAACTCATCTTGGTAGTAGATGCCAATTGACTCTGGGAAGTGTTCTAAGATGTCCATATACATGCATATTCGGGCATAGGAGATGTATCTAGCTTGCCTTGTTGCTTCGATATTTTCACAAACTATCCCAATGCATTACCAAGATCAATGAGGATTTCTTCATATATTAAATTCCATGTTAATAAACAAACTTCCCATAATTTTCCTTTTACTAAAATTCTATATCATATATAATGGGTAATTTTGACTTCATCATAGATATAATGGTGAATAATGAGGAGTTTTTCACCATTGAGCAAGGTTCAATTCTGTGAGGGTCAAACATGGAGCCATGGGAACGAAAGTTGAGGTAGTGGTTGAATGTGTGGTTCCACTAAAAAAATTCTACGAGTAAATGGTTTCATGAAACATGCATATGGATTAAAACTCACCCTCATATCCTCAATTTTAAGTCAAAAAAACTTTAGCTAAAATGGTTACTTATGTTCAAGCCTTTTGACACATGTTGCAACTAGCTCTTTTATGGAATTTATGAAATAGTTCTATATAAGACAATTTTGAAATATAAATATTGAAAAATTTAAATAATTATGAATATTAAAATAATTTTTGAAAAATATTTTAATATTAAATATTTAAACATTAATAAAAAAATTATGTTATAATTATAAATTAGCATGAAAATAAAAAAATTAAAATGAAGTATGTTAAAATATATTTATTAATAATTTATAGAAATATCATTACGATATAACTCTTAAAAGTATTTTTGTTTTATAGTAAAAAAAAAATTAAAATTATTTTAAAGAGAAGTTTATTTAAAAAAATATTGAATATTTGTGTAGAATACAACTATATTGTTTTATAAATAATTTTTAAAATTTCATTAAAATAAATAATTAAAATTTAGTATAATTGATTAGGTTTTGTTATTATTAATTTATATAAATATTGTTTTATTATAATTTTTAAAAAATATTTTAATACTCTATAATATTTTATTATTGTATGATATTCTAATTTTTTTTAATATTGATATAATTATATTTATTATAAATTTAATATAAATATATTATATAAATATTTAAAGTTTTAATTTTAATTATAATTTAAAATAATTAAATGGGAGGCATGATGTCTTCTTATTTCACAAAGGGTAGCCACAAAATACCAATTTAGAAATTGGAAATTGAGGAAATACCAAAAAATATGTAAAAAAAGGGTGGTTTTTTTATAATTTTTTATTTTTTATTTTTTTCAAATAATTAAAAAATGGAAATTTCCAAATGAGGTTTATTATACAAATTCAATAATAATGTTTTTTTTATGATATTGGAAAATATATGTTTAATGAGGTTATTTGGGGTAGTTGGGTGGAATGGTGGGTTTTAAAACAAAAAATATACCAAAAAAATTAATTTTAAAAGGATCAATAGAATTCAAGATAATGATGAAGGGAAAATAATAAAAATATGTTTTTTAATTGTATTTTTGGCTTATCTCATTATAGGTTTACTCAAATGTTAAGTGTAAACAAACATTGGATGCAAAAATTAAATTACACATCTAATGAGTACCCACTATGCATACTTAAGAGTAGAACCATATCGAAAGGAAACTGAAAATGCATGAAAATATGTGTTCTACATGTTTTTTTTATATATTTTCAATTTTCTTTGATATAGATTTACTCGGAAAGTATGCAAAGTGGGTACTCGTTGGATGTGAAATTTAATTCTACATCTAATGGGTACCTAAACTTAATATTTGAGTAAACATATAAAGAGATAAGTTGAAAATACAATAAAAACAAAGTAGTTTCCTATCTTTTTTCTTTAAAAAATCCATCTGAATTACTACTTTATATTACTCAAAAAACAGTTTTACAAAGATATCGTCTTTGAACATAGAGGGTAGAAAACACCTCAACATACTCCCATTGACACTCGAAACATAAAAGACTCCCATGATCGAATTCCATTGATGCCCAAAAACACAAAAGGCTCCTACGATCAGAATAAATAAAGTTCAAGTCCATACAAGACCTGAATCCTTTCTACCCAAATGTTTTAGACATAAATACAAACAATAATGCCCATAGAGGGTCATTGGCTATGGTTGACAAATACACAAATCCCACAAGAGATTCTTAAGATTTGAGACCAAAATACCATGACTAGAGCACTAATAAACGAATTGAGACTAATGAGTCGCGTTTTTCCCTGATGCAACACCACTAATAGCCAAAAGACATGAGAAGAACCGAGAGAAGGAAGCTCAGAGCCACCATATACATCCACAAAAACATAAAGGTGTCACATCTAGCCATTGACATAAAAGATAAGTTATAAGGGAAATATAATAGAGTCCACATTAGAGCGTGCTAGAGCCATCACGTAAGACGTAATTTTTTGACCAACCTATGTCACCATAATCTATAGACAAAGAGGATAACAATTTCCCCGCATAAAACAAAAGTAGAAGCACCATGATATCTCCAAGTTACACCACCCACCAACCATGCTCACTAGTCACTTTTGAAAGACGATATATTTTTTGGAATCCTTGCACAGGATCTAGGAGGGTCCATCAAGTCCCCACTTTATGCGAGTCACAAAATATGGCTCTCCATATGCGCTAAATGAGAATGAATTTTCTTAAGGAAAAACCTATGGTTCCAAAGCATTCTCTTGACATCCTCCACTAAAGAAATTATATGTTATTTCTCAACTTGTTTGTCCCTCAATACTAGGACCAATAAAGTCTTCATTTTTCAATGAAGAGCCACTGATTTTAGATACTACTTCCTCCTACCTATGGTGTGCCTAGGGTCTGGAACCTAAGCTAACATGTTATTTAAAAGCTCAGAATCTGATAGTGATTGCCTTTCTCCCCCTACTTTGGAATCGAGCTCATGGATTTCGCTATGAGTATGAGGTGGAACTGCGTTGAAATATGTGGTCATTGAGTCATGGGAAAATATTATTTCCCCTCTTTTCCTTGGTTGAGCCACCGCAGCCACCTCCGATTCTAGACCTCATTATTTTTTCTAGGTGGCATCGCAGAGTCTCGGAGATGAGACTTAATACCACTTTGCAATGATTACCTCTACTGCAAAAAGAACAAAAAGATCGACTCAACCCATTGTTTGCAATACCATGGGACTAATGGACCAACTCATCACAGTAAAACTAGACAAAAGACATATCCTTAATAGAGGAGACACTAGAAATGGAAAAGGATAAGACATCATCAACTAAGGTCCTTTCACCCTTGACCATTAAAGATGTAAATAACAACACCGGGACCCCAAGAATTTGACACCCAAGAGAGCGCAACTAGACACTAAATTCCATCCACCAACCCTTAACTTGCCACGAAAATAAGCCAACACAGATGGACCCAATACGACTTGCAAACCCCACTTTAAACCAAGAGATGAGGACCAAAGAAAAACCTTGACAACAAATTAAACAAACCCTCACAACAATAACCCTAAACCAATAAATAAGATTCATACACAGAAAGATGACCTCAAAGCAGATATGGCTAGACTCTCCAGGACGTCTAAAATGGGGAACTTGGTAAAATAGAGATGTGACCTCACAAAGCATGATATGCATAAAACTCAATGGCCCCAATAAAATATCTAGAGTAGAGGCTTCCACTAGCCATGAACACAAATAGGTTTCAGAGGCAACCTAATTAGCCACACATTGTTTACACAAAATAATATGATTTCCTAACTAACCATCAAAACTCACCATTACCCACAACATCGAGGGTCCTCACGCATTCCAGTTTCACATACAAATCGTTCCAAGAGGCCAAGTACCTTACCTCGACTCCTTGCAGCTCCTCTGCAAATAACCCCACCATGCATCAAAACCCATAAATAAACCACTAGCCAACTATGACCATGCATGCGAGGGGCGGAGTCACATCCTCCCTCTTTAATGCTTGATATGTACTCAAGAGCGGTGGGCACATTACCTAAGGCCCTATTTCCTCTTTCCATTACACCCCCCTTCGGGGGACTATCTCTTATTTTATTATTTTCCTTAAAAGACCCATTTTAGACTTCAAAATTATGCCAATATCTTCCCACCTAGGTCCTCACTAATAACATAATGAACTATAAAGCATTCATGATATTATGTGAGTATGGTACTAGCAACCTCACTCTAATTCTAGAACTAGCAACCTCACTCCAACACTAAGAAAAAAGGCTGATTTATTATTTAGAAACATATATATTACCATAATAATACATATGAATAGGTGTAAAGCTATATACATTATTAAAATAATATATACGAATAAAAAATAAGATTACATTTCAAAGTCAAAGGTTATCCATTGAACATTTTTTATTTTTTGCAAAAGGTTAATGGCTAGTTGCAAAAGAGGGTTAGAGAAATTATAATATGAAATTTTAAGGAAACAAATTATCACATATATAATAATGGTATATAATTATAATTTTTTAAGTTGATTTTTTTATTATTTAAAAAAAAATAGTAAAGAAATGTATAAATATTATAAATAAAAAACAAAGTATAAAGTTTTTTATTTTATATTACACTTATTTATTCAAAAATTATTATAAATATTTTAAAATATTATTTAAATATAATATTACTATCACAGAATCTAACACGCCGTACATGAGGAACATACTGTTTCTTCGAGTCTCAAAAAGCGAGATGGCAGCTTTGGATTATGAACTATGAAACACAACTCAAATTTGGTGAGAGAAATGGGTGTCGGTGGAAGAAAAACCATGGATAGTGGTCCCCTAATTACTAAACCCATCCGCGTATATAACATTCATCTATCCAACGATTCGTAACTTCACAAAGTCGTATCACGCGGAGATGACCTCTTCACATTTACAAGCGGCCGCCACGAACATCCCTTTCTAGAATTTTCTTTTATACAAACACAACCAATTATAATAAAATTGGAATATGATTAACTATTAAAAAATGGCAAAGGAATTTCGAAGATTTTTTCGACGCTGACGCCTCTGCCGCGACTCTGCTAGCGCGGCTCCCGAGTCGGGCTCGCCCTCTCGCGTTTTCGCCTTTGACCACGGTCCTCCCGACCTCTCGCGTCTCTTGATCTCTTGTCAGATCTGCTTGGATCTGCGCCCTTGGAGATTCTTCCTGCAGGATCTGATCGGATCCTCTTCTTCTTCATCCCGGTCTTGAGATGCCTCGCTTCCTGTATTTGCTTAGTGCAGATCGGTTTTGCTGATTTGAACTTCTTTGCCATGGAGGCCCAAGGCTCGCCCATTGGTCCCTCTCAAGCTCCATCCCCGGAAGGCGGGACGATCGTTCTCCTTTCTTCTTGCTTCGCACAAAGAAGAAGTACGAAGTCGCTAAGTTTGTCAAAAGGCTCGACGATGTTCCGGAGGTAAACCTCCCTCCGAGGGTCCGATCCAGGTCGCTTTGTCCTCGGAAGATCGTGCCCTGGTGGGTCAATTCACGAGCCTTTGGCCCTCGCCAAAATCGACGGAAAACTGGGTCGTTAAGAGCCCAGGGTTCCACTGATCGAGAACAAAGTCACCTCATATTTTACGGGCGAGAGGCTTCTTCCCGTTCGAGTTCAACACAAAGGAGGACAAAGACACGATCTTCGGGGAATGGGCCCTATTTGATGGGACCCCGTGGCCTCTACCTCAACAAAATGGACCCACGACTTCGATCCGGCCGTGGATGTCCCAACGACTGTCACTATGCGGGTTCGGCTCCCTAATCTTCCGGTGCATTGTTGGAGCTGGGGAGTCCCTCGAAGCACATAGGTAACACTTTGGGAAAATTCATTGATAGAGCAAACAAAAACGATGAGTACGATTGTGCCCGAATCCGTGTCGAGGTGGACTTAGAGGTGGGGCTTCCGGAGGCCATCAAATTGAAGGTTGGCGGTTGGACGCATGTGCAAGTGCTTTGGACTATGAGCAACTCCCTTTCAAATGCCGTAAATGTCACATCTATGGCCATTTTGCAAGAGGGTGCCCGAACAAAGGGGAAGCGAGAGAAAGGAAAGGAAGATGGCTGGAACTAGGTCAAGAGGCCAAGGACATCTCACAAGAAATGCTGGGGTTCATGGCCGACCTACCTCCACCCGAAATGTTCCCCCTACCAAAAAGTCAAGAAAATAGGTATGAGGTCTTAAGCTCCTGCTGAAGAGACTCCTCGGGGAAGAAGATAGGCAAGATAAACCATTAGAAAAAAATGACTTCAGCGGAAGCAATACCTAAAGAAAGCACCATGGCAAGAAACAAGGATAAGCAAAACGAAGCCTCCGAGGAGGAACATGACTCGGAGGAGTACGAGGAGGATGGAGAAATAGGAGATACGCGGACATCGGTCGGAAGATCCGCAAGGGGCCGCAAATCTGCTAGAGAAAGAGAGAATCAGGGAAACTTACAAAGACAAGCTTCGGGGTAGTCGGCCCACTGCGGAGAAACTCCTTGGCAAAAATCTAAAGATGATCAAAAATCAAGCGCGAGCTCCAAGGGAGCCCATGCATCATAAAAAATAAAATGATGAAGATTGTCTCATGGAACTCGAGAGGAATGGGGAGCAAAGTGAAAGAAGAAGCAACGAGAAGCCTTATAAGAAGAGAAGCCCCGGACATTCTTCTGATTCGGGGAGACCAAAATGGAGGACAAGGAATTTCTCCAAATCGGTAAAAAAATTTTGGAAAGGAAGTAGCGGTCATGCGGTTTCGACATGGGGAGCCTGCGGGGGACTCGGGCTCTCTGCGGAACCCTCTCAAGTATAGGTCAGTCATGAGCTGCACAACACCCACGCAGGCTGTTTTTGAAGCTCCGGCCTTTGGACTCGAGGAGAGGTCGTCGGTCTTTTCAATGTCTATGTTCCAACAAAATATAGGGGATCTAAACCTTACCTTGCGCATGGAGGAAAAGCGAGGAGGCACAATCATAAGGGACCACCGCAAGGGAATGGGTGGAAGACCTCATGCGGGAGACAGGGATGCGTGACATCCCCCCGAGAAAATGGTAAGTACACACGATCTAACAAAAGAATAGGTCCTGGTCATATTGTCTGCTAGACTTGATAGATGTTTGGTGCGAGTTCCTTCCTTTTGCTGGGGCTTAGAATTCGGATCACATATCCTCCCATGCAATGTTTCGGATCATAAGCCCATTTTTCTTGAGATGTTGGGCCACAAAGATCTTGGCCCCATCCCCTTTAGATTCAACCCTCTTTGGGTCAAGGAACCGAGTTTCTAAATTTGGTTCGAGACTCACTGGAATACGCCGGTGAAAGGTTCTTCTTTCTTCATTTGGGAAGAAAAACTTAGAAGACGAAAGTGGTTCTTAAAACTTGGGCCAAATCTCTTCCCTCCCCCTACAAAAGAGAGAAAGCAAGCCCAAGTCAATCTTGCCCGACACCATGCCCAAAGTGAAGATGTAGAAATCACTAAAGAAGTATTAGACAAGGAAGGTCGAGCTCCAACAAATCTTCCATAAAGCTTGCCTTTCGAAGGAAGAGCATTGGAGACGAAGTCTAGGAGTTTATGGCTTAAAGCGGGAGACAGAAATTCTGCCTTCTTCCACAAACAAGCTCAAGCCGGAAAAGAGCTTCAATTATATCGCGAGAAATCAAAGATGGCAACTTGACACACAAAGACTTTGATAGCATAAAGAGAGCAGCTTTCAATCACTTTCAAAACCTGTATAGAGAAGAGGGCGTGACGGACCCAAACTCTAAATTTTTGGAGGCATTTAACCCTAGGATCTCACCTTTAATGAATCAACAGCTTGAAGCGAATATCTCTATACAATTAATAAAAGATTCTCTCTCTGACATGGAGCCTGACAAAGCCCCAGGCCCGGATGGCTTCACTACAAGATTTCTTCAAACCTGTTGGCATATTGTGGAGAAAGACCTCTACAAAATGATTTTGAAATCTCAAAATTTCCAGAAAATTAGGGGGCGGCACTCAATTCAGCTTTTCTTGCCCTCATTCCCAAGGAAAAAGGGTGCTAAAGAATTTAATCGGTTACAGCCCCATCTCTCTTTGTAATATTGGATACAAATTAATCACAAGGTTATTGCCAACAGACTAAAAGGAATCCTTCCGACCCATCATCCCGGGAGAACCAAGGCGGATTTGTTCGAGGGAGACGACTTGCTTGACAACTTCATCCTTGTGCAGAGGCGATTCACTCGAGCCGGGCTTCGTAAAGAGAAAGGTATGGTAATTAAATTAGATTTGGCTAATGCTTTTGATCGGGTCGACTTAGCTTTCTTTGGGAAGTCTTGAAAAAAAATTGGCTTTGGAATGGGCTTTTTAAAATGGATCCGTGCTTGTATTGTCGACCCTTGGATCGCCCCCCGGGTGAATGGGAGAGCAGTTGGTTTTTTTAAAGCTTCAAGAGGGCTTAGGCGGGGTTTCCCCCTCTCTCCGCTCCTCTTCGTCCTTCATGTTTACGTCTTGAGTTTCTACGGATCGAAAGCGGTTGACCAAGAGATCTTGGGGCTCAATATGGCCGGAGGGGTTAAAAATGTTAACCACACCACTGTTTGCGGATGATACCCTCTTGTTAGGGGCTGCCTGCACGAGATCCGCCTTAAGATTCAAGGAGGTCTTGGACGACTACGGTGAAGCTACGAGCGCTAGTTTAAACAAAGGTAAGTGCAAAGCTTTTTTGTGGAATATCTCTACTTCCACCCTTTCACGCCATTTCAAGAATTATAGGGCTTTCTTGCCTTCCTCAAATGGTCCTCCTTTACTTATTTGGGCCTCCCCATCTTCCAGCAAATTGGCATACAAATGGATATTGGATTCCTTTGTTGGACAAATTTAAGGCCAAAGTCCAAGCTTGGGTATTCTCATGGTTAAATCTTGCTGAAAAAAAGCTGTCCTCATCAAATCCGTTCTCGGTAGCCTCCCCATTTTTTCAATTCTTTCGTACTTCTAGCCCCTTCGGGCATCATCAAAAAAATGGAAGCCTTCATTCGCAAGTTCTTCTGGAAAGGGGCAATCACAATGACAGGAAAAATCCCTTTGGTAAGTTGGGAGAAAATCTGCAAGCCCCGGAGCGAAGGAGGCCTTAACTTCAAATATCTCGACCTCCAAAACATAGCCATGGGAGCCAAGATCTTTCCGGAGAATCATTGGTCCACATCCGAGTTGGGCGCAAAGAGCTCTATGGAGGAAATATTTCATGGAAAAGAGGAAGAGATGTCTGGATGCCCTACCCACCACAGGGCTCGCGGTGATCAAACTCTGTCACAAAGCGATCCCCTTTAATCGAGAGACATAGCGTATTGGATTCTGGGAAACGACAAAGAAATTAAGACATGGGACGACAACATTATGATGCACCCTCCTTTATCGTCCCATTGCTCTCTGCATGTGCTGCGTTTGTGGTTGGACAAATGCGAGGGTTGCATTAATATTTGGGACATTTCACAGATGGGAAGGCGAGTAAATTGGTCGTGTTGGAGACTCCCTCCGTCCCCTCTGACAGTTTGTCTCAAGCACGTGATCTTCTCCTTTCTTTGTTAAACGGGTATGGCGCCTCCCGCGCGTGGGTAAGAAGGATGTCCGTGGTTGGGGAGCCGCCCCCGGGGGCTTTACACGGTTGCACAGGGGATATAAATGCCTTCATGATCATCCTAACGTCCCTCCTAATCTGCTTTGTGTGGAACGGGATGCGGAATTTCAAATCCATGCCTAAGGTTGATTCATTTTGTTGGTTGTTATGCCACGGAGGGATTTTAACAACGAGATAGATTGAAGAAGAAAGGACTTCATGGTCCCTCTCGATGCCACTTATGCTTGTGACGGTGAGGAGAACACCCGACATATCATATTGGACCGCAAATTTTCAAGAGAAATACGGCATGGCCTTTTGAGCTACTGGAAATCCGATTTCATTTTACCCATGTCCATATCCAGATCTTTTTGCAAAACTGGCGGAATTACTACCCGGAGACACTCCCAAAAAAATGAAAATTTCAAAGTCTGCATGGCTCTCCTTGCCGAAATTTGTCTCATTTGGGCAAAATACGGCTCGAGCGTAATAGAAGAGTTTTCGGAGATGAAAGTCTAAATTCACAGTTTATCATCACCAAAACAAAATGTCTTTGGAAAGAAATTCAGGGGAACATTTTCCGGATTTGAATCGAAGCTAGCAAGACTTAGAATGGGGTGCCTCGATGGACCTCCAATTCTACGGCAAAACAAGGCATCACAAGGTCATAAAAGAGTGGAAATTCAAAGGGAAGGAGAATGATCTATCGGATTTGCTCCTCGAGCAATCCAGATTCTCTTTGTTCTTTCGATGGAGCAGACGAAAGGCAATCCTGGATTGGGTCGGGGGAGGAGGAATTATAAAAAAATAAAGAGGGCATAAGCGTGGCAAAGTTCGCTTGGGGATTAGGGCGGACTACCGAGCATGCAAGTCGAAGCCTTGGCACTTCGCAAGGTCTTAAGCAAGCAAAGGCTATTGGTCTCTCGGATGTCGGTATTATAGGAGATTCTCAATCCATTATCAAAGTCTTAGTGGAGGATTCCTCTCCCCTGAGACATTAGAGTGGCAAGAGTGATTTCAAGAATCGGAACCCCGGTGAAATCTTTTCCCAGGACTACAACCTTCCTCCACATTTTGAGGGGAAAATAATAAAGCTTTGCTGATTTGGAAGCCAATAGGGCGAGTTCGACTTCCGCTCGTCGTCTCTTAGCGAACGGAATTGAGAGCTGGGACTCCATTCCATAAATATTGTCATGTTTTTTCTGCATTTTACTGAATCGGTTTGTTTGTCTATTTAAGATAGGGAAAATAACGGAGATAGACTCGATAGTCTCGAGTAAATCTTGCAGTTTTCTAAGATTTGGGGCCTTTGATCGGTTAGTGGAAGAAAGTTTAAGGGCTATGCCCGATCAAATGTAACTAGGTGAAAGGCATTTTGGCCAAATTCTAATATAAATCCATACCGAGTTCTTGTATGGCAAAGAAATATATGGTTACCTTTCGCTTTAACGAACTCTAGTGGGATGGATTCTCGGCTACCGGACGACTTTCTATATGTTAAAGGGAACACGTAATAATTTTATTTAAGTAAGTTGCATATTTATGTTTTACAATTATATATTTGAATTCACACCAATATTACTTGTCCCAGTAGTCATTTTTATGGTAACCCAAAAAATTAAATAGTTCGACTAATATTATTTTTAAACATTAATATACTATAATTATAAAGTCTTGTAATTCCTATTGTATAAATCTTATAAGAATACAAATACATTTAAAAAAAATACAAAAATGGAAAACATTCATTTCCCAAAACTTTAGTAAGATATATATTTATGTTTGTTTCTAATAAACATTGTAACATTGAAAAATATTATATAAAGTTCAAGTTATTTGTTTGAAGTTATTTTATATAAATATATTAAAAATATAGACTCACTAAAATCAATAAATTAGTAGATTAAAATGGTTATATTTTAATATTATATATAAATGAATAAAGTGTAATAAAATGGAGATAATAATAAAATATTTACTTAATTAAAATGGTGACTTGTTATGATGTAATCAAGTTAAGTTATAAGAAAGATAAAAAAAATTGTTTGTAAGACATGATTAAACAAATAGGTATTATTAAATTTTTGATAGTTAGAAATAATTAATTCCTACTTGTCTATGGTTGTAATTCTCCATTTGAGGAGTTTGTTCCTACATAATAGGAATTAGCTAGAATATAGTTTCTCCTAGTTTAGTGTGTGGTTGAGAGAATCTCTCAACCACACTACTATACGTCTAAGATAGAATTCCTATCTTGAGACTTTTTCTTGTATAAATATGTGTGTAATTTCCTTGATTCACAGTATAGAATTTGTTTAGAGTTTGTTGTGTGCTATTTTATCTTGGTATCAGAGCTTAGAGCTCGTGAGGGCCTACGGCCCTTTCTCGGGCATAGGAAAATAAATCATTTATATTAGTTTTAAGTTTGTTTGTCCATCGAAGTGATATGTGGCAGTATAGTGGAATAGATATGAGTCACGGAGGAGATTTGAGTGCGTAGAGGAGTGCGCGTGGATTGAAGTGTGCCATCGCGTGAATTGGCTAGCGGCGTAGCACGAGTGAGTGTGGATGGATCGCTATCTTCCGAGATTACAACCAAAAGGATCTTAATCGGAGAATCGCCACCATGACCATGAGATGCAGTAACCCGGCGAATAGACAACGATGCGCTCCCCGCAAATTGGAAATGAAATAAAAAATCACGCACACATCGGGTAAGTAAAGAGTTGGCGCGTTTGATTCTCAACAGACCTCGCCCGAATCTTCTTCCTTTTCGGTTTATGATTTATCCTCTTGAAAGATCTCGTTTGCCGACGCATGAATTCGTACTGCCGTGAGATATTGGTCCCCTTTTACCTTATTTTTTACGCTTATTGTTATTGCTGGCCGAGCTGCTTCGTTCATGGGATGGCATCACCGGCCTCCTCGACAGAGATCCGGGAAAATGTATACGGTGTTGATTGATACATGGAGGCGGAATGTCGCATTATGATTTGGAACTACGTGAATGCGTGGAGCCTTGTCGGTCGCCTATGCTCGAACGCTATCCGAACGTTGTGGGAGAACGTTTCCATTCTTGTAACGTTGCCTTCCTACTCGTGAACGGAAATAACCTTGAGTGCGAGGTCGAGAGATTCCACCGAGGGGCCATCCATAGCCTCTGCGTCCCGAGTTGCTCTCCTTGATCATCCGGAATCCGGCGCGGACAGAGGAAGCGAAGCGAAAAATTGGGAGAAGCGAGGGGTGTGTTGAATGGCAAGCCCGCTTTCTCTCGAGCCATTGTGCACGGGCTCTCACCGGCCTACTCTCGTGGAGAGCAAGTGGGTGGAGCGAAGAAGGTTCTACATAAAATAACAACAAAGTGCGAAATTTATCGGTCCTGGACCTCAAAACTTTGCGAGTTGTGGAACTCAAAGTGGTCATGCTAATCTAATCTGCATGAGGACAGAGAGGTCTTTTTTAATTCCGATTCGAGGTGCTTTTGATGCGGGAGTTACATAAAGTCTTTGCAATTTACTTGTGCATGAAGTTAAATGGCATGGACCCAAAAAGTAAATCAAAAGGAAAAGGTAAAATTGTTGGGCATGCTTTTGCTGCCAATGAAGAGAAATTGCAGAGCGTTTGTTGCAAATATTCTTGCCAAAAATTAGTAAAGGTGATGGTTATGTGTTTAATAGAGGAAATTCTAGTGAAAGGAAGGTGGCAGTTAATCGCAAGAAGAAGATGGCGCTGGTGGAAGCAGTGTACGGGGTGGAGATATGGAGGTCGTTGTCAACGGAGGAGAGGCAGAAGAAAATGGTGAGTATCATCTGGTGAAGGTTGTTCGATTAATGGAGGTTGTGCTTCATTCATATATGAAGATGAACTACTTGGAATCAAGATTACAGAGAGTTTGTATGGCGATTGTGTTGGAGACGGCTTGGGAGAAATTTTAATTCCCCTCGATGATGTTTTTTTAAATTTGCAATGTATTGATTAACTCATCATAACAATGAAATTGGTTGTAATTTAAGTGACATTAGTATGACCAACTATTGTCACAATTTCGAGTGTGTGTTGGAGCGGTCATTCCAACACTAAACAAATTTGCGGGATATGATGAAGACATGACGGTTACATCGAGAGATTGGAGGATGATCAAGTTGTGCATGCCGGTGTGATGGAAAGCATGATTGTGGAGACAGATCTGGATGTTCAAGCGCAAGGAGATTCACTGGACAATGGGTCTTAGTTGTTGCGGTACGTCGGCGAGCATAAGGCAGCATGCTTGGAAGCGGTTACCAAGCCTTGATACCGTGAGTAGGGGGAAGTGGCATTGCGATGCGGGAGAATTGGATACTGAAACGCGACTGGGAGAATTAGACCAGTGGAATCCTGGATTAATGTTCTTGAAGGGAAAATTGTGTTCTCTTCGTGTGGGTTTGTGAGTGCCTATGTTCGTTTCTTTATCGGTAGACCCCTCACGAGTATCGTTGGTGAAAAATGGTCATTGGTATTTTGGAAAATAATCATCTATGGGCAGAGATAGAGAAATTAAATCTGAAGAGTTTATGCTTTATTTAGTTTCTTGGAATCATGTTTAAAGTTATTGAGCCTTATTGAGCCTAACTAAATCAATGTAGGTAAAGTTATTTTGTTAGAATTCGCGACTCTAACAAATGACAGGTTAAGCATGGAGTTCCAAGAATTTATTTGACAAAGATGCCCAAGATGTGAACTATGAAAAGATGGGATAATGAAGCAGCAATAACGTTTATGGTGGAAAACAAAGTAGATATTTTTTTGAGTTAGTGTGGTTTTTGGAATAGACTCCCTAGCATGTTATAAGCAAGTCTAGTTGTTGTAATGGTCATTGTATGTACCCAGAAACTCCAAAATGTTGAAGTATGAAATGTAAGCCTTTTAAAGGTATTTGAAAGTTCGTGGTCATCTTCAAACCACTTTGTAATGGAGTGCCTTTGTGGCTAGTTGGTGGTGAGCCAGAAACCATCTATAGAACCTTTGTAGATGGTTTCCTTTGTGGCTTGAGGTGCCTTTGTGGCCGCATGTACACGAGTGGCCGCGTGTACATGAGAGTTGTGTGCTCAGCAAAGCTTTGTGCTCAATCGAGCAGGTGGACTGCAGTAACACCTAGCTCACGGTCTCAGATGATTCATTGATCTCTGAGAAGAAGGGGGTTGGTGTGCTTTCTTAGCTGACAGTCATGATGAGAAGCACAATTGGCGCAACTGATTTCAAGTACATACTCATGCCAACACGCCAAATCATGGGAATGGCGTGGAAGCGCACGATAAACTCACGTCAGGATTTTTATTCTGGGTGCAGATTTTTTTATTCAGGAAGATGCCAACTCAACTTCATGGGGGTCCGTGGGAAGCCTCATCTTCGTTTGACGATTTGTGGAGAAGCATATCGGAGAAGTTGCGGATCTATCCGGGAGAGGTAGATTGGAAGATCCACGGGAAGCCTCAACTTCGCTGGACGGTTTGCGAGAGGAGAAGATCGGAGAAGTTGCGGATCTGTCCGAGAGAGGCAGATTGTGTTTTGGAGGTTCTGCACATGCAATTCGCTCGATGGTGGTGGATTTGCAGGTACATATATGAAGTGATAACAGTCGACAGAATCATGTATGCGAAGGACATCCTACAGGACTAGCGGTTGCAGCGGTTGGTACCCATGCATTCCTGTGGATGGTTGCTCTTTTATATGGACGTTGACATATTCTTTGTAATGTTTGACCACAACAATACTTTGTGAATCACTATCATGACAAGTAGTCATTAAGGGGGGGAGTTAGAAATAATTAATTCCTACTTGTCTATGGTTGTAATTCTCCATTTGAGGAGTTTGTTCCTACATAATAGGAATTAGCTAGAATATAGTTTCTCCTAGTTTAGTGTGTGGTTGAGAGAATCTCTCAACCACACTACTGTACGTCTAAGATAGAATTCCTATCTTGAGACTTTTTCTTGTATAAATATGTGTGTAATTTCCTTGATTCACAATATAGAATTTGTTTAGAGTTTGTTGTGTGCTATTTTATCTTTGATGTGTTTGCATAAGTGAATTGTTCTAAAAATCAAGTTGCTTTTCAATATTGTTGTCAGTTTTGAAAGATTCAAGAAAAATTATATTGAGAAAAAAAAATTCTTGTTTCCCTCATCCTAAAGACAATATGCCTTGGTGGTAAATGAATACACCAAGAACATGCATTTTTGGCTAGTTGCTTCAAAGTTGCTTCTTTGTAGGCATGGTAGGTGAAACCAAAGATCCTAGGATGCCTTACCAAAGATATGTGACCTTACCACATTTCATGAGTCTTATTTCTAAGAGCATGATATGCACATATTTTTTTCACATAAAATATACATGGACCACTTCAACCCTAAACATCAATTTTACATTTTTGAAAAAATCATTGAGTGAACCATGTTCAAGATAGTCTTGTTCATTCTTTTAGCTACACCATTTTGTTGAGGATTGTATCTAACCATGGTTTGATGTTGGATACCATGTTGGCAACGATAGTTTTCGAATTCATTAAATGTTGTAGGAAGACAATCAATATATGATTCTACTCCATTTTCAATCAATACATTAAAATTTATAAAAGTTTCAAAAGCTTTCAATTTAATTTTCAACATGTACAACCAACACATTCTAGTGTAATCATTAGTAAAATTCATCATATATTTATTTTCATTAGCAGAGGGGACATTCATAGGGACACACAAATAAGAGTGTACCAATCCAAGTTTTTTTGCATGCTTTAGAAGAAAAATCATGAAAAGGTTGTTCGTTATTCTTTCTAAGGATACAAACATCACATTGCTTTAGCTTCCTAGGAATAATAGGAAAATAAAAAGCACAATTCTTTTTTAGTACATGAAGAATGCCATTATAGCATTCCATAGTAGTCTAAATGAAAATGTACCCACATTATGATGAGACATGTATGCATAATTTTGTATATGATAAGATATCCTTTTCAAACTCAACAATATTTCGTCCTCCACACTAGTAATGAAACCATGTTGTCAAACTATTTTCTTATTTCCACTTTACCATCAAAGATATGAATAAAGTGGCTTTGCTAGAAAATGTGAACAAGGGACACCAAATTTCTTACAGGGTATGGAAGGTAGATCACATGATGTAGAAGAAAATGTTGAAATCCATATATTTTAAGCATGAGGGTTTCATACTTGATTTATCTGCAAAATACATTGTTTCATCTACATTTCACATAAGTCTCTCTTGAAGGTCAAGTGGCATGTCGTAGTTGTATCAAGCAATCATGCATCTCTCCAAGAAGAAAATAAAGTGCCAAACATATCTTCCATTACTCGAATATTGCAATGGGAAATAATATAATGGGAAAATTTAGATGCTTTACCTTTAACAAGATATGTTGTTTTACCTTTTTCTTTTTTGGTTTCGATTCTCTTTGATTCTGTGCCAAGGGGTTTTCCATGTTGATACATCATGTCCATCTATTCCATAACAAATGTAGTGAAGTTCAAATATTTCTCCTTAATGATGATTACCCCCCTTTCCTCCGAAATTTTTTTTCTTGAATCATCTTCTGCTACCACTTCATTTAGGATGATAATGTGACTATTTCTTCATTTTCTAAGAAATACACATTTATTTTTCAAGAGAATAATTTATCTTTTTTCCTCCTCCCAAAATATTTCTCTTGTTATTCAATCTCCTCCACCAAAGAGTTTAAAGTAATGGATTGAATTTTCTCACTAACTTGCAGGGTATTCTAGATAATGAGAATATGTAGGGTATCGGGCCTTGAAAAATGTTGTGAGAGGAATTTCCATCTTCACTACAGAGGCATCTACATCATGCATCATGGTTCTAATTTTAGAGGCTAGGGCCAAAGGATCATCATATTTTAACTAGAGTTTGGAGAGTTTGAACATTAATTGTGCAATCTCCAATTCTAAGTATACATGTATATGTACATGTATATATATATATATATATATATATATATATATATATATATATATGTTTTTTAATGCACCATAATAATTTCTAATAAAAAAACTATATGATGACTCACCTCTTTACTTACATAAATGGTAATCGGGGCATAGCTTTGTTGTCCTTATTCTTCCAAATGGTTAGCTTCTTATATGTTGTGGATAGGTTTGTTTTCCTCCTTTGCTTTATAGATCACTTTCCATAAGTCATTAAATATATGGGTGTTCTCGATCTCTCAATAGGACTCTTAGTAGTTCTCCTTCCTAGTTAGCATCAATGATGGAAATGAGGGAAAAAAATCTTAAACAAATTCTTGCGGTGAGGCCTAAGTAATGAAAATATATGCCACAATAATCTCGGATGAAACAATCTAATATATCTCTACGGGAAACATAGGCCCATCCTATAAATTTTTTTTCCAATATTTTCTCATTACAAGCCTTCATATTTTTCATAATATTACAAACTACAATATTATCACTTGATAATGAGTGGAATTTTCAAAAAAATGAATGAATTAAGGCCCAGAAAAAATGTAAGGTATATAACGAGAACATTGAGTATGAATATAAATAATGAAAAACAAAAAACAAATAAAACCACGCCAGAATTGTGGGCTACAAGGGCTTCAAAATTTGCTAAGTCATAAGACACCTTATACATTTCGGAGTTTAGAAAATATGAGATTGCATTGGAACTATATCATCTTTCACTTCTCTAAAACCATGACATCACTAAATCAATGAGAAATTTAGAGACACACCCATGTGGTTCAAAGATACCTTTGGAATGATTGAAGATGGAAAGTATGTGAATAAAGGGTATTTTATGGGCTATGAGAGTGTCTAAACAATCTCCCCGATTTAAGGAGTAGATGCTAGGAAAACGTGGCTTGATATTTTTCAACATTGAGAAAAGCTTGGATATTTCATGCATGAATTCAGACAAAGGATAATGTAGGTCCATGTGATATGTTGCAGAAACACTATCACTATACTTGGAAAAAAGATGAACATTGTGAAGACCTAGTGGATTACATGGAGAAAGGTGGTCAAGGGTGGGTAGAAAACATGAAATATATGTCCCTATGACTCAAGGATACCACTTATAGTTAAAAATAAAAATGGGTGCACTGGGGTAGTGAAGAATATGGCCACATCATTCCTCAATAGTGTTGATAAGATATAAAAATCGTGCTCAGTAGGTTTTAGCAAGAGAGACATTTGAGGGTAGCCAAGATAGATCAATAGCAAAAGAGGAAATCCTTATCAAATGTGAAGAGAGATTATGAGTAGGAAAGGATTTAAACTAGGAGGAAAGGATTTAAACTAGGTTATGATACCATGTCAGAGGTAACTCCCAAGTGTGAATTTCATTTATGACTTATCAAAATTACAAAATTAAATAACCATCCATTTCATCACCCACAAGTCGTTTCATCTTCCTAATTTATTTATGTACAAATTTGTTTTAGGACAAAAATATTAAATAATTAGGTACAACAATTGGAATTAACATTGGTTGTAATGCTCAAATAGTCTTCACTATCACACACTTGTTCCCTTTATAATTTTCACATGTAGCTACAAACATTCTACGCATGTTTCAATGTCTTCACAAAATAAGTAACACTTATCTCATTCATAGGCTTTCTAAAATCAAGAGTGATGAAAGATATAAGATTAACACAGCTCCTATAAGCCCCATTGTCTTAAAGTAGAATCCCCCCCCAAAAGAATGATCCTTTTATGCTTTAAGTTATCTTGTTATCATGAATAACTACTGGGGAGAATTAGGATCTTAATGGATCCTTTGAATACTTTAAACCAAAATGTTATTCACCAACCATTTTTAATATGATTCATTGAGATAATCATGTATTATTATGAATAAGGAAAAGAGAAATATTCTTTCATATTTCCATGGTATACCATGGAACTTCACATGCTATCTTCCTTTATTATATATGATCTCATAATCATACCCAATAATCTTAATGATTCACTTGTGTTTCTCAATAGATGATAATCTCTACTACAGAATATACTATAAACTATGAAGTTTTTTTCTTGGTTTGTAAGTACCTCCCAAGAAAATATGGATCCCAAACGTGAAAATGCATGAAACATTACTACCTCTTTCTCGTAGGTGAATTTTCTCATGTTTATGTCACACTACTACTTATTAGTGAATGATAAGGGTGTGCTTCTCAGCATCAACATAGCTCCAAGATATATACTTGAAGCATAATATTTCAAGAAAAAAAATTCCTAGAAAAAAATGAAACTACTAAAATGGGTGTATTGCACATGGTTTCCATTAAAACATAAAATGCCTATTGATGTTTGTGTTGCATAAGAAGACATTAATTTTAGAAAATTTTTTAAGTGGATAGAAATTTTATGATAATTCTTCAAAAGTTCTGTTGTATCCCATAAGTCATAAGGAACCCTATACTATACTTATGGTATTAGGGCCATAGACAATGCTACATAGTTACAATTTTCATGGGATCGAATAACAACCAACCCTAATTAATGAGAACGTGACCCAAGTATTCAACCTTGAATCCTCAAAATAAAATTTGAAACAAGGAATAACTAGGGCTCATAAAGGATCTCTAAGGATCTATCAACATGCTCTACTTAGGAGTACCAAGCCTTATTGTAGATCAAGATGTCATAAAAAAATACAAGGATGAAATTTCATACAAAGGTTTGAAAATTATTATTCAATAAGCTCTAAACTATGGATGGAGCATTGAAAAATATAAAGAGAAACACAAATATTTCATAATGAACTTCACATGTTTGGAAGGATAGCTTAGATAAGTCCAAATCCCTCATCTATATATGGTGGTATCATGATTGAAGGTATATTTTAGTGAAGAAATTGGATTCGTGAAGATCTACAATGAAATGATCAATAAATAGGATGAGAAAAAATTATTTGATGATAAAGTAATTAAGAGCCCAAAAATTAGGACATATATGCCAACTACCTTTTTTCTATAATATCGTAACCATGGGTGATGATTAAGGGCTTATATTGGGATGTATGAATCCAGATATGTCTGTCCCAATATTTCTTGAATGATTTCTTCTATTTCATAATTATGTGCAAATGGTGCTTATAAGGATCCACATTGGGTGATAAACTACTCGTAAAATAGGGAAATAACATGGTCATTCTCACTATGGGAAACATAATCCTCTCGAGTTATGTAAATTTGGCCTTTTCACTTCGAGAGGAAGGTGAAAAGACTCAAGTGAACACCAACTGTCATGAGAAGTCCAAAATATCTCTTGGAAGATGAAAAAATTAGGTCACACAAAATTCATTGATATGTATATTTTGTAGCTAATACACAACCTTATTCTTGATTCAAATCTCTTGTTGATTTTCATGAGTTTTACATGGTATCAAAGTAGGTGCGTTCCTAGCCTACTCACTTGTGTGAGATTCGTAGGTTTGTGCCCATTTTTGTACCTTGTTAAGTTTGGAATTCCTCAACCCCTCATTCACTCTACCATTATTTTCTCTCTCGAACATGTTGGCATTGTTATCCAGTCCCTACTGGTCAAAATATGCAACCAGTTCTACCTTCCTCGATCTTTCTCCCTATGTTTGTATGGTGTGTTGAATGTGGATGTAACATGAGGTTTATCTAATTTCTTTCAACGAATAGATACTGGAGAGCCCAACTATACATCTATACATTGGAGAGATTGATCAAGTGTGTCTATTTTTTAGAAATTTTTGTTGGACACCAACTAATTCTTCGTTCCAAAGAAAGTTTGGTGTTATGTAATTGTAGTTGTAGAAACCATAAGCATGCTAGCTAAGAATATATTCCTCCCTGATATTTGAACTCGGGGTGATCAAAATTATGCATAGTAATTTTGATGGGGAATGAGATTACTATTAGCTCCATTAAAATCTATTATAGGAAGAAAGGATTTCTCGTAGTGTGCTAAGTCTTAACCCAATGGAGACTAGAAATTGAGCTAGTAGTGTTGGTATATTTGAGATATGATATTTAGGAAATAAAAACATAGAGTACATTTCATAATTTAACTACCATTTTATTTCTTTGCATCTCCTAAATCCTTCATCTCTTCATTCACTCATAAACGAACTAATCAACTGCACTAAGAAATCAAGTTTTCATAAACATGTTAACATCAAGGCTTTTTTGGTTTGATCATGTGTCCTCCATTCAATACTAGATAAACTTATCTATTATCCAAGGGATATTTGTATTTTTTTGTATTTTTAAAATTTTAAATTTTTTCCAAAGATTTCTATTTATGTTGATATTTCCTTGTTTTTTACGATTTTTTTTTGTTTCTTGGACCTTGTTGATTTTATCTCAATGTTGATGATTCCAAAATTAGTTAAAAGCCATTCACAAATAATGGTGAGTCTCGTATTGGCGGGGCACTCGCAAATTGTTTGGAATTGAAATGAACAATAAGACTAGAGTGACCTTTCCTTAATAGGTGCTCCATCCACTAAGATTTGATAAATTTAGGGAAATTAAACATAATTATTCTCAAAATATGTTTTTTTCCTTCCTTAAGACACATTTCCTTGCAATTTAGGGTAATAGGACCAACACATTAAGAAGTACATCACCACTACCCATTTTAATAATCAATATTTGATATTTGAGTTGATAGTCTCCCATTCAAACTTTCACATTTTTACATTGGATTTCACAATTCATCATAATACCCCTCGATATCATAAATTGAATTATGCACGACATGGATATAAGAATGGGATTCTTTGGTGACTCCCCCTATGAATAAAATTATGGTTGTTTTCAACTATCAACCAAATAATCACCTAGTATTCCTTTATGTAACCAATCAAATTCAATGTTTGGGGTGTGCAAATGCATAATGAAGCACTTTTGAGGGAAATTTGATGTTCCTAACAAGGAGCTTCCAAGTTTTTTCTTCCAAAGGAAGATGGGTCTCTTCTAATTATAGTTTAGAAATGTCTTCCAATTATTTTTGGGAAGACACATCCATTTGGAATATTTTTTTCCTTCTTTACATTCATGCCCTTTTAAACACCACTCATCAAAAATTACAATAACATTTTAGGCCATGGAATTTTATGACTTATCTTGGGGATGAATTTTGGATTGTCAAGGGATGAGAGGGGAAGGAAATGGTATTATTAACCAAAGGGGGGTGAGGGTAGGATATAAAGTGGAGGTATTTTTGGTCTTTGTATTTGTTACCATCTCAACACTCTAAGATCTCTTGCAAGCTTCTAACGAAATTGCTTGGGACTAGACCAAGAATTCTGGTCTACTTTGCTCCTTAATACCTATTAAAAAAAATTCTTTAAAAAAATAAATTAATTAGGTTTTTTGTGCATATTTCTAGATACTTAAAGGATGTTATAAAGTCGAATCTATGCACATGTAGTGTTATTTTGTGAAACAACCCAAATTTTAAGTGTCTAATTCAAAATATAATAGTTGGTGTTCATAAATACGATCCAAGCAATATATCCTCCATAAGAATTTTATATCCCATTACCATTATTACCAATTCTCTAAATCCAAACATAGAATGAGGTAGGAATGTAGGGTTATAGGAGAAGGAGATTGAAGGGAGTTCAATTTTTCAAGAAACAAAAGATTTTAAATGGGGAGGTGTGATCCAATATGGATCTCTTAAATAATCTCTCCTAGTAACTTTGTAATGAGAAAAATTAAATTTTGCAAAGTTTGAGTGAAAAATAAAACACTACTTTTCACTTGGAAGATGAGATGAACCGAGTATTGTTGTTGGATTTCCAAGGGAACCCATAGAGAAGAGGAGGGGATTCCAAGGAAAGAGCTTAAGAGGATGTGTTTGAAGTAAGATAGCAGTAGAGCATGAGGAATTTGGAAGAAGAATTTTGTTTGAAGACCGAAGGTCGTCATGAGATTAAAAAGAAAGTAAAATTGTGAAAATATGCCCATGATTAAGAATACCTCACAATCATAGTTACGAGTGCACAATTCATCATTATAACCATTTCTTAAGCATAATAAAATTCATTGATTAAATGACAATTTTTCCATTTCGATTTCCGGGGGTAAATTATATCTATGTGTTAGTTACTTTTTGTAATTTCATTTGGTTGTGTTGTTGAATTACGAAGTACAATGTTATGATTATGCCAATTATTATCCCTTATTTGAACTTTTGATGGTATCTATAACCAATTCCATTAATTACCGGGTTCAATTTCTTCCCTTAATTTAGCTAATTGAGTGAAACTATTAGTTTGGTTCACCATTTGTATGGGATTTATATAGCCATAAGATGTGACCTATATTAATTATTGTTGATTCTTTGGTTTGTTGAATCACATGCCACATATTTTTTATTTTGTTCAACAATCTCCTGTGTGATAATTCGATGGAACCCTTAGCCACACACTATTAATTTGTGCATTTATGAGTTCCCTCGTAGAGTTGATTTTTCACCTACAATTCAATTTTGTTTCTTTGGATAAATGGAGAGAATATTTCTTAGGGAGCTTGCTTAGGGCTATAGAAAATTTTCCATATATGATTCATTCATTGACATAGGGAGCTTCCTTAGGTTATAGAAAATTTTCCATATAGTATACGAATTATAACAACAACAATAGTGTTTATTTGTTCATTAGTTTCAATTTATTGATATTAATGATCTAATTTTTTAAATAAGTATTTAATTGGTCAAACATGAAAACATTGACTATTCATAAAACACTCTTTTAAATCCCTAAGGTAGTGGGCATTGATAATTACATACACTCACCACTAAGCTCTATTTTGTTATAATATCACTAGTACATACTCATAAGAAAATCCCTTTTAATCAATGTTTATTGATTTTGTAATGCATTGTGTATGGGTTAAATGACAGAAATCAAAGTTGCACACTACACAAAAACTATTTGTATATTTATCTTCAAACCAAGACACATCACACTAATATAATGCATATGAGATCCAACGGATTTTGAATTAGGAGAATGTTGTTGAAAAAACCTCTCAACAAAATCCAACAATCATCAAACCATTCTCTAAAACAAACATTATTCCTCACACCCTCTCATAGTGTTTATTTTATAAATAACAATATATAAAACACATATAACGCACATTCAAGTAACATTTATCTGATAGTTTGGTATGGTCTCCATCGACACTTATACCTACTTTGGAATCTCCCATATTGCACTCTTTCTCCATCACAACCTCGAGCTTACCACTTGACCCATTTAAGACACAACTACCCCCGGACCATCCTTGACATGCTTGTAACCATCAACAATATTGACATACTGGGCTTGTTAGGGATTTCATAAGAAAAAAAATTTTCAAGTAATTGAATCACTCTATGGATATACCATCATCTATCGGATACTCTTTTTTCGGCTATCCATCATTTTCTAGGAAGGTAGTCTCGATATTGAATGTATTCAAAATTTAATCATACAACTTGACCTATCCGAAACACAAGGAACTCATATTATAAGCAATAGTTGTTGTTATTGGGTTTTCTAGCGTCAATAAACACAAACTCGTAATAGTATGTAGATATAATTAAACCAATTATATGTTCAAGGGGTCTTTAAGCACCGAATTGATTTAGATTATCTTAAACTGTTCAATGATTGGTTCGACATTCTTTACAAAATTTACGTAAATATATCATATATCAATGAATATGATGCAATCCACACACATTGCATTTAATTTTCTAAACCGAGACATGCCACGTGAAAAAGAAAAGAAGAAATCGAGTTTCATCTAACTGATCTTTGCATATTTGGATCAAAGTAGCTTTGACCAGTGAAAGTTCCATATTTTTTTTCGTTTTCTTTCGACCACCTTCCTAACTATAGAATAAATGGATGTTGAAATTTTGGATTTCTTCCCTGATTTATTTAACAACCAATGGAGTCTCTAGCACATGGTTTTAAAATTTAATGGATGTTGATATGAAAATAAAAGCCATTAGAAACAAAAATCCTTAATGGAATCCTAAGATTCAACAAAATTGAAATTCAACTTTTTTCGCAAATTGTTGCACACTCTTTGGTAAACCCATGATCACCAAACCACACACGACGGTCTTCCCTCTTCCTTGACATGCCCAAAAATATTTATGGGCTAAATTCAATGACTTTGCTATAATGAATGATAAAGCTTTAGCAATTAGGAAACAAACTCTGCTCCCAATAATGGGCAAGGCGAATGTAAGACCTCGGGTTAGGTTCCCCAAGTCCATGTGAAATAGGAAGTTGGTGGAGAGGAATCTTGTGTTGAATTTGGAGGATCCGAGGATCTTGTGTTGAGTGTGGAGGGAGACCCCACGAGAAGACCCTATCGAAGAATGAGAGAAAATCGTTGTCTTGGAGGGAGAGGAATACTTGCAAAAACGTGAATCTAGAGAACTTGCATATAGAAAAAAACAAAGGAAAAAAGCAGAACCCATTGAGTTGTTCATGGACTAGAAGGTACTTCTAGGGTTTCTATGGACAAACCCTAGCCACAGCTTGGTGGGAAGTAAGAAGTGAGCACACAAGTCTCAACACATTGTCTTCTCAACAACTTTCAAGTTGTGTCATGGTGATGTTTTATGTTGTCCACCTCTTAATTTGTTCATCTTTTTGAAGTAATGACAAAATGCTTAGATTCACATGGCTAGCCGAAATAAATTCAAGCACTACACTGAGGAGCCTTAAAGTCTTGAGCAAAAAGAGCATGATGTAGACTTTGACAAAAAGAATTATTAAACAAACATGGAATCAACTATCATAGCTCTCACATCTTCTTGTCCCTCTCGTGAGGGCGTTAAGCCGAAAATTGACTATGACAAAAATCAAAGTTGCACACCACATTTCATCTTCAAACCGAGATACATCACACTAATATATTGCATTTGAGTTCCAATAAATTCTAAATTCTGAAAATGTTGTTGAGAAAATATCTCAAACAAAATTCCAACAATCCTTGAACCACTCTCTAAAATAAACATTATTCTTAATATTAAATATTAGAAATTTGATTTATTTAGTCGATAAAACCTAAATATTGATTTGTAATTATAATACAACATGTTTAATGTTTAATACAACATTCAACTTTTCTTGCCAACCCGAATGCCTTCTCCAATGAATCGGGCTCCAAAACACGAACTTCATGTTGGATGTTATCCTTTAGAGTACCTATGAAGAGATCAATCATGTGTTCCTATGGAATATCAGTTACCCTTATATTCAATTTTTGGAAGTCCTCAATGTCTCTGCCCCACTAAACCATTTTGTTTGAGATTTATCAATTGGCTAAAGAAGGTGTTGCTCTTTGTATCCTCATAATGTGCTATCATTTCCTCCGTAAAAATTGACCAAGTGACAATTTTTTTAACGGGAGCAAAGCCATCGATACCATACAAATGTATTTTGTTCTAAATGTAAAGTTGCAATGCGTACCTTTTGTGTGTTTTTCACGTTATGGAGATCAAAATATTGCTCCATCTGTAGTATTCATGTTACGGGATCCTTTCCATCAAACTTCCTCATATCCATCTTTGGAATATGGTGGTTCTTCTCGCCAACATTAGAGTTTATGAAATCACAATTAACATTTATTTTGTTCTCATCATGAGGTTCTTCTACTATCTTTTCACCATTAGGAAACCTTTCTTGTATCAACTTTGTCAAACCTTCCATGTCTGCTTTTAGAAAATTCTTCATGTTTTCCATTTTCTCATCGATCTTAGCTTCCATGTCATCCATCTTAGATTCCATGCCAGCCTCCATGCCATCCATCTTAGCTTCCATGCCTTTCTTTCAAAACTTCCATTTCATTTTTTTGTTGCTCTTTGCGAGAGTGAAATTTGTTGCACTTCCTCTTGTAATTTTGATAGATCATGTTGCAATTCTTCGTCTTCATGAGTAATAGTAGAGCTTTCCAAAGGCTTAATGGGTGTTGAATTCTTTTTTTGGGGCCATTTTATAATCCAATACTAATATCTATTCTACAATATGCCCTTGCAATCAATTCAACTTGATTCTTCAAACAAGACTTATGCAATTTGGAAACAAAATACACACCTTTTACTTGCTTTTGAGGAGCTCGATATTGAAATTGTATTATATCTGTGATTGCGGCTCTTCTATATATGAAATTCAGCACTGAAGTAGCCCTATGAATTCTCTTTTGAATGCCAGAGGTCTGACCTGCTTTGGATTCTCCAAGACAAAGTTGTGTCCAATCTCCCACAATGACCTAATTATGGACTGGTTCAGTAGAGGGAACTTGTACGAATTTCCATGTGTCACTGTTTTTTCCTTTTCCTCTGAAATTGATATCCAGGAAACTACATTCTGTGTACTTGCGACCACCTTTTACGACACTCCAATCCGATGTTCAGAGAGAGATTTATTGAACGTTTCCCATGATCACCTCTTTGAGATAAAATTCGAGAGCACCGCAAAAGCACTACCTTCCACAGATCATATCTCCAAAAATATTGCGAACCAAGATCTGAAATTTTTTTGACGCCTTTCCTCAGAATTTCAGCTTTTGCACCATACAAATTTCAGATTCTGAAACTTTGTAGGGAAAACGTTATAGCGCAAATTCCACGATGACCTCGTTTAGGAGCCCGAAAAAAAAGACCTAACTTCCATGAGATCATATCTCTGAAAATGTTGCGAACCAAGCTCCGAAATTTTTAGAAAATCTTCCTCAGGGATTTCGGCTTCGCACCCTAAAAAATTTTCAGCTTCTAAAACTTTCGTAGAACAAAAGTTATAGCGAAAATGCCACGATGACCCTGTTTGGAGCAGACGAAACCCTAGAATCCAAAGCTACGATACCAAATGTTGTGAAACCGAGCTCAAAAAAGAGAAGAAAAGAGATATCAATGCCTTAGAAATAAGCCACTTCGAGGGGGAAACCTCCAATACATTACATGAATGAACAATTCTTGGATGATACAAATGAACAAAACCTCCTTCTATATATAAGAGTCCATGGGGCCACAATATAATCCTAGTGGGCCATAATGTAATCCTAGCCGACCTAACATTAATAATTTAAGGGCACAATAATAATAAAATGGGGGGTTACAATGGTACAATAATAACAATAAGGGGGGTTACACTAACAACAATAAGGGACTATACTAGTAATATAGGGACCTAACACTATTCATAAAACACTCTTTTAAATCCCTAAGGTAGTGGGCATTGATAATTACATACACTCACCACTAAGCTCTATTTTGTTATAATATCACTAGTACATACTCATAAGAAAATCCCTTTTAATCAATGTTTATTGATTTTGTAATGCATTGTGTATGGGTTAAATGACGAGAAATCAAAGTTGCACACTACACAAAAACTATTTGTATATTTATCTTCAAACCAAGACACATCACACTAATATAATGCATATGAGTTCCAACGGAGTTTGAATTAGGAGAATGTTGTTGAAAAAACCTCTCAACAAAATCCAACAATCATCAAACCATTCTCTAAAACAAACATTATTCCTCACACCCTCTCATAGTGTTTATTTTATAAATAACCATATATAAAACACATATAACACACATTCAAGTAACATTTATCTGATAGTTTGGTATGGTCTCCATCGACACTTATACCTACTTTGGAATCTCCCATATTGCACTCTTTCTCCATCACAACGTCGAGCTTACCACTTGACCCATTTAAGACACAACTACCCCAGAACATCCTTGACATGCTTGTAACCATCAACAATATTGACATACTGGGCTTGTTAGGCATTTCACAAGAAAAATTTTCAAGTAACTAAATCACTCTATGGATATACCATCATCTATCAGATACTCTTTTTTTTGGCTATCCATCGGTTTCTAGGAAGGTAGTCTCAATATTGAATGTATTCAAAATTTAATCATACAACTTGACCTATACGAAACACAAGGAACTCATATTATAAGCAATAGTTGTTGTTATTGGGTTTTCTAGCGTCAATAACCACAAACTGTAATAGTATGTAGATATAATTAAACCGATTATATGTTCAGGGGTCTTTAAGCACTGAATTGATTTAGATTATCTTAAACTGTTCAATGATTGGTTCGACATTCTTTACAAAATTTACGTAAATATATCATATATCAATGAATATGATGCAATCCACACACATTACATTTAATTTTCTAAAGCGAGACATGCCACGTGAAAAAAGCAAAAGAAGAAATTAGTTTCATCTAACTGATCTCTCGCATATTTGGATCAAAGTAGTTTTGACAGTGAAAGTTCCATATTTTTTTTCATTTTCTTTCGACCACCTTCCTAACTATAGAATAAATGGATGTTGAAATTTTGGATTTCTTCTCGATTTATTTAACAATCAAATGGAGTCTCTAGCACATGGTTTTAAAATTTAATGGATGTTGATATGAAAATAAAAGCCATTAGAAACAAAAATCCTTAACGGAAATCTTGAGATTCAACAAAATTGAAATTCAACTTTTATCGCAAATTGTTGCACACTCTTTGGTAAACCTATGATCACCAAACCACACACGACAGTCTTCCCTCTTCCTTGACATGCCCAACAATATTTATGGGCTAAATTCAATGACTACTATAATGAACGACAAAGATTTAGCAATTAGGAAACAAACTCTCCTCCCAATAATGGGCAAGGCGAATGCAAGACACAGGGTTAGGTTCCCCAAGTCCATGTGAAATAGGAAGTTGGTGGAGAGGAATCTTGTGTTGAGTGTGGAGGATGCGAGGATCTTGTGTTGAGTGTGGAGGGAGACCCCACGAGAAGACCAACTGAAGAATGAGAGAAAATCGTTGTCTTGGAGGGAGAGGAATACTGCAAAAACACGAATAGAGAACTTGCATATAGAAAAAACAAAGGAAAAAAAGCGGAGCCCATTGAGTTGTTCATGGACTAGAGGGTGCTTCTAGGGTTTCTATGGACAAACCCTAGCCACGAGTTGGTGGGAAGTAAGAAGTGAGCACACAAGTCTCAACACATTGTCTTCTTAACAACTTTCAAGTTGCGTCGTGGTGATGTTTTATGTTGTCCACCTCTTAATTTGTTCAACTTTTTTGAAGTAATGACAAAATGCTTAGATTCACATGGCTAGCCGAAAGAAATTCAAGCACTACGTGAGGAGCCTTAAAGTCTTGAGCAACAAGAGCATGATGTAGACTTTGAAAAAAAGAATTATTGAACAAACATGGAATCAAATATCATAGCTCTCACATCTTCTTGTCCCTCTCGTGAGGGCGTTAAGCCATAATTGACTATGACAAAAAATCAAAGTTGCACACCACATTTCATCTTCAAACCGAGATACATCACACTAATATATTGCATTTGAGTTCCAATAAATTCTAAATTATGAAAATGTTGTTGAGAAAATATCTCAACAAATTCCAACAATCCTTGAACCACTCTCTAAAATAAACATTATTCTTAATATCAAATATTAGAAATTTAATTTATTTAGTCGATAAAACCTAAATATTGATTTGTAATTATAATACAACATGTTTAATTTCGTCAAGAGTTGTTCTCTTATACTTATTCACGACGGCCATAGTAAAGCAAAAATAATTTGACAGAGAGAAAATATATAATGTAATAATTTTTATTTTATAGGAATTTATGTTGTGAAACATAAAAAACCTTATAAAAATATTAGAAATTGAAAAGTACATATAAAAAAAGAAAACATAAAAAAAAACATAAATAACGTTATCAATTAAAAAAATTGTCAATCTTAGAATAATATATATATATATATATATATATATATATATATATATATATATATATATGAAATAACTTATAATTTAAAAAATATATATATTAAATACATAAATAAACCTATCAATAAAAAAAGGTCGGTCCCAAAGCTCGTTATTCATAAGAGGAATATTAAGATAGATCAATTTAATTCATCATCATTTTTTCTTTACGATTTGTGCGACCAAAATTCTTGACTTCTTCATATGTGAGTTAACCTGCTACAATCCTTGAACCACTCTCTAAATTAAACATTATTGTTAACATTAAATGTTAGAAATAATTTTATATTTGATTTATTTAGTTAATAAAACCTAAATATTGATTTGAAATTATAATACAACCATGTTTAATTTTAGCACTCTTAGGAGTTGTTCTAGTAATAAGAAATAGTTTGACAAAATGTAATAATTTTTATTTTATGGAAATTTATGTTGGTAAAACCTAAATAACGTTATCAATATATAAAAACATAAATAATGTTATCAATATAAAAAAATTTGTCGAACTCAGAATAATATAGATATGAAAACTTATAATTTTAATAATATTTAAGAAAAAAAACACATGAAAAAGCAAAAATAAATAACCTTATCAATAAAAAAAATTTAGTCCAAAGCTTCTTCTTCATCATAAGATGAATAATAAGACAAATTAATTGAATTCATCATCATTTTTCTTTACGATTTGATCGACCAAAGTTGAACGATTGTAAAGAAGTGCATTAGAGTTAACTATTATATGTAACGTGGGGCCCATGTAGTTGAAAGGAGTGCATGATAATATAGTATCGTGGATGTCAGATGAGGCCCATGTCAGATGGACTGAGCAGGATGTGGACTCAGTCCAGCAGGTAGCACACGTGACATTTTTTAAGCGCATGTGGAAATATGATCCTTCCACACGAGTGATTACAAAAAAAACCCTAACAGACATGTTATATTGACTTCTTCATATGTGAGGTGACCTCCGGGTTGGAAAGGTCTTCTTAAGTAGAGCACAAGGAATCTTCCCAAGGGTTGAATGAATGGCATCCAAGAAAGAAATGGGCTCTTTCATAGGTGCAAATTAGCCTATATAAGGCTACCGCCCCACTGGAATGTGATCAATTCAGACCTGCAAACGTTTGTTTACAGAGATCAGAAAAAGCATTCCGCTAAGCCTGGTGCTGTCTGCAGGTTTATACAACGTATCCAGTTTGAATGGTACGATTTCTTAGTTGAGATTTGAAACATAGCCTACTACATTGGTGAAGTCGGCCCTAGCTTGAGACATCAGTTTTGTTTTTGAACTGTGAAATGATGGACTCGGGAGATTCACAATTGTTCAGCCGAGTCACCTGGATTTTGTTTGCGGTGATGGCTATTTTGGCAATGGCACCTGTCTGTGAAGCGACAGTCCATCACCATAAATGGAAGCTCAGTTACCAAAACTGGTCTCCGGATTGTATGCAAACAACGATCATCTCTATTAATGGGCAGTATCCGGGTCCAACCATCAGAGCTCGTGAAGGAGACACCGTTGTTGTTGAATTAGAGAACCAGATGCCCACTGAAAATGTTGTCATTCATTGGCATGGAATTCGCCAGGTACGTCCATTCGCTCTACCTGATTCTGATTATGATAGATTGATTCTTTCTTTACCCATACATCTCTTATATAGTTCTGATTGGAATGCTCATGTGGTTCAGATCGGAACTCCGTGGAACGATGGAACTGCATCCATGTCTCAATGTGCAATCGTAGCGGGCGAGTCATATATCTACAGATACGTTGTTGACAGAGTATGTTTAATAACACATATTTTCTTTTCAATAACTGCATCTTAACATATGCTTATATTAATGTATTCGGACTCTACGGCCTAATGTTTATAATTATGTATGCAGCCTGGCACATATTTCTATCATGGCCACTACGGTCTGCAGCGTTCCGCCGGTTTGTATGGTTCGCTGATAGTCGATTCCGCAAAAAACAGAGCCCTTCGTCTATGACGGAGAACTGAGCATCATCCTCAATGACTGGTGGCACACTAGCACTTATCAACAAGCCGTGGGCCTATCATCCAATCCTTTTGTCTGGGTTGGGGAACCTCAGGTATATTGTATATAGATCGTTTCCTTTTCCTCCTGGCAATCTGGTTTGAATCCCGATTGATTGAAACTGGATGAATAAACCTGAATTTCTGGGTTGATATTGCAGTCTCTGCTGATAGAGGGCCGAGGAAAATACAACTGCTCGGCCTCGGCAGGGGAGCAGTAAAACTTGCAACGCTACTAGCAGCCAATGCTCGCCCTACATTCTACCGGTCAAACCTGGCAAGACATACCGCCTGCGGATCGCCAGCGTAGCTTCCTTATCGGCCCTCAATTTTTTTGATTCAGGTGACATAACGTATTCTCGGATCCTTGGTTATTTCAACTTATTTAAAGGCTAAAGCTTAAAATGAAGATCTAACTATTTGGTGCCTGTCTTTCAGGGACACAAGATGACCGTTGTGGAAGCGGACGGCCACTACGTAGAACCGGTGGAGGTGGAGAATCTGGATGTCTACTCCGGAGAATCGTACTCAGTTTTGTTAAAGGCCGATCAGGATCCCACCAACAACTATTGGGCAGCTGTGAATGTGAGAGGGCGGAAGCCCAATACGACTACGGGCCTGGCCATCCTCAACTATCTCCCTAATCTCTCCACCAAGGTGCCCACCACGCAGGCTCCTCAGAGCCCAGTCTGGAACGACTATGCGTATAGTAAGTCGCTCGCCAAGAAGTTTGTGGCCCTCACCGGACACGAAGAGCCTCCCCCAATGAAACCCACCAGACAGTTGATTTTACTGAACACACAGAATAAGATCAATGGATTTGTAAAATGGGCCATCAACAACATATCGCTGGTTCCTCCTCCCACTCCATACCTAGCCGCCATGAAATACAAAATCAAGGGTGCTTACGACACCACGCCCCCCTCCTGACGCTTACCATCCCCGAGACTACAACATCACCATTCCTCCCACCAACCCAAATGCCGTTGAAGGGAATGGCGTTTACGTATTCAAACTGAACTCTGTGGTAGATGTTATTCTCCAGAACGCAAACACACTGAACCCAAATGACTCTGAGATCCATCCATGGCACCTGCACGGTCATGATTTCTGGATTCTAGGATACGGCGAGGGCGCGTTCGATCCTGTAAAAGATCCAAAGAAATACAACTTGGTGAATCCTCCGCTTCGTAACACGGTGGCGCTGTTTCCCTACGGATGGACTGCTCTGCGGTTCAAGGCAGACAATCCGGGGGTGTGGGCTTTTCACTGCCATTTGGAGGCCCATTTCTTCATGGGGATGAGGGTGATGTTTGCAGAAGGGATTGAGAGAGTAGGAAGGTTGCCTCGTTCGGCCATCGGATGCGGCCTGGCCATTAACAAGATGCTACATTATTGAGCCATACTTATTTAACTTATTCTAATCCACATTGAAATTTGACATTATTTATTCATTATAGTTAACAGCATATTTATTTATTTATTTATTTGACAGAGAATAAAATTGGCTGCAGCTTTGCAGAATAAACTTTGCATCAGACTCTGTAAATATTTAATTCCCGAATGTTGCTATATTGCTTCTTTATCAGCGGGAAGCGCTGTACTCGTAAGAGTAAACTATGTACGGTTTCCCGTCTGCGGATTTCCATTGTAAGTCGATGTGATGTAATCTTTAGTTTTAACACAAATCTCAAACAAATAAAATAATTCAATAAAAAAGATTTAAAAGATCTTTGATTGTACATCGTTGAGATCTTTAGCTTTAATCCGAATCTCATAAACAAATAAAATAATTCAATAAAAGCATTTAAAAAAACTTTACCAATTAAAATTATATTTAATCATGACCAATTTTTTTATTTTTTTATTACTCTGAATTTATACAGTTTTATATAAATTGATGAATATAAAAAATTATTATATATTTTTTTATTACTCTGAATTTATACAGTTTTATATAAATTGATAAATATATATTAAAAAAAAACATAATAACTTAACATCAAATAATTCCTTCTAAAATATATTTCAGCAGTGTCCAACTAAAAAAATACCACTGCTACAATATTTTTAGGTATTTCTTTTTGTGTCCAATCTTATTCCCACCAAATTGACTAACCACCTCAATTAAACACATTGTCTAACTTAAGCTCTGTCACTAAAATTTAATACTTTCATTATAATTTATAACGCCTTAAAATTTAAACCACTCCTTAAAATTTATGACTTATACCTTAAACCTCTAAATGGTTTTTAATTTTTTCCTTAGCCATAATAGATTTCGAAGTTTTCCTTCGCCTTCCCATACGTTAAAAAAATGGGAAAAACCCAACCCTACTCAAATTCAAATTCCAACCCTTCTCGAGGGATTTTACAACTGTCGGCGTATCCTACCCATGAAAGGAGATTTTCGATACACGCTGAGCACCCGCAGAAATTACTATGTCTACACTCAGCGATACGTGTTTGGTAGTATACGCGTCTGGTTGTCTAGTCAATGCCAAAATGTTTGAATATATATATATTTTTAATATGATTTTTTTATATTAATGGTATTAAAATTTGTTAATTAGTTGTGTTGTTATTTTTATTTTTTCAATTAATTATAAAAGAGTATATTATAAATATTGATAAATTATAATTTTTTTAAAAAATGAATATGATTTTTTTTTATTAATAATATTGTTTAAAAAAGATCAATGTATTTTTATATTTTATATAAATTCATATTTTAAAAATTAATATATATATATACATATATAATAAACATGATTGATGGGTAATAGTGATGTGATAATGTCTAGTTTAAGTAGGAGTTGTGTGACATATAGATTTGTGGGAGTTATTAGATAAAAAGGTATAACATCGTTTGCCCAACCATGTAAGTTAAATGGTGGTTTGAATTTTTTGGTAACCAACTCAACCATGTAACTTAAATGGTCAAAGAATGCTCTTAAGTTTAGGACATGAATGCAAGCAAGAAAGACAACTATGGTAGTATGCTTGGCAACAATTCAAATTTTAAGGTTGGAAGTTATAACACAATAATCACAAAACACATTTATAAAGTACAAGTAACTTAATAAATATAATTACAACCTTTTATTAAACCATGAAAAGTGACATTTTTTTTTAAAAATTAAACCTTGAACATACTCATAATATTTGTCATGAAAATACTTTAAAATTCAACGTCATCTTTCCAATAGAAGCAAATCGATATGCCTAAATATATTACCTACCTTAAATTTTTTTTTATGGTCGTTATTAGGTTGGTGTGAGAATTATGAGTTAGAGGGGAACACTTAACTTTGAAAGTTGTGCCAAATATGTTACTTACCTTAGGTTTTGTGGAAATTGTCATTCTTTCATTTTATTTTATGTCTTGTCTTTGTTACTATGCCCTATCGAGAGGAAAGGGAGTTTTTCTAGCATTCTGCTCGTCATTTAGATAATGGCAAAAAACACATTATGTATTTGGTACACCAATCTACAAAGAGAGTGTAGGGTTTCCTTGGTGTTTCTCCCTAAGGTTTTTTATGTCTTTGGTGAAGATTTTTCTTTGAGTTTGTTAAGGTTATGGAGCCCCTTACCAAGGTATTTTCCTCTAAGGTGTGGGCGTGGTGCTATCCCATTTGCTTAAGATCATCCAATTGCATGGACTTGAATTGTGGCTTGAGCAACCATTCGAGGAAATTTTCTACCAATATTTAGGGTTAGATCTCTCTCTCTCTCTCTCTCTCTCTCTCTCTCTCTCTATATATATATATATATATATATATATATGATTGTGTCACAAACACATATGTATATTTGAGACTCTCATATCAATATTTTTGAAAGTGAGTATAATTAGTCTATCTTTTATTTTATGATGTTTTATAATAGTTTTTCAAAAGCTTTTCATTAATTTTAATAATTAAAAAAAAACAAAATTTTCAAATGTTCAAATGGTTTTCCCTATGGTAGAGGACAACTTAAATAGGACATAAATCCCTAATGTATGGCAATTTCTTATCCATATTTGTTATACATTTTAAAATTATTTAAAATTATTTATTAGCCTAGTCTCTAGTCATTAATAAGCCCTTTTAATGAAAACATTTATTCCATGACCCTTTCATTGATGTACTAGTTTGTCCACACAACACCAATGTTAGTTCATTCCATATGTCTCTAAGATGCATGAAGACATGGGCCATCTACCTAAACATTGTTAGTCCATTCCATATGGCTCTTGCTCCACTTTTTGCAAATAAGATGCATATAGACATGGGGCCATTTGTATGAATATTCTCATAGGAACACAACCTTCTACATTTAAGTAGTAGACCTATCCCATTTATCCCCTAATACAATACCTTGCGCATGTAACGACCTCACCCCATATTTATCCCATTTATCCCCTAATACAATACCTCACACATGTAACCACACACTTAAAATTTTATTCAATTTATTTATGAAAAAAATATTAGAAATGTTTTAAAATATTATTTAAAAATATGTAATATTCCCTTTTTCTTGATCCCATCAAAGTGGATAGAATTGACCCGTGGTTTTAACCCATGGTATTTTCCCCTGGTTTTTCTTGATGGTATTTTCTCATGGTATTGACCCATGGTATTTCTTGTTGGTATTGACCCATCGACCTATAGAGGAGAGAGAGGGCTAGGCATTTAAGGCATTCCTGATCGAAAGGCTATTTTATTATGTTTGGGTTGAGAACCTGGCTTGGCCAGATTCTTTATTGATCCGGGACGAAAACCCGCGGTAATATTTATGTGGTGAATCCATTCGGGATTCATCGCCAGGCTTCAATTTCTTATATCTGTTGTGTTCTATGTTTTTATCGCAATTATCTTTAGTTGGAATATTACAGTGGTATCAGAGCTAGTTTTTCTTGCCAGCCTGAGGGTTTTAAGGGTACTAGTTTCGGTGATCCTTCATAATCACCCTAGCTAGAATCTCATCAATTTCGGTGGTTCTCCACAACTACCCTAATTGACCATTGTGACACTACTTGTCCCCCTTGTTGATTAGCCATGGGCCTCTTATCGTGAATTCCTAGATGTGCAATGTTACGTATGGCGCAATGTGTATCGGTGTGGATACCTTTTTAATAAAAATTGTCGGTTGATTCTCGCTGTAAAAAAGGGTCATGTTTGGTAACTTACATGACTCATGGCAGCTGTATTTAATAATTATTTGCCTCGGCTTTGTCACAAAGGCGATCTCTGTCTAGCCACATGAGTGGAATGCTCGATGATCGCCCAAGCTACGCTACCGGTGGTAGCATTACGGAGCGCCGTGGCACCCGTGCGGGCCGGAAATTTGCGAAAGGAACAACGTCGATTGGAGATTTGGGGAAGGTTTGCTTCTTTTGGTAGCGGACGGAGCTCAGGTGGTGGAAATTGCGTTTGATGGAGTAATTAGGAAGAAATCGGTTGAGTCGTTAAGACAGCGCGGTGTTTCGTGGAGAGCGGAGTTGTGCTTTCACGTAGAGTTTCTTTGCGCATCTTTTGGTTTTGGTTGAGGAACAAGGTTGTGTATATGTCCGTTGTATGGAATTGAGTGGCTGAGTAATAGGATTTTTGGGAGCGCGATGCTCCGCATTCCCCAAAGCGTATGCGATTTCGGAAAATGTAAAAAGTCTTGGAGACGACTTTTTCCAAAGCGGTGACGGAGTTTTTACTATTAATGCTGTCCGTGATGCGGTCGGACTGATTGCATTCGCGGTGAAGGAGCGAGAAGCGCAAACTTGTATTTTCGGTCAAAAGATCGGCGGATTCGCTATTAGCTCATCTCCTTTGGATAACTCTGCAGTCAAACTCGAATTCTTTTATATTTAAGGTATCAGAGCCGGCTTCAAGACGTGCTCCTCGGCCTTCTCCACCCAGGAGTATTAGATCGAGCAAATCCGACACAAACGAGATGTCAAAGTCTGCGTCTGTCTTAAGGTTCGAATAGCTTTGTAGTTTGAAGGGCTTTGTTGTTTATTCGATATTGATAGGAGGACTCGAGGGTTGTTTATAAGAATATATATGGGGAGATATAAGAGATTGTTTTATGTATTATTTATTTATGTGAGTTTTTAATGCAAATTTCGAGAAAATGGATCGTCTCCTAGAAATTTTGGAAAACAATCGAGAGAACTTAATGAATTAGTGAAGATATATGGTTTCCGCAAGGAGCCATACCTCCATGACCAAATGATAGGCCAAGGAGACCGTTCTCAAAAAGGGTCCACGTCGTTCGCGTGAGACAACCATGGGAGGTGAAGGAAGGACAAAGAAGAGGAGCCAAAGCTCTTCACACTTGGGTACGAATTACAACGATACAAATCGACGCAAGAACAGAGCGACACGCCTTTCTCTCGAAAGGTCCATGTTATCCTTCGACGAATCAAGATATCCGAAGGAAGATGTAACAAAGCAAGTGTCTCCTCGAACTTGGATCCCAAATTGCGAGTACGAAGTCAAAGATGTTCTCCCATGATTAGACACATTAGATGCGAATCTGAACTTGATGGATAAATCGGAATGGGAAGGGTCAAGCCTTGAAGCCATCCATGCTTTCTTTGATACAACCTAAGTTCTTGGAGAATTCTTGTGAAAATGTTAGACTCATCATTGCTTCTTGTCTCGGTAAAATCATAGCCTTAACAACACCACTATTGCCCTATAATGATGACATCATGAGGAGGACTTTTCGGGTAATGGTAGAAGAGCCGCGAGGTTGGAAAACACAACACCACCATCCTTCACTTTTCTACCGAAGCGCACAATTTTTGGAACGCATGGCGAAATTCGATTTGGTATGCTTATGCGTCGGATCTAGAGTGTGATGATTTAATCCTTGGGATGCTCCAATACTTCATGATGGAATTACAACGTCTCATCCAAACTACATCAAAACAGACATGAAAAAATATCATGTTCACGATCTTAGGAGAAGATAGGGCCATCTGCGCAACAATTGAATCCAAATTATTGGCCATCGGAGGGAAGGAGCTAATTGCATCACTGTTGCTTATGAACTAGTTGAGGGAGTTGATCAGACCAAGATCTACCTACGCAAATAATAAACTCAAGGAGGAACTAACAAAGATTTGTGGAGACAGCAAGAATGAACTAAGGAGGAAAGGCTTATGCTTTGTATGCAAGGGAGTTTGGGCACTTGACTCATTCATGTCCGAGATAACAAGGAGGCCACAAGGATAGCAAAAATTAGAGACTTCTTCGAGATCATGGGAATTCATCCTCGATGGGTTCACCGGTTTTCGGGAGAGGACCTATGAAGGATTTGAGCAGGTCAAATACAAATGGTGAACAACAACACCATGCTCTTCGAGCTGCCGAGACAAGGCGATCGATCCCGACTTGAAAAGGTACATGACGAAAGGAAGGATGCGATTCCTCTTGGTGATGTAGTAGTTGAATCTATAAATACAACGAGGACATCCATAAAAAGTATGGGCAATTAGGTAAAGACAACCATCGACGGTACATCCATGTTTGACAACCGAAAGGATGGACAACTCATCCTCACATGTGAAGAGGTCCGGGATGAATACACTCGAGGAGAATCAAATAAGGAGAGGATCATGCATTTTAGAGAGGATACTCACAGGCGGGGGCATATTGCATCTTGGGCCCTTTGGTGGGACAAACGATGGAGGTACCATAACCCCACGGGTCCCCGAGTTTAGGTGGCATTGGGATCCGGGAGAGAATTCTCATTGGGGAAATGATTGGCCAAAAAGGATTGTTTGGGATCCGAGTAAATCTATTCGGGAAGGATTGGTCAAAGGATTGTTTGGGATCCAAGTATTGAAGGATCCATTCGGGATGCGTTTCAACATGGAGGGCACATCGGATCGTATGGGATCCTGGTATCAATGTACAAATGCTTCTGTTGTGGATAGAAGTGGATCGCTTGAGGACAAGCAATCTTTGGGCGGGAGGATTTGTAATAAGGTTATGGAGCCCCTTACCAAGGTATTTTCCTCTAAGGTGTGGGCGTGGTGCTATCCCATTTGCTTAAGACCATCCAATTGCATGGACTTGAATTGTGGCTTGAGCAACCATTCGAGGAAATTTTCTACCAATATTTAGGGGTTAGATATCTCTCTCTCTCTCTCTCTCTCTCTCTATATATATATATATATATATATATATATATATATATATATATATATATGATTGTGTCACAAACACATATGTATATTTGAGACTCTCATATTAATATTTTCGAAAGTGAGTATAATTAGTCTATCTTTTATTTTATGATGTTTTATAATAGTTTTTCAAAAGCATTTCATTAATTTTAATAATTAAAAAAAAACAAAATTTTCAAATGTTCAAATGGTTTTCCCTATGGTAGAGGACAACTTAAATAGGACATAAATCCCTAATGTATGGCAATTTCTTATCCATATTTGTTATACATTTTAAAATTATTTAAAATTATTTATTAGCCTAGTCTCTAGTCATTAATAAGCCCTTTTAATGAAAACATTTATTCCATGACCCTTTCATTGATGTACTAGTTTGTCCACACAACACCAATGTTAGTTCATTCCATATGTCTCTAAGATGCATGAAGACATGGGCCATCTACCTAAACATTGTTAGTCCATTCCATATGGCTCTTGCTCCACTTTTTGCAAATAAGATGCATATAGACATGGGGCCATTTGTATGAATATTCTCATAGGAACACAACCTTCTACATTTAAGTAGTAGACCTATCCCATTTATCCCCTAATACAATACCTTGCGCATGTAACGACCTCACCCCATATTTATCCCATTTATCCCCCTAATACAATACCTCACACATGTAACCACACACTTAAAATTTTATTAAATTTATTTATCAAAAAAATATTAGAAATGTTTTAAAATATTATTTAAAAATAATATTAATTTATCAAACTTCTTTATTGAAAAATATTATAAATGTTTTAAAATATTAATTAAATATAATATTAATATGATGATAATGATGATTAACATGATTAGTTGATACTTTTAAAGATTATCTTTCTATGATATAGGAGGAGGGAGAGATCTAAGAGGAGGGAGAGAAATGTATTAATGTAATAGTGCGGGTGTTGAATGAACAAGTAAAGAAGGTTGGAAGTATGACAAATGTTTTGGGAATAGGAGCCAATGTGAATACGAAAGAGCAATCCAAAAAAAATGTTTGTCATCTTCAACCCTCTTGAACTTATAGAGAACAAAATTATAACTAGCAATTGCACCATATGTTGCAAAGGAAACATTGTAAAGTAGTAGCATAGGAAAGTGTAGTATAGATGAAGAAACATGTGATATGTTATGTGATTTAATTGAATATTTAATTTATAAATATGAAGTATTTTATTTAAAAGAAATTATAGGTTTGGAGAATTGTTTGGATAAAAAAATTGGTTTTTTATCGGACCTTCCTTTCATATTGATGTACGATTATGCACTATGGGCCACATAAAATGGAACCTATTTGCATAATTGTAGATGCAATTGGTATGCTTAGATTACGAATTAAGTATAACCCAAAAATTGTCACAATAACTCTAAACCACCATCAACATATGCATGAGAACCTTTTATATTTAGCTTAATATCTTTTTTTCATTGTAATAACATGATAAATTCAATTTTTATATAAATCTATTAACACTTGTTTGTGATTTCATTGTGTGATTTCAAATTAATCAAATGCACAAAGTGTTTACATCTTATTTTAAGATTTTTGATCTTCAATTGTAACTATTAATTAGGTTCAAAGAAGATAACGAGAGAATGAAGTGTATAAAAGATAAAAAAATGTTATTGTGTGGCCATAATTTGATTTTTTTTTAACTTTTAAAATAATCTCAATACTTTACCAAAACTTGATATTAACATTTTTATATGAAATATTTATTTATAAAATTAATATTTCAAAAATATTATAATTGAAATATAAAAAATATAGATAATTATTAATAATAATAAAAATTAAAAAAATATAATCCATTTACTACTACAATGTAGATAATTTATTTATTTATTTATTATATTTTTCAATATTACGTAACCAAAATTTTCATAACAAAATCTACGTTTACTTTACACTTATGTTTTTTAACGATCATTTACAAACGTAAAGTTATGGGCAAAAGCAAGTCAATAAAATTATGTGCAAATAATATTAATAATACTCACAATTTAGTATCAAATTTTGAGTTGTGATCTTCCATCAACAAATACACACCAAAACAATTAGTAATAAATTTTGTAAAATCCCGCATAGAAATACAAAAAGAAGTGAATAATAACAAAGAAGCTCAATACAAAATGAAGTATAATGAAGTGTATCGTTAGTGAGTATAACGGTGTATATAGTAAAATGAGGTATACTATTAAAGGAAAATCAAAATTAAGGATATAAAACACATACTTAAAGAGTATTAAGCTAGAGAAAAATCAACAAAACATCTCTTACAAAATATTTATATCATATGAGACCAAAAAAAATAAATGACGGAAGAAGAGATAAAATCTTGATGCAAACTGGAATAGCCGTTATAACATAAATTACCACGAGTTAATATTTAATTTGGAGTGATAATGGGATGGCCACATCAAATCACAAACCAATAGAGATCTAACCAACAAACTAGCGCGCAACGAAGACAAAGCAATAGACATGAACAACCTTCATACAAAAGGATTTGATAATTTCTTGAAATATATCATATTTTTTTCAAATATATTGAGTACATATTTTAATTAAAATTTTCTGAATTAATTTTTCTTCTCTAAATTCAAATCTAAATTGAATCAGTATAATTTAAATAATAAATTTAATGAATTATCATCACCAGCCATAACTTTTTCTTCTCTAAATTCAAATCTAAATTGAATAAGTATGATTTAAATAATAAATTTAATGAATTATCATCACCAGCTCATATAGTTGGATTGTTCATTACAAATGGATTTGATAAATTTTTTGAAATATATGATATTTTTTTTCAAATATCTCAAGTACATATTTTAATTAAAAATTTTTTGAATTAAATTTTTTCTCGAATTCAAATCTAAATTTGAATAAGCGTGATTTAAATAATAAATTTAATGAATTATTATCATTAACTATATAGTTGGAGAGCATCCTTAGCAAATTCAAAATTCAAAACAACAAACTAAAAACTAAAAGTAAGCTATCAAAGTTATTATTGTAGACGGGTACTCACAATTGTAATTGAAATTTGAATGGATGCACCACGAGGGGATTAATCCATATAGTTTGGTTGAATGGATTTGTGGCAAAAGATTAATCTGTTAAAATATATAATTATTTCCCACATGCGAGAGTTAGACAAACATTTAAGTGAATTAGTTGAGTTGAGTTATAGATAGATTTGGTGAGTGAGTTAAGTGAGTTGATCAAGTTGAGTTATGTGAGAATGTGTGCATGTCAATTAGATTAAATACTTTTCACGGGGTTCATTGCATTCGGATCTCGATTTATTGTGATTGAGATTAATGGAAGAGCCGTAGCTCATTGTTTCATGTGTGAAATACTTATGTTGTTGTGTGTTTCTCTTCTCTGCCTATCCAATAAATTGGTATCAGAACAAGGTTACAGAGAACGAGAGAAAGATGAATTAGCAAACATTCGTGTGTGAAAAGAAGATCATTAAAAGCAAAAAAAACTTACACAAGTTTTTGAAACATGCGGGCTTTTTGAACTTCTAGTGGGTTAAGGCACTAACGCGGGAGCGTAGTGTCAAGCGCCGCATTAGCACGCTGCGATATTGAAGTGTGGGAGCATTAAGTCAACAGAGTAATATTCGTGTAAAGCCATCTCAAAGCTTTTACGACCTCGTTAAAAACCATTCGGTCACGTGAGTATTTCATATTAAGAGAAATTTTGACAAGGGAATTTGGAGTTTTATATTAAAAGTTATTTTTTAAAAAGCTCCTCATAAAGTGGATTGTATTTGAATACGTGGAGTATTCAAAAGAGATTTTAAAGGAATTTTAAAGTGTTGGAAATTATTATAATAAGTTTTTTATAAAAGGTTTTTCTTTTAAATTACAAGTTATTTGAGATGGGTTAAGTGTATGGTATAATTTTTTCTTTAAGTTTTTTTTTTATTAAAAAAAAAAACAGGGTGCATATAGAATATTTTGTGACTATTATCAGCAAGAGAATTAAAGGCTTTGCAAAGTCCGATAGTCCACAAACAATATTTTGGTGTTTTGTCAAGCATGATAGGCTATTTGGAGAAGATTGTGTCTTACGGGGTGCATATTAAAAACCATTTTTTTTTTTTTGGGCAATATGGAAGATAGCCTCATGCAAGCATGCATGCAACTATGACGGAAGTCATGGGTCGCAAAGCGCGACTAAAGAAGAATAAGAAAAATAATAAAAAAGAAGAGGAAAAGATAGTTGTCGTGTTTAAGGAGGTTTAGGCCACAGTCAAGAAACTAAAATGTCTAGTAGAAGACAAAGATTCCCTAGCTTTGAGTTTCATTCAACATGCAATGGATGAAACAGTTATGGGCAAGGTAGCAAAAGCTACAACTTCCAAGGAATCATAGAACATCCTAGAAGCGAAATTTTGTGCAAGGGGAGTGACATGCAACAACGACATATGTCACATGTAAAGAAGTCGAAGTAGATGCGAGAGTAGATGAGCAAGACTTTGGGAGGATAACGGAGCTTGCTGAAAACCCATCATGCACGCATGCATATGGATGAAGAAGATGAAACATATATTGCAAAGAGGAAATTTGAAGCCTACGTATGTGAAATAGAGCTTGCTGAAACTCATTATGCACGCATGCATATGGATGAAGAAGATGCAACGAGAGATTGCAAAGAGGGAAGTTGAAGCCTCCGTATGTTAAACGAGTTTGTTGAAACCCATTATGCAAGCATGCATATGGATGAAGATGAAGCCTCTGTATGCGAAACAAAGCTTTAGCATATCAATGCTCAATCACTCCATCGTAACATGGATGGTGCGAGAAGATGGTGAATCCCATCGTGATGAAACGCATGTGGATGATTACTGCAAAGTGAAATGTGCATTGGTGAATCCAGTAGGAGCTAGTGTGTTTGGTAAAGCTGAAATTGGTAATGAAATTGACAATGAGCACATGCATGCTTAGATATCCCACCATAGTGTCAATGAACATTATTTTGATGTTATGTGTCATTTCCTTTTTGAAACAAGGATTGATTATGGTAATATTGTAAACGCCATGTTTTGATGAATCATTGAAGGTTGAAGTTGCCTTTGTAGTAGCAAGATATGAAGTAGTTGGAATTGCTCATGAAGCGATTAAAGTGCGAACAAGCAAACAACTAAGTTTGGCTTAGATACAACTATCAATAGAGAATAAAGTTGTTTGGTGGATCCAACAATTGGAATTGTTGAAGTTAAATTTGATGAAGAGCTGTTAGCGGTGATGAGTTGTTGCACATGATGCAACAAAAAGAACACATTGATATGTTGTTATTTGGTGAGAGAAACCCACTTGTGTTTGGAAGCCAAGTGGAAGACAACATGTTTGCGGTAGAAGAGGTTTGTAAAACGGTTGAAAAGAAGGCGAGAGAAGGAAGAGGAAGAGCAAGAAGCTCTCACTGAAGAGCATACTAAAGATGTTTTTAACATTGTTTTTGAATATACGAGTACTCAAAATAGCATGGGATCAAAAGATGAAAAAAATGGTTGTTAATAAATTTGATGCGGTTTGAAGTTCATTGAAGAATGGATTCGGAAGCCAATTGAACAAATTGATGTGAGTATTAAAGCAGCAGTGGAATAAAAGAATTGAAGAAAGCGACGATTACTTGATGATGAATGTGAAGAGAATGATATGGAAGTTTACGAAAACAAGGAAGAATGCGGTAAAACAATTTTTATGCAATGGAGTCAAGGAGAGATAAGATTCTGCTATCAAGAAATATGGCGAGAAAAGAAAGTCGGGAATATGAAGCATGAGAAGTAGAGAAAAGAAGGCGAGTTTGAAGATGTACTATTGTGGCGGCAATCCATGTTTGAACAAATATTTGAAGAGGAAGGTGTAGAAGACAAGATTAGATTGTTTTTCGAGCACAAATTCAAGACAAGTCAAAGAAAAATTGCAGCGACAACAAGTGAAGAAAAGCCTACAACAAGAAAACGCAACGAGAGAAAGAAGCAATTTCGAGGATATAGAATTTGGAAGTAGAGAAAAAGAAAATGATAATTTGCAAAAGTTTTTGAGTCATTGTAAGCCTAGCTGAGACATAGACCGGCGAGGCATGTTTGAGTTATCATGAGTTATGTTTTAGTTTAGCGGTCCTAATTAAGGAGGAGTGTTAAAATATATAATTACTTCTGCATGCGAGTTAGAAAAAATAATTAAGTGAATTAGTTTAGTTGAGTTATAGATTGATTTGGTGAGTGAGTTAAAGAGTGAGTTAAGTGAGTTGATAAAGTTGAGTTATGTGAGAGTGTGTGCATGTCAATTAGGGTTAAATACCCTTTACCGGGTTCATTGTATTTAGAATGTGATTTATTGTGATTGAGATTAATGGAAGAGTCGTAGCTCATTGTTTCATGTGTGAAATACTTATGTTATTATGTGTTTATCTTCTCTGCCTATCCAACATAATCTACATAGTTGACAAGTGATTAATCTACATAGTTCTAACTTGAATGGATCTTTTGGAGGTGATTAATCTACAAAGTTTGCAAACACAATTGCTTTTTCGATACCTTCTCCACTAGAAATTACGTAGGCTTTGAACCCACAAAGGGAATTAACAACGACACGAGCACAAATGACACAACATTTTCTTACATGAGAATGGTTCATCCATCTTCGAATAGAGATCCCAAAAGTATAAACAGAATCACATTAACTTTGAAAGATTAAAATAAAATTAGATAAACTAACTCCGCCAACATGAAATAAAAGAAATAAACGAGGTGTGAATAGGTATATAAGCCGATCAACGCATGATAAAAAAAAGGGCGGCTATGTCGGTGGAGTATGAATCCGAATTTTATTTCTCCGTTCGCACTAAAATTATGCCCACCACAGCGGATTGGATTCACATTCTCTATTCCAATAATGCTCGGGCATCCTCATTTTATTAATAGAGAATAAAAACATAGCAATCACAATTTCTTTCTGACTCGACGGACGCACAAAAAATTAACCACAGAGGAATTCAAAGTGATCAAATTCAAGAGCTCAATTCAAGGAACTTTAGAACCGTGGGATGCTTTGCATTGCAACACTGTTTGGGTTTCATATCAGTCTCCACAATCTGCCCATCCACCAATAGAAAGACAAGGTCAACCATTCTTCGGAACTTCTTTCCACTATATTCGGCTTAATTTTCTTGAATGCATGTAAAGATCGTCTGATCTTCTTGTTCTCTGTTTACTTCTTTCAAATATTATAAAGAATTAAATTCTGCTTTATTAGTTTGCCTCTTAATAAAGCTTTAATTGCACCGAGAAAACAAAAAATGAAATTCAAGATCAGAAAATGCTGGAGTCAAATAGGTGGAAAACCTTGCAAACAAGCCCAGACAGTAAGAGTTTTCCGTGCACGAAAGAGAATTCTGCAATGATATAACAACAAAGGAATTAGCAACCATAACCCGAAACAAAACTAGCGAGAATAAACTAGAACAAAGTCGAGTGAAAAAACCCTTACTTTGTGAATTTTAAGGGGGAGAGATCGGAAACTCTGAGTGTGTCATCTCCTTGCTAGAACGAACCTTGAAGACGACTATTATTTTTGCAAGAACCCAAAAGAAAACCCTGTGTGGAAAAAGAGCAAGAATTAGAGAGTTGTCTTGCACGGAGGCTCGAAAGCCCTAATACCACTTCTCTAAAATGGTAAAACCACGAAAGATTGAATTTGACCGAACAACAGGTGGATGGCTATCCGAAAACAACACCTGTGGCACAGAGCTCAAATCGTGGCACCTACAACATATTTCAATATAGTGAGATAGCGTATCAGTAACCATCATCATTATCTTTCCAATTTGAAACCAGATTCAAGGATTCATATTCAAGAACTCAACTGTTGTTATTATATCATGTACACTATGCATACATTTCCTCAAAATTGGTGAATTGGCATAAGGTTAAAACGAATGAGGATGAAGTAGAATATATATATATATATATATATATATATATATATATATATATATATATATATATATATATATATATATATATATATATATAACTAATTAATAATAAAAGTATTAATCTTAAGGTAGACGCTATTTCAATCGTCTAACATCAAAATCAATAATTCATAATGATACACGTAGAAATTAATTTAAGAAAATTGTTTTCAAATAAAAACACTTTACAATGTAATTATAATTTCTTTTAAATGGAAATGAACACCTAACATCCCAAATATGGCTAAATTTAAACATGTATAATCACTTTCCTTCTTATAGGAATAGGAATGAATTATTTATGGTGGAACAGAAAAGAAAAAAAACATATGACGTCTTCTCTCTATGAATGAATAACCATTTAGAGCATATCGATTAGTATCAAATTTGAAATGTAGTGCAATGGCACTAAACTATTACATAATCTAACACACGACCCATGAGGAACAAGCTTGTTTCGAGTAGGCCTTCGCTTTAATCCAACCAAAGTAGTGGAAACTTTGGATCACAACATAAAATGTGGTAAGAGCATGGATGGAATTTGACGGGCATTTATCCCGTATTTGAAGCCGAATTTTTTTTGGATGCCTACCTTTTGTGAACATGCTTGGAAGCTGTGGGAAACGTATTTTTGACCAACAATAATTTTCTCAAAACGTTATTAAAGGTTATTTATTTTCACTACGAATTTTGTAGTATTGTATGTCTATTTTTGTTAATAATACCGATATGAGATGAGTTGCAACTTACAACTTGCTGTGTACAAGTTTCAAATCAACTTAAATATTACAAGGGAAAAGTGAAACTAAACCGAACATGACTAATTGAGTCCATATGGAACCATGTTAAAATCATTTCACGAGTTTCTGGGGTATGTAAACACATTTTATTCTACATAATAATATCTGGTCAGAGTACTATTTCACTTTGTTTATTTGGGTGTACCCTACAATGCAATATGGTAGATGTTTAAAGCATGTCGACTACTTTGAATTTTTTTTCTAAGAATAAATATGTGTCACGACATATAAGGATGAGTTTATCCATCTTAATCTACCGATCACATATTTAGAAGTAACAAGTTCATAGGCAAAAGTTCTATAATGAGACTTTACATTAAAAGTCTATGCATCTTTATAAATGATGCACCCTAAAGAGTTTGATCCTTTTGAACAATTGATCTATAGCGATTTGATATGTATCTAAACGTGTACGCGTATACTAGAAAACATTTATGGAATGTTGCTTCATATATAACCATTCATTATATAGCAATGAAACGGGAATTGTCAATGACCAAGATGGTTGTTGTACGAGGGTTGGAATTCATTCTTTGCGTGTTGCAACTTGCAAGTTTGCAACAATGTTAAGATTATATATATATATATATATATATATATATATATATATATATATATATAAATCTAGCAATTGCATCGGGAGGTGCAAGGGAACGCCGAAAAGGAGGCAATAACATTATTTGAGCTCGCATTAGTGAGGCTCATTGACCTATTTGAGTAGAAGGATATAGAAATGGTTGTCAATCCATCTCAAGCCTCGTAGAAATGGAATTGATATTGGTTGCCACAAGCTGAAGCTTGTGTTGATTAACGTCACTAAAGTTTGAGGCATGATAAACCAAGATACTCGAATATTAGTGCTACAAATTTAAATTGGGGATTATTGTTAATATAAAGAAAATCAATTGCTCGATTTTGACAAACCAACACTAATCTCTGCACATTAAGGTTGCTTTAGAATCTGTCGAGGGGATATGAAACTCGACATGTAGAGTAATGTCATTATGCAAAAATTCAATACATGCCATGTTCATTGGACAAATAAAATATGGAACACTACACAATTAGAAAATGACATTGCAATAGGAAGTCAACAAAAAGGTCAACACATGCGAGGGACAGGTGGGTGACACCATTCAAGACTATGTCGATGACGATGAATTGGAATAGTGTCATGAACATAAACCCAAAAAATTTTTCCATTTCCTTTTAAGAAACCAACACAAATTATGCAACACCTATACAATTGGGTAGGGATAGAATAATATGAAAGAAATATTAAGGGGAACTATGAAATTTTCATATACACTATTCAAATAAGGAGATACTTCAAAAAAATAAATTATGAAAGAAATAACAAGAAAGCCATTCAAAAATCTGTCAAATTTGGAATTTTAGAAAGAATGCCCTCAATTGAAAAGTCGAGATATAATCCATCTACAACTTTCGACTTCCAATATAACAAAAAAAAATATACGAAGCATATCTAAATTTAAATATATTTAAATATGTATCAAGTGGGAAACTTAAAACAACTCTAAACTTGAGTACGTAACCTAAATTTTTTTTCACAAAACCGTTATCTCATAGAAATAATGTGATTCTAATGTGGGCATGTTTTTATATGCATATCTCCCAAACAATGAAATGGGAAACTTGCACTTGTGAGAAGACTCGAATTTTCCATAGGTAATTGTTTATCCTTCCGAGAATCCCAACCCTTCATACATGTTACAACCACAAGGAACCCGAAAATGTCGAGTAATTCATCCATTCAAATAAATACACATGAAAAAAATCACCTAAGCGACACTACAACACACACTGGTAAATGATATATTGTATTTTCCATTAGGGGTGCAAGGAACGCCGATGGAGGAGATGTGAATCGTTTTGTGCTATATGAGGGGTAAAAAAGCTGGATTGTGATTTAACGAAGAAAATCCAAAAGCTGAACGAGATAATCATAAATGGTAAGTAGAAATATGATCACCTAAGGTGGAAAGCCTATAGCTATTAATATCTCGATTCTTTTCACGTTCAAACTATCTATCTTTGTATACTAAAGAAGCAACCTGACGCCATGTCACAAAGCTGGCCATTCAAATGGCCCCTACATCCTTGAGACTTGATGGAATCCTCATATATGAAGAAGACAATGAGACCTTGATGTGAAATTCCCGTATTTTCTACTGCACGTGCCCTGATGTTATGTCCGGGTGGTTGAATTGAGTGTGCTTGATTTTGATTTGCGGAAGGTCGAATAGGATGAGCAAACCCATTATCATATGTTGTTTGCCCATAGAACCTTTAAGTTTGTCTAAGGCGGTAAACCCCTGCCGTGTGGTTCATCATCAAGACAAGATGGAGAATGCGATCAAGTAACCTCTTTAAATAGAAAGTATAGCTCCTACTTTCCGTTTGTAAAATAATGGCTAGGTTGCCTCAAATAATAAAATTTATTTTATTTTATTTTAAAGAAAGAATAAACCAAATGATCAAATTTTATAACTTGAATTTTAAATATTTATATTTATTTTAATAAAAATAATAATTTTTAATTTAATATTATTAAATTGTAATTTATGTAATTTTATTTTTATTTCATTTTATTTATTTGTTTGTTTACTTATTTATTTATTAATCTTTATTTTATTTTTTTTCTATTTATTTATTTATTTTATTTTTTATTTTTTTAATTAAGAATTTTTTTTATCTATTTTATTTTTTAATTTTAATTTTATCTTTATTTTATTTTATTTCTATTTATTTATTTATTTGTATTTTTTTTTTAAATCTTTTCTTATCATAGCATTTAATTATTAAAAATAAAATAAATATATAAATTCAAACTTTAAATTTTATTTAATTCTTTTTAAGATTTAATTTATTCGATAATAATAAAAACAAATGAATATCCTTTGAATAATGCTGCCGAGACTATCGTTTTGAATAATAAAAACGCAAGTCTTGAACACTCGAGATGGGAAGAATTTTGACCTCCTTCACTATTAACTTAAAGTGACCTATTAGCTTCGCCATTAACTTAAAGTAGAGCCCTAACAATGAAATAATTGTATTTTTTTGGCTTGAATAACAAACTATCAAAAATAGCTTTAGCTTTGGCATGTAGCCATTCATGCCATTTTTCTTTTGCAAGTTTGATTAGATATTCACAATGTACCTATCTTTTTGTTTTGTGGAATTAAATTGGTGCATAAAACCCCACAAAAAAAATCTTTTACAATACATCATATATTTTGCGTGATTGAAGAAACGAGTAAAAAGCAAGTCTTGAGCACCGAGATGGGAAGAATTTTTGACCTCCTTCACCATTAACTTAAAGTGACCTATTGGCTTGGCCATTAACTTAAAGTAAAGCCCTAACAATGAAATAATTTTATTTTACGGTTTGAAGTAACAAACTTTGGAGCCATTCATGCCATTTTTCTTTGCAAGTTTGATTAGATATTCATGGTGTACCTACTCCTTGTTTGTGGCATTAAATTGGTGCATGAGATTTTTTGTCGAGAGATTTGATGACTAAGTCTACATACTCTATCTCTTACGGTTTTGAACTCTGTAACTTTGTAAGAGGAAACACATGCTCTTAACCATTAAGCTCACTCAAATTGTACATTAAAATTAAATAAGACACAATTTTTACTTAAAAATCTTAGAGAAACACAAAATGATGAATCATCCAATCAAAAAAAAACTCTACATACTCATCCATATTAATATGGATTTTAGGGTGCCAACAAATCTGTCCATTAATATATGGTTTAATGCTAGATAAGGGGCTCTCGCAATGAGGATAGCAATGTTTAAAATCTTGTGGACACCCCAGTCGGCCTACTCTCATGTGCTCCCAAACAATAAATAAATCATAACTGCGCACCGAGATGACCTTGAGTTCGACAGAGAACTCTGCTAGCATTGTTCTTTGTAAACAATGCACAGGAATTGTGAAGAAGACAATTAATTCAAACCAAAAGAATTGCATCAAAATTACTTAGCCAATTTTTTTTTCCTTTTTTATTGGCTATTAGCGTTTTATAAACAGAAAAGTCGGGAATATGAAAATCGAAATTTCGGAAAAGGACAAATTTGAATAGTATAGCAGTCGGTCACTGGTTCCTCCAAAATTTAGGTAGAGGATAAAGGCATAGCTATGAATCACTGGGTGGTTGGTCCCAAAAAAGTCAATAATGTGCAGAGATGTGCGGGTTTTCGGGTTTTTCACCCTCGCACTTTGTTTCCCGATATTGTTGAGAGCTATCTATAAAGTGTGATTGTTTTCGATCATTATATAGGCATATCTTATGGTTGCTATATGTCGCATTCGTCAAGATACATCCTCAATTATGTGAGCTTGGCTTTTACGCTAAATGAACAAAAATCAAGTTGTATACCTAGCTAGTCCCCCTCCTCAAACAAAAAGCAAGTCATCCCAATTGCTTTTTTTAGTCATGACGAGCAAAAATATTATATAGATTTAATGCGACCTTTTCTAAGAAAATACTAAAAGCTCTTTCTATCGAGCACTATAATAATACATCTTAATGCGGTGGAAAAAGAATTGACCACCTGTAAATTGTAATATAATAAATCTATAAATACAAAAAACACATCCTTCCACAACAACATTTTTTGGGCGTAGATAGATAAAATAGTTACTGCTAAAAAATTCAAATGAATCTTGTATGTAAAGACTCGATGCAGACTCTTTAAGAAATAAAAAAAAGCTCTTCTATCACCGACAAAAAAGGCACTTGTCACCATAGAAACGGTAAGATGATAATTCTCTAAACACAAACAACAAACTAAAATCTTCCCACAAAAAATTTACGTGGGGTATTTAAATAAAGTACTTATGTTGAATTTCAATTAATCGGGCAAGTTAAAGACTAAAAAATTGCGAGGTAATGAGACAAAGAGACAGGTGATGCTTGGTGCAATGAAAATCACTTACAAGCTTCATCAACAATGGAGATAGAAGACAAACTCTAAGAACCCTTCATACATGTTACAACCACAAGGAACTGAAATGCCAAGTAATTCATCCATTCAAATAAATACACATGAAAAAAAGCACCTAAAGCGACACTACAACACACCTGGTAAATGATATATTGTATTTTCCATTAGCAAGGTTCGTCTTGGTCGGTGGTTTCAAACTTATACTATAGCGCTAACCATAATTTTATTACTTTCAGGTCAAACCTTGCTCATGGAAATTTAGAATATTGACACCTAGAATACCACGGACCGTGTACGGTAGAGAATAATGTGGCCATGTGTTCTGCTTGCATGAGATTTTATCTCTCTTTCATACTATCTTGCTCGACTAACTCAATTGTATGTTTATCACCGCGGTCTTTGTAAGCTGTGCGGTTTTTTTGTTTATGTGTTTCTAATTTTTCTTTGCTCTCGATTCACCATCTCCTTCTCGCAAAACAAAAAATGGTAACGCCGCTCCCTGCATTTTACTCCATTTCACGACATTGTTCACAATTTTTCGAGTCTTATATTGTTTAATTCTTCAAATTTGTTCAAATGCGTTGTGTTCTAACGGGATACACAATCTCGTTTCTTGTTCGAACGAGGGAGTTGTCAGAGGTCGATTGAGACATCTAGCAACAATCTTAGGGGCTCAATAAAACCAATTTGAACAACAGCGAACGAGTACGTTTACAGAGAAAAGCGCAATAGAATCATACGAACCAAGGCATAGAAAGATGCGCAATTAGAAGTTGAGAATGAGAGGGAAAAAGCTCAGGGCTTGCAGAGCAACAACAAAGAGGCTTGAATATGATTTGTTTTTGTGAAAGGAAAAGCGTGGATGAGCTGAAGGTCGAAGTACAAAGCGACAAAACCCTTTTGCAACAGAGTATTATGGATGTTCTTAATTCTGCCCACATCTATATGGAAGAGTTGCATAAAGAAATGTCTCGATAAGATAAGCATGTCAAAGCAACCCATTTGCTAGAGGAAAAGAAAGAGAAGATGAACATGATGCAACTTGACTTGGACAATAATGAGATGAAACTCTCTCAAGCTAACTTGTTAATGAAACTTTGAATCATAGGAGAAAGGCTATTTACGATACTCCAGGTAACTATCCCTCGTACCATTTGATTGTCATCTCTTAACATTATAACATTTTATGATGAATACTTTTCGGCACTATTTAGAATGGATTTAAGTTTATTTAATTTCATGTGCAGGTGTTAAATATGAAGGAAACCCTTATGTTGTTTCCTCTTCTTCCATGTACAGCCAATGGCTTGTGTGAGCGTTTTCGGTTCAAAGTATACCCACGATGTATTTATACTCATTTTATTTGTGAATGTACTCGATTTTCAACGATTCGATTCTGTTTAAAAAGGATGTTACTCAATGGTATAAAAGATTCATATAAAGTTCGGGGTTTTTATTTTTATTCATTTTGCATGTCATTACTCCACTTATTCTTTCAAATCCTCGTTATGATTTTTTACATGAATTACGAGTCGCCACTCGATAATCCGATAATGTGCTTACCCTGCATTCACAAAACCCAAAAATTCTATGAAGTTATATTCTCTCTGGGTTTAGCCTTCGATTATGAAATTTTGAGTTATGCTTATGATTTAAAAAACGTCATTCCAAAATAATGTTTATCTATTATCAATGATTGATTTCGATTTTTATCCTGTAATAGCATGGCACTTTTCTTTCCAAGACACATCATATATTTTTATACTTGCTGTCTACGTTTACTGTTCGATTATTCAATTGTCGATAAGCGATACATATATTCAATTTGTAATAACTTACGAAGCCGTAATTTGAATTTACGCATTAGTTTTCCTTATAGTTACGAGGCCTAACTATAACCATTTTGTTTACTTCTAACGAGAAGAACAACAAGAATCTACTACTCGAACTCCTAACATATGGTAACATCAACCGAATTGCTCAATTGGGAAGAAAGGAAGGCACAAATGTTATGGAGGTAAGACGGAGACGCCTCTCATTGGCACAACTCGGAAGCGTATTTGCACGCGGATTTCGTTTACATGACTGCACGCGATTTCTGGGACGAGTGGATGATCAAGACTTTAACTCACCCGCATCCAATACTTTGCTTGCCACATGTGAAGATTTAACCGGCTCCATGCACGATGGAAAATTGTTTCTCATTGGGTCGGGGTGAACGGTGTTTGCTCACCCCAAGCCCGCAAAGAAAATGCCTCCGGCGTAATAAATGAAGCATGGAGTAGTTCGGTGGACATTGGCACATATTTAGGACGACCAAGAGGATGGTTGCAGTACTGGAATAATATGAGTCATGAAAACGCTATGATCTCATCGATCATTCATTAATCAACCAAGTATGCTAAAGCTCGATTCCCTCTCCAATTTGGGGCGTGCTCACTCATCTAGTTAATATACATAATGCGAGGATTTCCTTTATGATTATATCGATCTCTTGATATTTACAACTATAAATTTCAACAACTATCGATGATATCACACCCGCAGGGTTGCGAAGAATAATATGGGTTTTCGGGCCCTTCGAGTAATAGATAGTCAAGACTCAAGACGGATTCGCCTCCCTTTGTCCATCAATTTATCGCTAGCAAACTATCAGTGTGACCAACTCATTCAAACACTCGGCCCCTCTTGTTATTTCCGCCATGGATCGAGCTACCTCCCTTGTAATGAATGTGAAGGATGTTGGGACTTTGGAGATTTGGGCACGATAATATGCGTCCCACAACGCCTCACAAATCTTAGCCTCAAATACTAGTGAGAAACAATTATCCCAAGCTAGCATTCCCTTCAACTTCATTATTGAATTTGAACATGTGTTTCTCAAAATGAAACCAGTGAAACTCATTAATAAAGCATGAATTTGCATATTATGAGTTATGTTCACTCCCCTGTTTTAATGCTTTGGCATGATATAAATTTTTTAATCAAACTTTTATTGTGAAGCATTAATTTATTACTAAAAACATCACTATTGAAAAGAAAATATTTAAACATAAAATTTCTTGATGAATAACATATGGACCAAAAACGTAAAAAAACTAAACGACAATTAAAAAAAATCCAAATTCTAACCTTGAGTGAGAGAAATTACCATCGTACGTATGTCATGCAAGCAAATCCATTGGCAGGGTGGTCCCCATACTAAACCCATCCTCGTATATAACATGCACGGGTCAAACAATTGGTTAATTTCACAAGGTCGTATCACGCGAGCCAAATAAAATTGGAATAGGATCATCGACTATCAAAAAATGGCATGGATGCTCATCTCTCAACAACTATCTTTATGTTAAAGGGAACACATAATAGTTTGCTTTAAGTCGGTTGCATCAGTATGATTTACAACTATATATATGAATTCACAACAATATAATTGGCCATCATTTTTTAGTTTAACCCAAAAAAAATAAATAGGTTCACTAATAATATTTTTAAATATTATTATAATTATTTATCATAATAAATTAAAATAATATAAATATAATTATAATTATAATTTTTTTTTCATTTTTTTTCTATAAATCTTATAAGAAAACAAATTCGATAAAAAATTACAAAACTTCAATATATATTTATGTTAGTTTTATTTAAACATGATAATAGATTATATAAAATTGAAATTATTTTATTTAAAATATATATATATATATATATATATATATATATATATATATATATATATATATATATATATATATATATATAATTAACAAATTAGTAAATTAAAATCGTTTTATTTTTAATATTTATATAAATGAATATAGAAATGACTAAATATGTACATAATTAAAATGGTGAATAATGATAAAGAAAGAAAGTTTAGTGATGAGAAAGATAAAACAATGTATCTATCATAATGGTTAATTACATATATATTTTAATTTCTAAATCTTCTCGGAAATCACATGAATTTTTTTGGAACCTACGTGTTTCGAACTACCAACTGTAATTCATCATGAGGATAATGAAGATTGGCTGATCAGACCATCCATTTAAATACCATGAAGAGAGAAGCAACTAAAATAAATAAATAAATAAATAAATAAATAAATAATAATAATATTAAAAATAAAAATAAAAATAAAATAAAAAATAAAAAATAAAAAATAAAAATAAATAAATCAATAAATAAATAAAAATAAAATAATAAAATAAAATATATATAAATATATAAATATATATATAACATAAAATAACTAAATAAATAATAAATAAAATAAAATAAAATAAAATAAATAACCAAATAAAATTAAAATAAAATATTCTAAATTAAAATAAAGTAAAACAAAAATGAAACTAAATAACAATAATAGTAATAATATAAGTAACAATGATAGTAATAATATAAGATAACCTAATCATAAATATACGATTAGATAAATAGATAAATTATATCGAACAGAAATAAATAAATAAATAAATAAATATAAATATAAATAAACAATAAACAAGAATAAAAAGGGGGCGAGGAACGCAATAAAAAAGGAGACCGAAGAGGAATGACCACTACAAGGAGTGAAGAGAAGGGATCCAACAACTGCTGACCTTCCAATATTACTAAATTCTTGATATGTCTTTGCACTATCGATCGATTGTGACCATGTATGCTCATGCATGTGAGGGGCCCTCCCTCTTTAATTCTTGCGATGTACTCAAGGATTGTGGGCACATCACTCAAGGACCTATTTCCTCTTGCCATTACACCTCTATCGGGGATTATCTCTTATTTTATTATTTTCCTTAGAAGACCAATTTTAGACTTCAAAATTCTCCTAATGTCTTCCCCACCTAGGTCCTAGCTAATGACATAATGAACTATAATTCCTTGACAATATTCCACCAATATAGTACTAGCAACCTCAATCTAACTCTAGAAATAGCAACCAACAAATATATATATATATATATATATATATATATATATATATATATATATATATATATATATATATTATCAACATAATAGATATACATATATGATATATATATATATGTATATATATATATATCAAAATAATATATATAAATATATATATATATATATATATATATATATATATATATATATATATATAGCAATTGCACCAAATGTTGCAAAGGAAATGTCTGTAAGGCGAGTAGCATATAGCCCTAACTAATTCTTCTTTCATATCTATTGAAAGACCAAAAAAAATCAAGGGCAAGGACCATACTACAATGAAATCTTATTGCAATAATGCTTCCTTGAGCCTTACAAATCATGAGGCCTATGTTGAAGTTAAAGACCTTGTCTGATTATGCCAAAATGAACTCCTCACGAATAAAGACATAGATCATGATTTGTTACCTTTGAAATCAAAGGTTGTTTTCATATAATTCCTCCACATTTCTTCTTGATCACTTCCTCTTGCTATAGACAACCTTAATCAATACAAATAATTTTTTTTATATTTTTGAAACATATGTGTACAAAGGACTATAACAATTTTGTAAAACAATTTTGAATTTCTCCAACAATTTGGCAAAGGCAATATACATTTTTTTGTAGGGCATTATCGTACCTTGTACAAGTCGAAGACTTTTATCTGCTTGTTTAAGTCATCTTGTGCATTTGTATTTTTATATAAATAAAAAATTACCAATTTTTTGTTAAAAAAAAATTATGTTACTCAATGGTATTATTATAACAATGGTTTCTATGTTCTTATTGTTAATATGGTGCCTCAATTTTTAATCTTGTTCAAGGCATAAATTCAAGTTATAAAGTCAATCGTAATATAGAAAATTATTGGAACTCCCTAGAAAGATTACAGAGATTAGCTACTTGTGTAAATCCATCTGGTACATTTGTTGGATTTTATATAAATAAAAAACATTTCTAGAACTCCCTAGCAAGACTATAGATATTAGCTACTTTTGTAAATCCGTCTTGTACATTTGTTGGCTTTTATATAAAAAAATTATAGATTTTTTGTTAAAAAAAATGATACTCAATGGTGTTATTATACAATGGTTCAAACTTTTATAATTTATATTAAACAATTCAAGATTTTTACACAAGTTCCCATCTTTCACCATATTTCCTACATAAGTGCCCATATGGCCTTGGAACAGTAAAAAGTTCCCTATCTTAACCTTGAATAGTAAGCCATAGAGAAATGGAATGATTAATGAGTCTTGATACTATCAAGAAAAATCAACATTTTCATGTTAGTCCCATCATAATTATAATTGCAATCTAATATGAACATTGGAGTTAATTTGCAAATAAATGTGTATCATACCGACAGCAGATTGAGGGTCGTGGTTTCTATTGAACGACAAAATGTGTCCACATAGAGGCTTGTGGTCTTTGTTATATGAAACATGGTCAAATATACAAATATAAAGGTTCACACCTAAAGAGATATAGATAATATATTTGAACAATGAAAACGTGAATGGGACCAAACCTTATCCCTCATCCTTCACATTTCATTGATGAAATTGGATTGGAATTGTCATAAAAATTTTAACCCAGGAAAAAAATTTAGATTGCAAGCTTCCTCCAATGATCTGAACTTTGATATTATGAAAACATACCTGGAAGAAGTTGGTTTAAGCTACAAGCAGCATGAAGCCTAATCAAAAAACCCACAATAGGGCCATTGTTGTAGGTATTTGGTTGACTATGTACATAGTTGTATCTCTAATCTGCAAAATTGTCATTCTAATTAGTTCCCCCAACAATAGCCCCATGAAAAACATTGGAATCACTTCCCTTGTTGCATAACATGCTCTAGAGACCAGGGAGGATGGGTTTACTTTGTAAGATGTGATAGATGAAGTTGTGTGGTGTACTTGATGAGGGTAGTTACTACCATAGCCAACCATGTAACTTATGGCTCTCATATTGTCTCTGAGGATGTTATCTATCTGCAAGAGACAAAAGGAAAAATACTTTATGGATTTTCTCAAGAACCTATTTTATAGACTAGAAAAATTGATTTGAAAACCCTAATATACATGGCAAAAATTAGAATATTTGACTAGGAATTGGAAACCAAAAACAAGGAAGACTTGTTGAAGAAAAAAACATATAATCATTTGATGTTGGTAGTAGTTGGGATTGGAAAGCATGTTGTAAGAGACCACAAATGCATACCTAATATTGAGCAAAGGATAGATGTTATGACAGACGAATAACTCCACCTAAGCACTGAAGGTTCTTGCGAGCAACAGTGAGGTAATCAAACTAAAATGTGCGGGGAAATGATGCACTTGTCACAAACTCGATGTTGTTTGATTTCTGCTAAAACATGAGGCCACCTAGATTTTTTTGTACAATCCTATATCTACAACCATGCGCACATGAAAAGATATGCATTTTCTTGATATTTTTGTAAAACACCATTACTCTGCCCACCTCTGCCTTGTATGAGGAATTGCAACAATTTAAATGATAATTCAATCCAATGAAAATCATTCAATCATGAAGACAATATCATTGGCCCAAAGAGACAAGTAGCATATCTTAATTACAAGGAAATATAGTGATAGTAGCTCAATGGAACCATTGGTGTCCAATATAAATATAATGATTGATCATTATTACCCACCTTGGAGGCTAGGACTTGAACTCCAACATACTTCACATCCCAAATGAATTCAGACATTTTCCATCTTGTACCACTTAGAGAATTGACATTGTCAATCACATAGATCATGTAAGACATATCTCCAGTAGCCTCATGAAGCCATGTCCCTGCCTAAAGAATTTTATCCTACAAAACATGACAACAAAGAGTATATGCATCCAAGATTTCATTTGGATGAGGTGGTTGGGGGTTCAAGCCATTTTCAATATATATATATATTAAAATTCCTTAATGAAATTTGTCACAGTTTTGTTTGAGTACAATTATTCTACCCCATTTGTTGTTGACTTAACAAACACAATCACTCTCTCAAGATTCTGCTTTTCTTAGTGTTTAGAAAAATTGTCAAGCTTACATACAAAAATGACACTACCACCTTATATTGTTAATATTATTCAATTTTGTTATACAAGTACACTTTATAGATATATATGTTAAATAATATTTGTACAACCATATGTTGTAGATATCATAGAGTGTTAAATTCACAAACCTAACATAAAATAATATTTGCAAACCCATTGGATGAGAATTCCTACAATTTTTTAGTTCATAAAGGCAATAATGTTAAGATCATGTGATATTGGTGAAGTGAGGTTATTGTTAAAATATTATAATATTGGTGAGAATATACTTACTTATTTTTTTTTTTTTTTTTGATGGTTGATGCATAATTAAATCTCATTTTAATTTATGTTGTTTAAATAAAAAATAATTAAAATTTTAAATATAAATAACCAAGAGATAGGGAATAGAATGGAATTTTTAACCTCCGATAAATGCATTGACTAGTTCTATAATAACGAACATGATTATATATATATATATATATATATGATTTTATTTTATTTTATTCTATTCTATGATAAAGATAAAATTCATAAAATAAAACAAAAGAAGCTTATATTAAGAAAATGTTTTTTGTGTGATATATTAATATAGTACATAATAATAATATTAATATAACACAAAATATTAATATGTAAATGACTAGCATAAATAGATTTTAATAAGTCATATGAAGTAAAGTTTTAAGAAGAGACTGGTCATTCAAACAAATTTAATTCACATGTAAGAGTAGCCATAAAATTTATAACCAGTAACAACTCACCTAGGTCTTTTCTATAAATTTTCACCTATCTAAGAATTTATATTATAATATAAAGACATGAGGGCCTAGTTAAAGTATTGGGAGATCGACGAGAATGTTGCATTGCAAAAAATTAATAACATTAAAAAAATGTTCTAAGTTCAAAGAAAAAATGTGTTGTGAGAAAGAAAAATGTGTTGTGAGAAAGATCTAGTAGCTAAAAGAAAATTAAGATATTATAAGGAGGTCATCAACCCCACCCTAGAAGATCAAAAGTATCTCTCTGTTTTAACTAGCTCAAAGAAGAAAATTAATATAGCCAAGATTAGAACGAACTCTCATGAGCTCCATAGTGAAACAAGTCATTGGACAGTTCCTAAAACACCATGGATGGAAAGGATCTGCCATCTCTGTGAGAATATGAACATCGAGGATGAAAATCACTTCCTCTTAGAGTTCCCCGTGTACAACCACATTAGAGCTCAATTTCATAATCTTTGTTGCAATACTGACCTTACATTTTTCCTCAAGCTGTTGAACTAAGTTCTTTTTTGTAAGAACCATTTTAACTTCCAAGATTGTTTATGTCCTGTCATGTACTCCTAGATCATCAAGTTCATATATGTTTTGGGAATTCAAAAACTTAATGATTTTGTTAGATATATCAGGCATATCTCCCAGCTCTTCATTTATATTGGAAATGGCCTTATTAGCTTTCTCAATCAATTCTTTTTGCTCAAAAATAATATGGATATATGGCCAAATTTTATTCATGTCTTCAATAATGCTGGTCCATATAATTTCTTTAGCTTGACCCAGGGTGTTGCCAATGGAGGATTCACTTTTAGACTTCTGTAATTTTTGTATCTACTTATGAATTCTCTTTAATTCTGTTGCATGGGAAGTCTCAGTCCTTGCCATTTGGTCTTGCAAAATTTTGTTTTGAGCCTGCAGTATTTTAATTTATTTTGATTCTAGTGACATATTCTCCACTGATTTTGCTAGCTAATCTGCAACATCTCCTGTGCTAGATGTAGAACTTGTTGATGTAGGAATGTTTGTAAGGCATACAACCTCTAAAGGGACAATATATGTTTTGCAACTTACTCTTTTTCTTTGACCATTTCCTCCATCTCAGTTTCCATATGTTTCAGTTGGGCAGTTTTCTCCATGATGAGTTTCATCATCTCTAATTTCTGGGACTCTGTCTCCTTAATTTCTTTTGTGAGTGGATCTTATGTGGCTGACATATTCAACTGCTTCCTTAATGTTGTTATATCTGCATTTTTCTTTTTTATTATCTCTTCCATAGCCTGCACATTGGAGGGGTCATATCCCATATTTACAACCAATTCCTCCAAGGATTTTATCCTTATATCCTTGGATAGAGAAGAGATCTTCTCCATTTTAAGTTGTGACTGAACATTTGCTAATGAAACTTGCAACTTAGAAAAATTCATTGTTGTATTGGATAATGTAGAAGAGATCATTTCACCTATTTGTTTATGCATTTCCATCTAGTTGATGGGATGAATATCCTTGATGCTAAATTCGAATGAAGTCTTCTTGTAGTCTGCTTCTATCTTAGGCTTTGAAATTTGAGCCTCCAGGAATGCCATGTGCATTTTCCCTTTTTCTGAGTCAAATGTTGATAAGAGTATGCTCTGAGAGTTGGAATTTTGCTTCCAGAACTGGGTGTATGTGATATTCTTCAAAAATTCTTTCCTTAGTTTTATTTCCCTGAAGGTATCAGAAACCGTCTTTTCCTCTTCTCCTATAGCAGCACTGGATGTGGATTTATGAAGAGCTTGCTGCTGACTTGGCACAATAGTTGAAGTAGTAGGGAAAGAGATGGGCTGAACACCTACTGGAGAAGATCCTGGAGTGTATCTCATGTTTGTAATTGTCTCCTGCTCTGACTCTTTTCCCTGATCAATATCCATATGGATCCTGGCTCTTTTCCTGTATTTAATTTTAAATTCTTTATTGGAAGTATCAGTCACTTAAGGTGACTGATATTTCCTCTGCCTCTTCGTTGTTGCTTCTTTCTTATCCTCTTTGTCTTGTTTTTGTTGTGGCACATGGGTTTGTAATCCTGAAGTTGATATGGCCTGCTCCTCGCCTCCTGTAAAGTGTTCTCTGCCCATTTAGTTTGATTCATAAACTTCTCTATTTCTGGCCTGTGAGTGTGAATGTAGGGTGTAGACTTGTTTTCCACCCTCATTTTAGAAATTATCCCAAATGGATCATAGGACCATGTAAATTTGTTGGTGAATTTCATCTCTTTTAATCTTTTACTAGCTTCCTCTCCTGCTGCCCTGCTATTGCATATGAATGGTCCCATTTTAGACTTGATCTTGAACTGTGACTTCTTCTTTGCTGAAACAAAATGAACCTCATTAGCATTTAGCATCTGTCTGATATACTCCAAGGAAGAAATACTCATTGGGAGGAATTTTGGCAATTTGGAGGGTTTTTTTTGGGTAAAGGGATATTTTCAGTCAAGAACAGTTCAAGATTTTTGGCTCTCTCAGCGAAATGTAGCTTCCGGTATAGCTCTATGAGGACTTCACAGGAAAAAGGTGTTGTATTTTATGCTGAGGGTCCCTACATCATTTTGATAATTTATTGGGCATTGATTGTAAATAATACCTCACCAATAGGGGAATTTACAGCTCTTTGATTAAGGACATAGCAGGCATGACATTTTCTAATGAATTCAAGGGCACTCTGGGTTTTATGGAAAATGTAGTAAGGCAAGTTGGTGTCCCACAATCTAATATCATCAGCACCATCAATTAATTTATCCTCTAACCAACAGTAAACATAAAATAGGTCGAATTCACGGAGGGTCTCATGAATTTTGAAGTCTCTCTCTGCAAGGCTGATATGGTCCAGGTCAACAGGAGAGTGATCCATAGGGTTAAAGGGTTCTAGACCTTTATTTTTTGGAGGCATGACTGGTTCAGGCTGCAAACAATGATTAATTTATTGATTGTGCATGTATGCAGGGAACGGAAAGGAAATCATAATGGAAAAAGCAGAAGAATGGAGGAAATTACTATGATTTGCAAGTAGTTGATGTCTTTCCCGACTTTTCTTGGACCTGTAACAATTCAAAATGAAAAATTGTTGCAGAAACAAAATTAGGAAAGCACAGTAAATTTCTGAAACATGTGGGAGGAGGTAATTTATGATTTCCCTAGGTTTCCATTGTTCATGGCGCAGGTCCATTGGTTAACTGTTAAGTAATTTAATTAATTAATGAGTTGATTTGAGCGGGAGTGGAGGTGATTGGTTGGATCAACGGGTGGATGAGGTGGCGCAACGGGATAAGCGGAGACATAACAGTCACGAGGATGGTTTTGGTTGTCATAGAAGATGGCTTTCGGAGGGGGTAGCACGCAGTAAGCGGTTTTCGGTAGGGGGTGAGAACTCACCAGCGCTCAACATGTCATGGTGGGTTCGTGTTATAATACCGCTCATTTCAGACACCGGAAAATTTTGGATGGTGTGGGGGGCTAAAAAGTGTTATTAGCCGTCAGATTAAAAGATATGGGTTCAAATGAGGGGAAAAGGTGGCGAGGGTTTAATATGACGTGACGGGATAAATGGTGGGGTCGGGAAATGAAGTAAAATATGTGACAAAATGAATGGTGGGGTCGGGAAATGAAATAAAATATGTGACAAAATGAATTGTGGGGTCGGGAAATGAAATAAAATATGAAAGGGATGGTATGAATGGGTGAAAAATTAGGTAAATGGGAAATAATCCACAAAAACATTTTAATGGATCGAATCTCTGAGCTTAGGATAAAACTCTTATCCCTTTGTTTTCCTCTATCATATGAAAATTCTTTGCAATGTAACTTAGGATAAAATTTCATGCCTTTTTCCAAAGTCACCTTTCTCTTTCTACCTACCCTTTTCTTCTAAACTAACATTTTTCTTATTTTCTTTTGCAGGGTGCATTTGAGCTAGTAGATCCAGATCATATTTCTCATGAAAATCTATCCTACTCTACACTTATTTCACCTATTGATTCAGATTACATTGTTGAGTCAATTTCATTTCTACTTAGCTACTGATTTACCAAGATTAAACTGTTTGGTATATCTTTATTCACTATCCTATTTAATAGAAATTCAAACATTTTCAATCATGCTTAGACTGTATGAATTGAAAAAAATAACTTATCAGTAGTGGCATTTTGACTTAAAACACTTTCAGTATTATTCTTTTATGGGGTTTTCTTTTCTTTCATTCTTTTCAACTATTTTCTTTTGTCTTTTTGTCCTTTTTTTATTTCTTTTTTCAACCTACCCTCTTTTATTTTTGTTTTTTTGGAAATAATTTGAATATTGAAATTCATGTACAATATGAAATTGCAAATATAAAATACTCAATCAGCTCGGGATCCCATAATTTATAGGACCCTAACAGTGGCTCTAGCTGGGGATGGCACTTCTCCAAGAAAAGTGTCAAGAACATAAGATCAGTAGCCTTGAGTACTCCATTTCTGCAATTTCTTCATCTGAATTATTTTTCTGTTTTAAAATACTTATGGTATATCATCAAACCAAGCTTAGGGCCTTCTCTGCAGGCTTCAACCTTTGTTAATAAGTTACCCAATCCAAATTTTAAAATCTATGATATTTACAATGATGAAAGATAAATATTTATTCTTAAGAAAAGTAATGCTTCAGCATCTTGCCATTGACAGGACCTCCAGGTATCTCTGTTCCATCTATCTCTTTAAGGAAAAATGCATTATTTCCCCTGAAATCATAAACAATGTATGGTCCATTACAAAGTTTGTCAAGTTTTCCGTGTTTACCTTTGTCTTCTCTTCTAGAATCCCACTTTAGAACTTTGTCTCCAATGTTAAAATCATTAGCCTTTGTTCTTATGTCAAAGATCTTCTTAATATTTTCCTAAACAATTGGGTCCTATTATAAACTTCCTCCCTAGATTGTTGTAACTAGATGGTCTGATTTATCCTTATTTGTACATCATTTGGTGCAGCCTGTATTTCTTGAATGATCTTCATGACTGGAACTCCTAAAGAGGATGGAAAAAATGCATCCATTCCTTAGACCAATTGGTATGGTGACATGCCAATTTATTTTTTGGTGGTAAGTATGTCAGCCCAAAGTGCATTGACCAACTTGTTATACCAAGATTTCTTGTTGTCTTCTAACAAAATTTTGATAATGTTTACCAAAATTTTATTTGAGGATTCAACCAACCCATTACCTTAAGGGTAATAAGTTGTTGAATGTCCCAAAGTAATGTGGTATTTATGACAAAATTAAACCATCTTCTTGGATTTAAATGATGCAACATTATCAATGATAAGTTTTCTAGGACAACCAAGTCTGGAAAGGATATTAGTTTCAAGGAATTTAATAATGATAGAATCAATTGCAGCTATGGACGGAGTGGCCTCTATCCATTTGGTAAATTAGTCAGTGGCAGTAAGAATCCACTTGTGTTGGGAAGAGGAAGGAGGATGAATTTCACCAATGAAATCCAATCCCCATTGTTGGAAAGTGCTTTCAACAGAGATAGGCTTTAATGGCAGGGGAAAAAAAATTCGCTTTCCTTCAAAAATATGGCATTTATGACATGCATTTACCATTTTATATATGTCAGGGAAAAGAGTAGGCCAGTAAAAACCAACCCTAAGGATTTTATTAACAATGGTTTTCAAATAAATATGTCCTCCACACTCATCTTCATGGAACTCCTGCATAACCTTTTATGCATCATCTTTTAACAAGCATTTGAGTAAAATACCCCCATCATCTTTCCAATATAATACATTTTCTAAAATGCAAAATTTAACTGCTTTCAACTTCATAAATCTTGTATTTTTTTTGTCAGACTAGGAGGAGCATTTAAATTGAATAAAACATATAAGAGGTCTGCATACCAGGGTGAATTTAGGAACGATTAATCGATTTTTGGAGTTCCATGTTCCTCTTCATCATCCAATGAATAAACCGTGTTGATATCTAGTGCATGAAATTTTGACTCAACCATCAGTTTGGCCAGTCCCTATCCTTTGATCAATTTGGTGGGCTTGATTTCTAAGTCATATTCCAGAATGATGGAAATCCATTTTCCTCGCTTTCCATCGGGTCCATTATGCGTTAAAATTTCTTTGACAACTGAATTAGGCACATAAGCAATAATATGGGAGTGTAAAATATATACTCTAAAATCTTTTATTGGTTTAACCAATGCAAATGCCTGTTTTTCCATAATGTTGTATTTCAAAGAGGCATCTCTCAAAGATTTTCTAAAGAATGCAATAGGTTGTTCAAATTATTCACCGTTTTTCTGCAATAGGACAGCGACAATAGTGTGTTCAGAAGAAAAAAAAAGTTAATGAAATCTTTGGTAAAATCTGGGCTAATTAACACTGGAGATTTTGTCAATGCATGTTTGACTAGATCAAAATATTGTTTAGCTTCAATATTCCACCTTCTTTCTGAATCTTTTTTAAGCATGTTTTTTATATTTCTATGAATTTCCGCAAGATTAGGAATGAATCTCCTTAAGAAATCAAATTTTCCAATAAAAGACTGAAGTTTTTTGATGTTTCTTGGGTGACTGATTTTAAGTATACCTTCAATCCTACTAGGATAAATCCTAATACCATCCTTAGAGGTAATATGACCAAGAAACTTTCCTTGTTCAAGACCAAAAAGTGTTTTCTTAGGATTTAATGAGATGCCAAACCTTCTACATTTTTCAAAGACTCTTCTTAGGTGTGCCAAGTGTTCCTCATCAGTTTTCGAATAGACACTAATGTCATCAAGATAAATCATAATAAAATGACCAATTTCATCAGAAAAAGAAATATCCATTTCTCTATGGAAAGTGGCTCCGTCGTTCATTAACCCAAAGGGCATCTTCGCATACATGAATGTTTCCTATGGAGTAGTGAAAGTAGATTATCCTGATCATCGGGATGCACTAAGACTTGGTGATATCCTGAGAAACCATCTAATAAGGAGATCCTACTAGATCCTACCACACTTCGTAATATGTGATCCATTTTAGGTAATGGGTAGTTTTCTTTTAGCGAGACCTTGTTTAAATTTTGGAAATCAATGCATAATCTAATTTCTCAAGTTTTCTTCCATGTAGGTACAATGTTAGATACCCATTTAGAATATTTAAGAGGAACTATGATTTTAGCATCATACATTTTCTTCACTTCTTTCTCAACCAAAGGCATTAGGATAGGATTTATCCTACGCAGTTTTTGTTTAAATGGTGTTTGATCTTCTTTGATTGCGATTTTATGTTGTATGATACTAGTGTCATATGATTTCAGGTATTCATAACTCCATGCAAAGACATCTATGAATTCTTTGAACAAATCTATGTACTTTTGAATCTGAACAATAGGCAGTGATTTTGATAGTTTCATCATTTTAGGATTTTGTTCACTACCTATGTTACATTCTTCTTTGTTTTCTCCTATGGGTTCTATTTTTGGCTTTTTTGCTACATCGTTGAAATCAAAAAGTTCTTGTAATGGGACAAACCTCTAGATAGGACATTATCCTTCAGCTAAAGTACCTCATATCCCTCTTTTTTTGGGTCTTTTTCATGCAATTCTGGTTTATGTACAATTTTATTTGCTGAAATATTTACATAAGGGACATCAAATTGTTTATCTACACTAACTTGTACATCAGTTTGACTTTCTACTTCACAATCTAAATCTATACTACTATCTTCGAACTCATCCTTTGACTGCAAGAAATTTTCAATCTGTTTGTCATTTCCAAATACTTTCCACTATCTCATGTTATCAAGTACAGCAGGACGATGTTTAGCTTACACTGTGTATTGTCTGTTGGGATGAGGCAACTTGCATGTGCTTGTTGAAAAAGCCAAACCATTAGCTAGGATATTCTGGTTTCTTGGAATGACAACAAGATCATATTCTTCAAAAGTTCTTAGAAATTCAAGCACAACATTTCTGTATGCTCTCAATCTAGGATGTTTTGTAGCATATTCTACTTTGATCTATTTTATAATTAATTCAGAATCCCCATGAACAAAAATTATTTTAGCTCCTAATATTCTCAGCAATTGTAACCCTAAGAGAAGTGCCTCATATTCTCCTATCTTATTTTTACACTGAAAGTTGAGTTTGTAGGAATGACCTTCTGCATGATTATTCCTTGAATTTCACACATAAACACCAACCCTTGAACCTGATTTGCCACAAAAGCCATCAAAGTTCATGTTCCAAAAAGGCTCAATTTCATTTTTTTTTGTAAAATTTGTATTTTATTTTCCTATTTTTCATCAGAGTCATTTTCTGCCTTGGTAAATTATGCATAAGTGTCTCCATCATTATAAATAATGAAGGAGTGAAGGTAAGTATAAACAAATTAAAGGGGGTAGTTATGTGGTTTCGCTTGACTACTCACCATATACTTCATTAAGGTTTCCCTATATAATCTTCTCTTTTGACCAAACACTAGTATTGTGGCATAAGACATGTCCATTTGAAGGGTCCCTTGTAACTTTGATCCCCATGAGCATGACAACAACATGCCATACTTAGGAGGAATATCAACTACTACTGTTATCTCAAAATCAGACCCTGATAGGCTGCTAGTCAAGGAGACCTTGAGTAACTATTTCAAACCAAACTTTTAGTTGAGGCTTAGCCTCCTCAACCTGAGAGGGCTCTCTCAATAGGTTAATGATTTGCAAATAAAGATCAGATTGCTAACTCTGTGAATAATTTGAATAAAGTGAATAATTGGTTGACTACTAATCAACAAACATCTATTGGGTAAATGGAGTCAAATGTGCTTTCACAAAACATAAATATCAATTTCATATAGAAGTCAGGGTATTTCAGGGTTTAGAAGCATCAATAGAACACAGTTCATGAACATATGAAGGAAGTTAGAGCACCTTCAGGGAATTCTAAGTAACATAAATTCATGCCACTGCAAAAAATTTAAAGAGAAACATCATGAGACAATCAAACATCCATAACCCTTTATGAATCCTGAGTGATGAAGCAAAACTCTCTGTATTAAGATAAAAACACAGTTCTCTGATATCACACAAAGTATGATTGTTCAATGAAAATTCCAACCCTATGCAATTCGATTTCTTCCCTCTTATAGAGTGGTCATTACATCCTTGGATTCCTTCCAAACATTTGAGAAGAAATTCGAATTTGACACCTATCAACTTCTAAACAAACTTCATTTACAAACTGACAGTTAAACTATCTGTCTTACAGTCCTAATACAAATAGGACTAAAACACTATTTATTATATCTTAACAACCTTTAACAACCTTAACTAATTATTAAAAGCTATGCTTGACAGCTATTTCTTCTAGACTTCGACCATGATGTTGTTTATATTCTTACTGTTAGACCCCATCAACCTGCTTCTTATCCATTCCTTCAAAAGAGGAGCATGTTCCCTGTATAATAGCCGAATGCCTCATTTCTATCCATTCGAACCAACTGTTGAGGAACTGGTGCTCAAAACATGTGGAAAATGTCTTATAACCTTCATTTGTATTCGAACTTCCAGCTATGCAAATCCCAAACCTCCAAAATGGTGCAAAAACTGTGAATACTGCTGTGCTACAAAACTATCGAGTCTACTATTTTCGTAGCGTAGAATTTTTCTTTTAAAATCATGCTTCAAACCTCCATTTTTATGTGCTGAACCTCTTGGATATTCATTGATATTCTACATATGCCTCCCACCAGCATCAAATCTCAAAACCAAACCCTTTTCACCTTTGAAAATTGCAAAAATTCTTCAAACTGCATCCTACAACAGTTTCGTAGTGCACCACGAAACTGTTGTGTGTCACCTTCAGCAGTTTCGTAGCATGCTACGAAACTCCTGAGTCTTCACTTTTCACAGCTTCCTTCCAAAATTTTAGTTTTCAACCCTTTAATACTATATTTCTAGGTGTATATCAGCCTTCATAACCCATAAACATCAACTTTAAACAGCTCCAAAAATGAGATATTACCACATAACCTTAAAAATTTGTTAAGGGATGACAGTTACTGTTTGCACTTATTTTAGCTGTGGCTGATCTTCAAAATGTGCTAGTTGTATTTCCAGGTCTTCTACTCTCCTCTTAAGCCTTATATTATTTTCCCTTAGCTTGGTATTAGCCATCCTAATGAGTTTTTCTTCTTTGATTGCAGGTCAGGTCCATATGAAGAATTGAGCTTGACTATCAATTAATTCAAGGTTTGGATTTTTCTCCATCTCCCACAGTCCTTTCATCCTTTCAAAGTTTTCCCTTTCTTCTGCATGCACTCTCACCTTTTTCTTCAACTTATCAATCTCATTATTTGAAAGTCTGAGTTTGTCTTTGACATCTTCATAGCTGCTCTTTTCCTTCTGAATATTGAAAACCTTGTTTCTGTCTTCTTCAGGCATTGAAAATGATGTATTTGTTGTTTCTTCAAAAACATTAGCACTTTCACCTCCTGTTTGATCTATCTCCATGTATGACTGTTTCAACTTCTTGGAGTGCCTAGTTGAGGGTTTTCTGCGCTTAAAGATAAACTCTGCCACTTCATCCTGAAAATCTAACCTTTTGGATGTCTTCAATTTCTTTGATTTGCTGCCACCTATATCCAGTTTGATGAAGTTTTCTTGTACTAGGGGAGACTCTTCGATGTCAATAGCTTGAAGTATATCATTCAAATTACCTCTTGACCCCTCTGTAACTACAACCTTACCCTTTTCCTTTAACCTTTGACTCCTAGTCAACTTCTTGTGATTTGTTTTACTAGTTGGTTGTTCTAGAATTGTCTCCTTAACCAAAGTTTTCTTCTTCTGTGCGGATTTAGGAGTATCTTGGATATTCAATGTTGTTCTTATCATTGATTCTTTAACTTATTTCTGAGGCTTGAGCTGAACAAATCTTCTTGACTTTGTTTCTACAGGGGCAGTAATCTTTGATGGAGTTTTTTCTTTAGGTTGAGGACTAACACCTGTTCCTTGAATCCCAATTCTACTCAAAAAGAGGAATTCAACCCAATCTCTATTTTCTTTCTGCAGCTCATGTAAGACTATTAACTTGACTAAGCCATGGTGAAATAATGAGGTTTTACATGACTCAACTTTCATTTGTACCTTATCAGACATCTTAGCCAAAATTCCGAAAAGACAAAAAGGTAAATCTAGAGATATTATCCCTGTGAAATGAAGCAAAAGTTTAAAGTGTTAGGTATACACCTTGTGGTATCTCCCTTCGCAGGTGAAGTACCTCTGAATATTGTAGACCAGATTGGCAAATGTATCTTTGACATAACTTCTTGGCACAACTTTGTTCAAGTCAACCTCTGTAAACTCCAGTTTTAAAAAGATTTTGCAGGGTACCATGTCAAACTTGAAGTTTTTAAACCACCTGTCTTCTCCTCTCGAAATTTCTATAACTGCTGATATCACTTCAGGGGAAATTGGTAAATTGAGGAATCCAATTTTTGCGTTTGATCCTGTGAATTTTATGGCAAATTCTTTGGTGACTTGAGTGTGCCCTCCTTGAAGTTTTTCACAAAACCTCCAGCAACCTACTTTCTTAAAGGCTTCTTCAACAGACTTGTCTTTTGTAAGGGCTTATACACCTTCAGGTTCTATTCTTAGGCAATGACCAGATCTATGAATCGTTCTTTCTTTAGCCATTTTCTTCTTGAAAACCTTGTATCTTCAGAAATCTGTGATAATCCCTCTGAAAGCCCTATGCCTTCAGCAAATTAGCAAATTAGCAATCAGAGCTTCATGTTGAATGAACTGGCTCTCTTGGTAAATGAGTTCAACCTCGCTTGATAACAATTCTTCTTCCACCAACAATGAATTTCAAACTCACTTGATAGCAAGTTTTGAAAATATTGATATAACCTGAATTTAAATGAGCAGCCTCGCTTGAATTTGTTTCAGTTCTGCCTCACTTGAAATATAGTTTCACAGCCTCGCTTGAATTTGTTGCAGTAAACTCAGGTCTTTCACCATTAATTTCTTCTTCAAAACATAAGCATGCATGCACTATTGTCTTGCATGAGACAAATGAAGTCGAAAACGGCCAACTGTTTTCAAATTTGAAAGGACCAATCACAACTGACCCCTAATCGATGACAAACGACCCCTAATAATTACAATGAATGGTTGCATATGTGAAGGAGAACTCGTGGATGACACCTAATGATGAGGAATTTAACTATATTTGACAGATGTGACAACTCAAACGCAAAACTGAGAATCCCTGATTTCGTAGCGCATGATTTGCAAATTCGGGTTTTTGCGCTATGAAATAACCAACGTTTTCGTAATGCAAAATCAACTTTTTACACTGAGCGCGCTACGAAAACGTGGTTTCTTGGCTTATTCATCAAATTTTCGAAAAAAAAACTTTAAAAATGGGTTTCAAAACGTGGCATAAGATCTTTGAAGAATGAAACAAGGTTAATGAACATTGTTTAGTGATGGAATGAGACTTTTAACCCATGATCTAGAACTTTAAAAATATAAAATGACTCTAACCCTATCTAGCATTATTACTTAGGAACAAGTGTAACTGACCAAGTTTCAGAAAATTTTTATAGTGATAACAACTACTATGTCCATTACTACACTCTTAGCTGGGATTTGAGCTAAAGTGACACAAAGATATTTAATATGACCTAAACATCTAACTTTTTTAGAATCAAATGAATATAAGTCTTTGTAAGGCATAGTAATTTCTACCCTAAGTTTCTCCATAACAGCTTTTGGCATTAAATTATGAGATGCACTTGAATCCAGCACTGCATTATGGAGAATCTTGTCATGAACATTGAGGCTGACATAAAATGGAGGGACACCTCCTTCTTGTGGTTTACCATCAAATTCTGGTCCAAAAAAAATTTCAGGATGATGATCATTCATATTTACAGTATATGTGTTTTCCCCTATGATTAATGCTTTCATGACCCGAGTCTTGTACACATTTTTGCTTATTAATTCAGTTAAGGGGATAGAAATTTTCAATTTGGCAAGTTCATGTTCAATACTGAATGGTATTTGAATCTTAAGCAGATTTGAAAATTCATACTTTTTAGCAACTACTTTTGTGGCAAGTTCTATTTGTTTACTAGTGGTAGGGACATCAGTTTGGGTAGGTTTGGAAGAAATATCAACTGTTCTTTTAGCAGGGGTATCTATGGTTTTTTTTCCTGAGTTGTCTACACCTTTCTTAGGACTTTCTGTACTCTTCTTAGGATCAGACTCATAGACAATTTTGGCAGAGTTTTCAGTGTTATTTTTATTAGAGGTGTCTAAATTTTTCTTGCTCCGAAGATTGTACTGCCTATGAACTTCCATGGTGGAATTTTCAAATCCTTGTTTGTAGTCATAAAAATCTTCAGATTCAAGTTCAATTTGGGCTAACAAGAATAATTGTTGTTCTTATTGAGTGAGAAAAACAATATCCTCTTCATTTATACCCATTAAATTGATTTGGTTTTCTTCTACCTCTTTAGCTATTTCCCCATCTTCATCAGCATAATTCTCTTGAAATGGAGGCCTAATCTACTGACTAGGGCCCCTCTATTCTCTTTGTCTTATTTGAGGAGGATTTGTTTTGTGATTTTGATTATGATTTTGAGGTGGAGGTTGGTTTTATCTGGGAGCATTCCTCTCATTTAGGCTAATCCTCTCCATCATTCTTTCTACAGTTCCTGTCAAGGCATGTATCTTGGCATCAGCTAAGGAAGTTGTATTTTCATCTCTTATGGTAACTTTCCTCTCACTTCTCATTCTAGCCCTCTTGGCTAACATATTGTATTCTACGCTCATTGCATCCCTTTGAATTTCTTCTAATTTCATTGAATTTCTCTCTCTAAGTTGGTAAGATATTTCTACCTCAAAACCATTTGGGAATTTAACTAATGCTAAACCTTGTGGTGGTTTTATGTGAGCAGGAATCGTATTATATAAACTATTGAATCTAGTGTAGTAATATTGAACACTTTCACCTAGAGCCCTCCTAATGCTTTCATATTCAAGTAAAATATGAAGAGGGTTTTTATTAACTTCCCACTTGTTAAGGAATGACTGATGGAATGAAGGAAGATCATTAATATTGTTTGCAGTCAAACCTTTAAACCATTTTCTTACTTCTCCACTAAAACTTTGAGAAAACATTCTTAACTTAACACTCTCGCCATCTACCTCTTGAAGGTCAAAAGATTCATTCATATTGTCTATATGTTGTTGGGTTGTTAAAGGACCATTTCCATCAAATTGTGGAATTTTTGACTAATAATCCTGTGGCATGTTTGCTAGTGGTGCAGGTAACACCAATGGAGCATACCTTGCTGCCATGATTGGTGGAGAAGGAACTAGAGGCGGATTAACAACAAGTGGGGGGGGATAAGAAGCAGGTGGAGTAGGGTGGATAATGGAAGGAGATGGATGTGATGGGGTTTGTTTACTTTTATGAGAAAATAAAGGAGAAGTGGTGGAGATCACCAAAGCAATAGAACTAGATGACTTAGGGTGGGCAGATTGAGAGGCTATAGAGGAGGCTGCTATGGTTTAAGAAGACAATTCCAATGATTGTTGAAGATAATAATATTCAAATGTTGAGGTAAAGCTTGTCACAAGATATTGAAGATCATCAAAATCCTGAAGAAGCTGAAGGTCAGATTTAGTTTGTGAAGAAACTTCTCTAACTAGGCTTTGTTGTAAAATTGGTGGATCAAGTATTGTCTTATCTATCCAACTCTCAGATTTAGTCCTAAACAAACCTTGTTCAAAATTTATGTCAAATTCAATGTCTTTTATAATATCAAACTTTTCAGGAAGATAATTTTTTCTAGAAAGAGGGCTATTACTCCCTTGATTCTCTAGTCGCCTGGTTCTTCTTAAGAGTTTTTCAGGATCATCCACTATAGTTGCAGAATTTGGATCAGGATGAGATCTAGTGTAGGGTATTTTGGGAGCCAGAATTAAGCCCTAAGGCACACAAACTATGATTATTTACAAAAATGAAAGAAAACCAATATTTTTGAAATATTTCTATCATACAAAGTTTTTTGAACCAGGGTTTCAGAATTCGAAAGAAATGACAATTTTTTCAATTCGTCCCCAGTGGAGTCGCCACTATGTTATCGTTATGTAATTTTAATATTAGAAGAATAATTATATAGGACAACATCAAAACTACTTTTGAAGCTGGGATCTAGCCCTACCAACTTCAGAGAGGGATCTCTCTTTATATTTTAGCTTTGTTTTCTGAGTTCATATTAGGCGAGTTATGATAGTGTTGAATTGTTTGTTTGTTTGTTGGATTGTTTGTTTTAATTGGTTGGATTTGTGGGTATGTTTAAACTAATTCCTTTCCATTGGGCTATGTAGTCAGATAAATGCTAGATGCTGCATCAAATTTTTAAAGAGTAGTCATAGGGCAAGCTAGTTATAATTACTGGATCTTATTATTCTAAGTGAATTATGAAATGAAGCGATGGAGAATTCGGTAATGATTGAGAATAATTTAATAATTTCTCAATCAGAATTCAGAAGAAAACATATATATTGTAAATACAACCAGAAATAAGGTTTTCAGGTAACAAATCTTACTATTCACTTTATGTTCTACAATTAGATTAAAATGATACACAGTAAAGAGAAACAATTAAAACAACTATCACAAAAGGAAAAACATCACCAGTAATATATAGCACAAGTATCTTGTGAATGGTCTTCTTATTATTGATGTTCCAACAGCTCCAAAAAGTACAATACTCAATAGAAAATGATTACAATGATCAGAGTCCAACCCCTGAATACTTCAAATAAATGAAGTATTTATACTAATTCTACAAAGAATGTCGTATAAAATAGACAATCTGTTATTAATTGCAAAAATAACAGTATTTGACTAATGTGACAAAAAAAGGTGGAATCGTTAAAGACATCTTGACATTTGGCACTTTTATCTAGTAAACAGTTGTTGCACGATCTAATCTGTTTGCTACGCTGGCTGTTGTGCTGGCATTAGTTGGTCTTTACTCTTCCTGATACTCGCACAAATTATCCCACTGATCTTCGTCAGGAATATTTATCTTTGTGGCCTTCTGATAGATCTCATATACCTCAGTATATCTAGAAAAATTGGATTTGACCACAAAGATATGCTTTATCTCATGATGAATGAAAATGTCGTTACTCTCTCATATCACCTTTAATGTTTGAAAATTTTGCTGTGTCCTTTGCAATTTCTTTAAGCTTCTTTAGATTATCTTCCATGGTTATCATTTTGTCATTAATAACAAACAGAGAAGGCATGCCCCTCTTAGTTAATGGCCCAATTCTGTTAAAAAACTTGCTGATTGCAATTTCCAACCCATTACATTTTTCCTCAAGATGTTGAACTAAGTTCTTTTTTGTATGAACCTTTTTAACTTCCAAGATTTTTTTTGTCCTATCATGTACTCCCAGATAATCAAGTCCATATTTGTTTTTGGAATTCAAAAACTTAATTATTATGTTGGCTATATTAGGCATATCTCCCAGCTCTTCATTTATATTGGAAATGGCCTTATTAGCTTTCTCAATCAATTCTTAATGCTCAAAAATAATCTGGATATATGGCCAAATTTCATTCATGGCTTCAATAATGCTGGTCCATATAATTTCTTTATCTTGACCCAGGGTGTTGCCAATGGAGGATTCCCTTTCAGACTTCTATAATTTTTCTATCTTCTTTTGAATTCTATGTAATTTTTTTCATGGGAAGTCTCAGTGCTTACCATCTGGTCTTGCAAAATTTTGTTTTGAGCTTGCAGTCTTTTAATTTATTCTGATTGTAGTGACATATTCTCCATTGATTTTTCTAGCTGATATGCAACATCTCCTGTGTTATCTGTAGAAGATGTTGATGCAGGAATGGTTGTAAGGGGTACAACCTATAAAGGGACAATAGATGTTTTGGCAGCTTTCTCTTTTTATTTGACCATTTTCTCCATCTCATTTTCCATTTGTTTCAGCTGGGTAGTCTGCTCCATGATGAGTTTCATCATCTCTGATTTCTGGGACTCTATCACCTCAATTTCCTCTGTGAGTGGATCTTATGCAGCTAACATCTTCAAATGCTTCCTTAATGATGTTATATCTGCATTTTTATTTTTGATTATCTCTTCCAAAACTTGCACATTGGAGGGTTCATATCCCATCTTTACAACCAATTACTCCAAGGATTTTATCCTTGTATCCTTGGAAAGAGAAGATATCTTCACCATTTTAAGCTGTGACTAAAATTTACTAATGAAACCTGCAACTTAGACAAATTCATTGTTGTATTGGTTAATGTAGAAGAGATCATTTCACCTACTTGTTTATGCATTTCCATTTGGTCGATGGAATGAATATCCTTGATGCTAAATTCAAATGAAGTCTTCTTGTACTCTACTGCTATCTTAGGATTTGAAATTTGAGCCTCCAGGAATGCCATGTGCATTTTCCATTTTTTTGAGTCAAATGCTAATAAGAGTCTACTCTGAGAGCTAGAAGTTTTCTACCAAAACTAGGTGTATATGCTATTCTTCAAAATTTCATTCCTTAGTTTGATTTCCCTGAAGGTATCAAAAAATGTCTTTTCCTTTTCTCTTGTAGTAGCACTGGATGTGGATGTCTGAAGACCTTGCTGCTGACTTGGCATCGTAGTTGAAGTAGTAGGGGAAGAGATGGGTGGACCACCTACTGGAGAAGATACTGGAGTGTATCTGATGTTGATAATTGTCTCCTGCTCTTACTCTTTGCCCTGATCAGTATCCATATGGATCCTGACTCTTTTCCTGTATTTTTTGAATTCTTTATTGGAAGTATCAGTCATTGAAGGTGACTGATCTTCCCTCTGCCTCTTCCCTGTTGCTTCTTTCTTATCCTCTTTGTCCTGTTTTTGTTGTGGCACATGGTTTTGTAATCCTGAAGTTGATATGGCCTGCTCCTTAGCCTCCTACAAAGTGTTCTTTCCCAATTTTGTCTCATTCATAAACTGCTCTATTTATGACTTGTGAGAGTGAATGTAGGGTGTGGGCTTGTTTTCTACCCTCATTTTAGAAATGATCCCAAATGGATTATAGGACCATGTAAAGTCGTGGGTGAATTTCATGTCTTTCAATATTTTATCAGCTTCCTCCCTTGCTGCCTTGCTGTTGCATATGAATGGTGTTAGATAAACTTGACTCAGGATAGAGTCAACGTTGACTAGGGTAAATAGTGGTGGTTTAGAGGCACATGGTATTGTGCACCCATGGTTTTTAAGCCCATGGTATTGCATGTAATGGAGCCTATAAAACAATGGGAAGACTATCATTGTGAAGTAGGCATGGAGGTGAGCGGTGAAGGCTCACTTGGCCGGATTGGCTAGGGTTTTGGCCAATGCTTAATGAAATTTCATTGGTTGGGTTTTGCCCCAGATTTGGGCTTTTCCTAGATAAACATCTATGTTTATGTTAATGATTTGTTGTTGGGTTTTTTATGTCTATTCCTCTTGGTAAATTTTTTATTATTTCAATGGTAAATTCTAACAACTGGTATCGAAGCAAAGTTCAAATCTCGTGTAATAATTTTCTTGTGTCTATAGTTTCACTACTGGTATGTAAAGAAGTGACAGCTAGCCATGGAAGAAGATATGGACTCCTTAATGCATAACCAGACTTGGGACTTAGTCAGGTTGCCTGCAGGTAAAACTACATTGCATAATAAATGGGTTTATAGGTTGAAGGAAGAAGATGGAGGAAAACAGAGGTACAAAGCTAGACTTGTCGTGAAGGGGTTTTCACAGAAGAAAGGTATTGGTTTTGATAAAATATTTTCTCTTTTTGTTAAGATGACTTCAATTAGAACTATTTTAAGTCTTGTAGCAGCGGAAGATTTGCATCTTGAACAGTTAGATGTAAAGACAACATTTATCCATGGAGATTTGGAGGAAGAGATCTATATGCAGCAACCAGAAGGATATGAGGTCAAAGGGAAAGAAAAAATACTGTGCAGGTTAAAGAAGAGCTTATATGGCCTAAAACAGGCTGCAAGACAGTGGTATCTAAAATTTGATAGGTTTATGTCTGAACAAGGTTATACTAGATGTCACTCTGATCATTGTGTTTATCTGAAAAAAGCAAAAGGATGGAAGTTATATTATATTGTTATTGTATGTAGATTAAATGCTTGTTGCAGGGTCTAACATGCAGGAAATTAATGTGCTCAAAAGAAAATTGGAAAATTCCTTTGGAATGAAGGATTTGTGAGCTGCAAAACGAATCCTTGGTATGAGAATAAATAGAGATAGGAAAAATCGCAAATTAACACTGTCTCAGAATGAGTACATAAAAAAGGTGTTAAAAATATTTAATATGCAGAATGAAAAACCAGTTAGAACACCTTTTGCTAACCATTTCAAATTTAGTAAGGATATGTGCCCCAAGACCCAAGAAGAAATGGATTATATGTCTAAAGTTCCATATGCATCAGCAGTTAGAAGCTTATTGTATGCAATGGTCTGCACAAGGCCTGATATTGCACATGCACTGGAAGTTGTAAGTAGGTACATGAACAATCCAGGAAAACAACATTGGATGGCAGTGAAATGGATTCTCATATATTTGAGAGGAACCATAAATTAAGAATTATGTTTTGGTGGTTCAAAAATTTCTCTACAGGGATATGTTGATGCAGATATGGTAGGTGACATAGATAACATGAGGAGCACTACAGGGTATGTATTTACTGTAGGTGGAACAACTATAAGTTGGGTTTCAAAAATCCAAAGTGTTGTTTTGCTTTCAACAACAGAAGCAGAGTATGTTGCTGCTACAGAGGCTAGTAAAGAAATTATTTGGTTACAACGATTTATGGATGAATTGGGTAAGAAGCATGATATGGGCACTTTATACAGCAATAGCCAAAGTGCCATTCATCTTGGAAAGAACTCAACATTTCATTCCAATACTAAACACATACAACTCAAGTACCATTTAATACGGTCAGTATTGGAAGATGGACAGTTGAAGCTAGAAAAGATACACACTAGCCAGAATCCCGCAGATATGCTAAAAAAATTTGTAACCAGGGAGAAATTGAGAATATTCTCAGTTTAAATTGGTCTTCAAGAATGATGATGAAGATGAGAAACAACGAGGTCCAAAGTGGAGTCATTGTCCAGCAAATGAAGCAGCGATGGAGTTGCTACAATCAGTCTCCAAGTGGGATATTTTTGGGTGAGGAGCCTGATTATCTTGTTTATTTTGTATCACAGCGTTAGACCCCTGTACCTTAATGGGGCGACAATGCCACCCGTAATTAAACACTGCTTGGGGATCGAGGGGGGGTGGCTGCTAGTCAATCTAGGTTGTTCATTAGGTGGATGATCCGACAGTAGAAGTTATGTTTAGTTTAGGGTTTTTTTCCCTAGAAGGAAACCCCTCGCTTGTATGAGGGTATGGTATCATGGCTGTGTATTGTATTTGTATTCTCATAGCGAGAAATAGATAGGGAGACTGTGAGAGAGAACAGAGGATATTACAATGGATCTGCTGTAGGTTTTGTCTCTTCATTTTGCTGGATAATAGAAAGGAAGGGCTGGTTGTTCGGGGTGGATGTAGCCCAAACTGGGTGAACCACGTATATTTGTGTCTCTCTGGTTTTATGTGTTTTGTGTGCTTTTACTTTTCCGCATATTTTATGTGTAGCATTGCTCTATAATATATAATTTTCTAAAAATTTCATTGGTCTGTAATATATAATTTTCTAACAACTGGTATCGGAGACAATTGCATTGCTCTATAATATACAATTTTCTAACTTGTTATGGCACAAGGGTTTGTAATCCTGAAGTTGATATCGCCTTCTCCTTAGCCTCCTACAAATTTTTCTCTGCCCATTCTGTCTCATTCATAAAATGCTCTATTTATGACTTGTGAGTGTGAATGTAGGGTGTAGACTTGTTTTCCACCCTCATTTTAGAAATGATCCCAAATGGATCAAAGGACCATGTAAAATCGTGGGTAAATTTCATGTCCTTCAATATTTTATCAGCTTCCTCTCCTACTACCGTGTTGTTGCATATGAATGGTCCTATTTCAAACTTGATCCTAAACTTTGACTTCTTCTTTCCTGAAACCAAATGAACCTCGTCTACATCCATGGATAATTCACATCCATAAATCCTCAGCTACGTGTAATTCTGGTATAAGTACCAGTCTCCTATTTTAGCTTGATTTGAAAGTTGCATAATCCTTTTGATATCTTCACTTATTCTTGATCCAATTGGCTCCAGAGACACACACAGAATAAAGAGGGTCGATGAAAGCTCAATAATGAAAGTGTTCGAATTTCTCTCGAACTGGGTTCAAGTTGAGGAATTCAACACGCTCATCGCAATGATGCGAACGATGCGTCAATCTGAGGTCGTATAAGAAAGTTTTGTTAAGGAATTTTGAAGTTTTGTTAAGGAAAGGGAAGTGGGGCCAAAAATATGCCACATGGTGTCCCAGTAAACATGTGGGACACACATGGAAAGCCCATCATATGTTAACACATAGTGCTCCTCCATTGGCCCCTTACCCCTGCAGAAAAGACAAAACAAAATGATATTTAATTTGCCACATAAAAAAAAAATCATTAAAAAAATAACTATATATTAAATATAGTTATTAAACAATCAAAATAAATTTAAACATGGTAAATTGTTATGTAACAAAAATCATATTAAATATGGTTAAATTCCATATTAAACAAAACCTCCAATTTTGTTTTTGGGAGTCGTTACAATATGGAGATACACGAATTCCATATATTATATAGTTTGAAAAAACTATATTAAAACTAAAATCGGGTTTTAAAACAATATTTGGACTCAATGTGATTTGAAATCAAAACCTCCCAACAACAACTATCTTAATATAATTATGCCAACCAATATGCCAACCTCACACTTTGTCTTATTCATCCTCACACATTATTATAAAATGTCATTCAAATGGTTCAAGGAAACCATGGAGAATGATGGAGAATACAAGAGAGATGAGGTCAAAGGGAGGCCAATGGAGCCGTGAGAAAAGAGAAGGCGAGGAAGAAGATAGACATGGGCATGCAGTTCGAGGCAGAGGAGGCAGAATGGTGGCACGAAGTTCGAGAAAAAGAATATTCCTTTGATGCCCAAAGATCCTTTGGGAGGTAAAATTTATTTTTGTCAAAATGCATTTAAGTTTACAATCATTTTTCTCATATTTTCATAGGGAACGAAAAGGAGAGGTCAGATTCACCTTTTGAGTAGTGATTTTGTTCCCAGCAGAAGAGAATCTTCGAGAATATTGAGGGAATCTTCCAGATTCCTTGGAGGTCGAAATTCGCTAGAGTTGGAATGAGATCAAATTTATATTCATTCTTCTCAAAATTTCACAAGGATCTCAATGGTGAGATAAAATCCCTGTTTTGAGTTGCAGATTTCCAGATTCCCTGTGCAGCAACATCTTTGAGGAATCTAGGGGGAGTATAAAAGATTCCCTAAGGCCCAGATTTTCACTTTGTTAGAATTCAACAAATTAACAGTCGATCCTACACCTCTCGGCGACACGAGTTTAACACTACAGTCAGATTTTCCATCTGAGCCTTATGTTTTTCGGCCACTTTTCAAAGTGGAGTTGTAGGTCTAGCCTTCAGTGTGTGAGCAATCATTTTCAAGATATTTGATGCCATCATATTGATAGTATAGCCAGATCCAACAGTTTATCATCCTTGTATTCAGACTTACCAGGATGTGAGGTATATGCAGTGTGATCATGTACTTCTTTGTCTCTTTGCTATGAGATGCATTGTGTTGTATAGATCCCTGTTTGATGTTTGATGTGGGATCTTGTTTTGTTCTTGATGTGAGATGTAATTTCTATCATGGATTTGTTTTATGTTGTTTGAGATCCCTTTATTGCCATGTTGGCGGGATACTAACTGTCACATGTATGTTTTATTGAGATCCCTTTGTTTCCATGCTGGTGGGATATTCATAGTCATTATGTGTGAGTTATTGTCATACTGATAGGAGTCCTTTTTGTGAATGAGAGTTCCTATAGTGGAACATCTCGTGGAGAGGTCGAGCCACTCCTGCATGAGGGAATTTTCCTTGTACGACAGAGAAAACACAATCCCTATACATCATCACTCCTTCCAGCACTCAATGCAGTGGCCTACACCATCTTGACACCGAGGCTCGAAGATGTAGTCCCTCCTAGATGAACTCTGTTATCAAACTCTTATGTTGCTAATACTTGTTATGTTCTTCTTCTTTACAACATGCAGACATATTATTTTATGTTCATTAATTCTTTGATGCAATTCTAACACATCAGCTAAAGTAAAAGGTCTTAGTTTAAAGGGTATCAGGAATTTACCCGAATCAAGTGGTATCAGAGCGGTCTTCTTGCTGATTTGGATTTCAGGCGTGAACCATTGAACGTTCATTGAGTTGAGAAATGGAGAATGTCAAAGACATGTATGATACCATGCTCAAGGTGTCCAAGAAAGCAGACATGTCATACGAAGCTTATGAGAAACAAGTAGCATATAAGGCTGAATTGAAGCCACTCTTACACGAAGAGAAGGAGGAAAAACATCGATTGCAGCTTCAGTTGCAAGCCATGATATAGGCATCAGAAGAATTGAAGCAAAACAATGAAAGTATTCAAGCATATCATGATGCATTGTGTAGGTTTTAACCCTGAACAAAAATTATCTACACACAAATCTTATAACAGAAAATAAACAATAGCAAGAGCATAAAACATAAAACAGATAAACACAGAGATTTTCCCCTGGATCCCAAATTGGGACGACCAACTTGATTTTTCATTATATTCCTTTCAGTGTTACAACACATATATATACATGCCGAAGCATACATAAACCCCAATCCATTAACCCTGGATTAGAACATAACCGTAGTTCCCTTGACCGGATCTACAAAATACCAGAGGCCGAAAACCATCGTACCCCAAAACCATGTGAAAAATCATGCACAAAACATGGGTGGGTTCCCCTATGAGTGGGTCCACACACCAAAAAAAAAAATCGCCGAGGAGCTGCCCCGGACCCCAATAGTGGGGGGTGCGTCCCCCCTTGTGGCCCCCCTACTGCGCCCGGTGCAACGTATAGCGTGTGGGGCTAGTCGTGGAAAGAATGTAACACATACCCAACATTCTCCCACTTGTTTTTTTCTTTCCACAGGGGGCCACAGCAGAGCTTAGTCATTGGGCCAATTCTTCAACACCCATTGTTTCTCTACACCAAGAGAACTTCTGAGTGCTCACAGACTTCGTCAATGCATCTGTAACATTCTTAAAAGTGTCCACCTTTACCAGTAACACCCTTTTAGCCTCAACCATATCTCTAACAAAGTGATATTGAACATCAATGCGCTTTGTCTTTGAATGGTAAGCAGGGTTCTTAGCCAATAAAATTGCACTTTGGCTATCACAGTCTATCCTTATAGCTTGCTGTGCCAACCCCATACTTGAACACAATCTCTGCAACCAAACTGCTTGCTTGCTTGCATGAGTGGCTGCTATGTATTCTGCCTCTGTAGTTGAAAGAGCCACTACAGACTGTCTTTTACTCATCGAACTGACTGCACCTCCAAATAGGTTAAACACATACCCACTTGTAGATCTTCTTTGGTCCAGATCTCCAACCCAGCCTGCATCAACAAAACCACGAATGTCCAACATTCTTTCCAATCGTGGTCTTCCTTGGTAGCACAAGCCATACTCACTAGTGCCACGTAAATATCTAAAAACCCGCTTTACTACTATCCAGTGCTCCTTTCCTGGGTTTGACATAAACCTGGTCAATACTCCCACTGAATGTGCAATGTTTGGTCTAGTACAGACCATTGCATACATCAGGCTACCCACTGCACTTGCATATGGAACATGGGACATATACTCCTCTTCTTCGTGTGTCTTGGGACACTGTTCAGCAGACAACTTTACACCTATAGGAATAGGAACATTCACTGGTTTACGATCCTGCATATTGAACCTCTGCAATATAGTTTCGACATACTTCCCCTGGTTTAATGAGAGCATCCTCTTTGCCCGATCTCTCTTAATTTCCATGCCCAAAATATAGTTTGCAGCACCAAGATCCTTCATGTCAAATTTGGAGAACAGTTGGGTCTTCAAATCTTGGATAATTTCTATGTCATTTCCAATCAACAACATATCATCCACATACAAGATCAAATAAATAACATCATCACCAATTAATTTAAAATGAACACAGTGATCCTCCTTGCTTCTGGTGAAGCCAAGTCCCCGTATATAGGTATCAAATTTCTGATACCACATCCTTGGTGGCTATTTTAACCCATACAGAAACTTCCTCAACCTGCATACCAGTTCTTTCTTACCCTTCACCATAAAGCCTTCAGGTTGCTTCATGTAGATCTCCTCTTCTAGATCCCCATGAAGAAATGATGTCTTCACATCCATATATTCTATCTCGAAATCAAATGCAGCAGCAACAAATAAAATTAATCTAATAGAAGTAACTTTGGAAACAAGAGAAAAAATATCACCAAAATCAATTCCTGGCACTTGGGAATAACCTTTTGCTACCAACTGAGCTTTGTATTTCTCCACCTTGCCTTCTACATTCATATTCTTCTTAAACAACCATTTGCTCCCAATGGGCTTCCTTCCAGTCGACAACTCCACCAGATCCCATGCCTCTTTTTTGTGCAAGGATGCCATTTCATCAACCATGGCCTCCTTCCAGAGTTTTCCATCCTCTGAATCTACTGCCTCCCTGAAATTTTTGGGATCATCATCAGTTATAGTTAAGGAAAAACCTGAATAGAAAGCAAATGGACTATACCTTTCTGGTTGCCTTCTTTCCCAAACTGATCTTCTCAAAGCTGGAGTTTGTGGCTCTTCCTCTTCTGAATCTTCTTCTGCTGTAGAGTCTGATTCATACTCCTTTAGCTCAAAATCTATCTTCTTAGGTTCCTTTGGTATGATTTTATGTTTAACAACATCTTTCACCTCTCTAAACACCACATCTCGGCTATACACAACCTTCCTTGTTTCTGGGTTCCAAAGCTTGTGACCTTTTAAACCATCCTTATACCCAATAAAGATGCACCTTTTAGATTTATTATCCAACTTGGTCCTTTTCTCCTTTGGAACATGTACATATGCATCACATCAAAATACCCTTATATGTGAAAGAGAGGGTTTCTTACCAATACATACCTCATGTGGAGTCTTATCCTCCAACACTGATGAAGGTGATTTGTTAACCAGCTAGCATGCAGTCTCCACTACCTCTGCCGAAAATTCTTGTCCTAACCCGGTACCACTAAGCATGCTTCTTGCCTTTTCCATCAGTGTTCAATTCAATATTTCTGCAATGTTGTTTTGCTGAGGTGTGTATGGAGTAGTCTTTTGTCGTGCTATACCATACCTCTTACAGAACTCTTCAAATTCCCTCTTGCAGAACTCCCCACCATTATCTGTCCTCAGCGTCTTTATCTTCTTCTCTATCTGGTTTTCCACCAGAGCCTTAAATTCTTTAAATATGTCAAAAGCTTCAGATTTCTTCCTCAAGAAATATATCCATGTATTCCTTGAGAAGTCATATATGAATTGAACATAGTACACAGACTTTCCCAGTGATGGAACTAACACAGGTCCAAACACATCACTGTGCACAAGTTATAATATCTTATTCACCCTCTTAGCACCAGAAGGAAAAATCACCCGATTCTGCTTCCCATATACACAATGTTCACAGAAATCAAAATCCAGAGAGCAATTAGACATACCTTCTACCATACCATTTCTATGTAGTATCTGAAGGCCCTTCTCTCCAATATGTCCAAGCCTTTGATTCCATAACATGGTCTTTTATCGAGAGACAGCTAGGATTTCCACTCCACTTTCACGAACCACAGAACTGTTACACCCATCAATAACAGTGCTATCTTGTAGCTTGTACATAGTTCCAGTCCGAACTCCCCACATTAATACCAGTGCTCCCTGAACCATCTTGCAGGCATCTTTCTCAAACACTGTTTTTACACCTGCATCATCCATCTTGCTTACAGAAATTATATTTCTGGCCAATGCAAGAATATGCAAAACACCAAGAAGTGTTCTAATCGTTCCACCTTGCAGCGTTAGCTTGACCTTTCCACGTCCGACGATTCTGGCCTTCCTATTATCCCCTAGGAAGACATCACCATCATATTTCTCATACTTGCAAAACCACTCACTATGGGGAGTGAAGTGAAAGGATAAACCTGAGTCAATCAACCATGACTCATGATTTACATGTGCATTTGAAGAAGAAGCCAAATACACATCCCCACCTTCATCTGAGGTGGTTTTTTCCTCTGCAGAAGGAGCATCATCAGATCCCTTTCCTTTCTCAGGAGCTTTAGATCTGCAGTCCTTTTTGTAGTGCCCTTCCTTTCCACATTTCCAACATACCTTTACAAAATTTCCATGAGATTTATATCTCCCTCTAGATTTGGATCTCCCACTCGAAACCTTATTCTTGTTTCTGTTTTGGGACCTTCCTCGTACAGATAAGGCATCTCTATTTTGGCCCTCCATATTTCTCTGTCTCATTTCCTTTGACAGCAAGGCTGAGACAATGTCATCAAAATTCAAGGTAATTATATTGCTACCTATTGCAATAACCAGAATATCCCATGATTCTGGTAGAGAACACAAAAAACTAATGCACTTATCTTCATCTGAGATTTTAATATCAACAGATGACAGCTGACTTACCACAGTATTGAAGGCATTCAAATGCTCTATCACTGAGTCTCCATCCTTCATCCTCAGGTTATACAGCTTTTTCCGCAGGAAAAAATTATTCACTAGAGACTTAGATTGGTACAAAGTCCCAAATTTTTCCCACAAATTCTTCACCGTAGCTTCCCCTGATACATTCAACAATACTGAATCTGAGACACACAACCGTATTGTGCTCTTAGCCTTCCGATCTAGTTTCTTCCAGTATTCATCTGAAATTTCCGTTGGTTTAGTACCTGGATCTACCGCGATCTATTGATCTTTATCCACCAGCAGATCCTCCATCTTGAGCTTCCAAAACTCAAAACTCTGACCATTAAATTTCTCGATCTCTATCTTTCCACCACTCGTCATCTTCTTTCACCACAAGAATCGATCCCACAGATCTCCCACTGAACAAGGTCTACCTCAGGCCCGAGAAAAAAACCCTCAGCATCAAAGATGTCCCCTTGAAGCCGAAACAACTCTGATACCAAATGTAGGTTTTAACCCTGATCAGAAATTATCTACACACGAATATTATAACAGAAAATAAACAATAGCGAGAGCATAAAACATAAAACAGATAAACATAGAGATTTCCCCTGGATCCCAAATCGGGACGACCAGCTTGATTTTTCATTATATTCCTTTTAGTGTTACAACACATATATATACATGCTGAAGCATACATAAACCCCAATCCATTAACCCTGGATTATAATATAACCATAGTTCCCTTGACCGGATCTACAAAATACCAGGGGCCGAAAACCATCGTACCCCGGAACCATGTGCAAAATCATGCACAAAACATGGGTGGGTTCCCCTATGAGTGGGTCCGCACACCAAAAACAAAATCACCGGGGTGCTGCCCCAGACCCCAACAGTGGGGGCTGCCTCCCCCCTTGTGACCCCCCTACTATGCCCAGTGCAACATACAGCGCGTGGGGCTAGTCGTGGAAAGAATATAACACATACACAACACATTGAAGGAAATCGTACAGGAAGAGAAGGATGAGAAGCAGCAATTACAGCTTCAACTACAAGCCACAACAGAGGCCTTGAAGGAAGTGAAGCACAACGAAGGCTTAGAGGAGCCTTCTTCACCTGTGTCAAAATCAACAACTGAGGTAAACAGTTTTGATTTATCTTCAATCTCATCTTCACATGATACAATTTCTATTGGAATTGTGGAGATACCTATTACAGGAACCGACATGAAACTCCTTACCAAGATGGGGTACTAAGGAGGAGGACTTGGCATTCCTGGCCAAGGCATAACTCAGCCATTGGAGGTTGTGCAGAGACCTCGCTACATAGGTTTGGGATACACTGAAGGAGGATGTTCGAAGGACATCAAAGGAAAACAAACATTGTTGAACTCACCAAGGAAGATGATTGATGGGAACACTTTACCATCATCCCATGGAAGTGCATGTTGCAATGAAAGAGCCAAGGCAAGCTCTCATCACAATGATCACACCAGAGACCACTAGGGAAGGTATAACAAGTCTCATTATTCCAGAGTTCATTTTGATTATAAGAATGTTGCTAATCATGAAATTAAATCATGGCATAAGAAAACTTGTCATTTTTGTTGGTTATGTTGCTATGTCATTTCTAAGTGTTGGAAAAGAATGATAGCACAAAGGAGGATGAGGTGTGGAAAGCCTTCTCCATAGTAGAAAAATAAATTGGTTAAGCAGGTCTAGAGGAAGAATACTTTTTCCAGCTAGTTCAACCAAAGTGGCCATCAAATAGCCATGTGTTTGAGGCTCCATCCAGAGCAACACCTTAAGGATGAAGTGTCGGTTTGTGAACCAGTTGAAATGATTGTTCGACAAGAAAACATGCCACATGGAGATGATCCATTCACTTTGATAAGTGAGAGATGGTTTTTCTAGATTTTTCTTCTAGATATGTTAACTTGTCATGGTCGTGTTTGTAAATCATATGTTGCATTTTTAACTGCAAAAGTGATGATGTGTTTTTCCATCTCTAGTTAAGAAACAATGATATTTTGACCTTGTTTTATAAATCGTGTGATGCATTTCTCTCTTGTAAAAGTGATGAGGCTTTTTCCATCACTTCGAAATGTGATGATGTTTTTGGTCTTGCAATGATAGTTGGGGTGTGATTTCCATTTGATGAAAACTTGACCACTGAGTATTTAAACTCGTGGCAAGTATGGAATGCTTGGGTCATAGTTGGTCATATTTGAGCATGTAATTTGTGAGAGACTGTACTACAAGTTTTTAGAGGATGCAAGTGTTGGTTCATCGCTTATGGCTCCAAAGGACAAAGGTGAAGGAGATGGAAGGGTGACCTTTTTCAGGACACTTGTGATGTAGACATTGTACACAACAGTTGTAGATTATTGTTGATGCTTTTGGAGGACCAAAAGCTCCTCAATGGGAAGGAATGATCCAAGTGGCTCCACTGACACACATAGGACAAAGAGAGTTTATAAAAGCTAAAAAATGAAAGTGTTCAGATTTATCTCGAACTAGGTTCAAGTTAAATATTTCATCGTCCTGATCGCAACGGTGTGAACGACGTGTCAATCTGAGCTCATATAAGAAAGTTAGAGCAGCTTGAAGTTTTGTTAAGTTAAGGGAAGTGGGGCCCACAAAATGCAATGCGGCATCCCAATAAGCAAGTGGGACACAAATGGAAATCCCCTCAGCTATTGACACATGGCGCTTCTCCATTGGCCCCTTTCCCCTGCAGAAAATACAAAACAAAATGATATTTAATTTCCCACATAAAAACAAAATATCATTAAAAAAAATAACTAAATATTAAATATAGTTATTAAACAATAAAAATCAATTTAAATATGATAAATTGATATGTAAAAAAAATGATATTAAATATGGTTAAATTCCATATTAAACAAAACCTCCATTTTTGTTTTTGGGAGTCGTTACAATATGGAGATACACAAATTCCATATATTATATAGCTTGAAAAAACTATATTAAAATTAAAATTGGGTTTTAAAACAATATTTGAACTCAATGGGATTCAAACTAAAAACCTCACAACAGTAACTATCTTAATATGATTATGCCAACCAATGTGCCAACCTCACACTTTGTCTTATTGATCCTGACACTTTATTATAAAATGTCATTCAAATGGTTCAAGGAAACCATGGGGAATGATGGAGAATACATGAGAGATGAGGGAATAGGGAGACCAATGGAGCCATGAGAAAAGAGAAGGCGAGGAAGAAGCTAGACATAGCCATGCAGATTGAGGCAAAGGAGGCAGAATAGTGGCATGCAATTCGAGACAAAGAATATTCCTTTGATGCCCAAACATTCTTTGGGAGGTAAAATTTCTTTTTGTCAGAATGCATTCATGTTTACAATCATTTTTCTCATATTTTCACATGGAACGCAATGGAGAGGTCAGATTCACCTTTTGAGTAGCGGTTTTATAGATTCCCAGTAGAAGAGAATCTTCGATAATCTTGAGGGAATCTTTCAGATTCCTTAGAGGTCGAAATTTACCAGAGTCGGAATGAGGTAAAATTTATACTCATTCTTCTCAGAATTTCATAAGGATCTCAATGGTGATATCATATTCCTGTTTTGAGTTGCCAATTTCCAGTTTCCTTGTGGAGCAGCATCTTTGAGGAATCTAGGGAGAATCTAAAAGATTCCCAAAGGCCCATATGTTCACTTTGTCAGAATTCAGCAAATTGATAGTCGATCCTACACCTCTCACGACACGAGTTTATCGGTGCAGTCATATTTTCCATCTGAGCCTTGTGTTTTTTGGCCACTTTTCAAAGTGGAGTTGCAGGTGTCATTTTCAGGATATTCGATGCCACAAGATTGATGGTACAACTAGATCCAACAGTTTATCATCCTTGTCTTCAGACTTACCAAGATGTGAGATATATGCAGTGTGATCATGTATTTATTTTTCTCTTTGCTATGAGATGCATTGTGCTTTATAGATCCATGTTTGATGTTTGACGAAGGATCTTGTTTTATTCTTGATGTGAGATGTAATTTCTATCATGGATTTATTTTATTTTGTTTGATATCCCTTTGTTTCCATGTTGGTGGGATACTTGTTGTCACATGTATGTTTTATTGAGATCCCTTTTTTGCCATGCTTGCAGGATACTCATAGTCATTATGTGTGAGTTATTATCATACTGATAGGAGTCCTTTTTGTGAATGAGAGTTCCTATAGTGGAACATCTCGTGGAGAGGTCCAGCCACTCTTGTACGAGGCAATTTTTCGGATTCATGACCCATTTAGGCTGGAAACACTGATTAATTTGTTGATTGTACAGGTATGAAGGGAATGGAAAGGAAATTACAACGGGAAAAGTAGAAGAATGTAGGAAATTACTATGATTTGCAGGTAGTTGATGTCTTTCTAAGATTTTCTTAGACTTCTAACAATTCAAAATGAAAACTTGTTGTAGAAATAGTATTAGGAAAGCACAGTAAAGTTATGAAATAGGCGGGAGAAGGTAATTTATGTTTTCCATGGGTTTCCATTGTTCATGGTGCGGGTCCGTTGGTTAACGGTTAAGTAATTTAATTACTTAACGGGTTGATTTGAGCAGGAGCAGAGGTGATTGGCAGGAGAAATGGTGGATGAGGTGGTGCAATGGGATCGGCAGAGACATAATGGTCACGAGGATGTTTTTGGTTGTTGGAGAAGATCGCTTTCACAGGGGGTAGCGCACAGTAAGAGATTTTCGGTTTGGGGGGGCGGGGGGGGTACGAACTCACTAGTGCTCGACATGTCGTGGTGGGTTCGTGTTCTAATACTGCCCATTTCAGACCCCCACCCCCTGACGGTAAATTTCGGATGGTGTTGGGGGGGCGAAAAGAGATATTAGCCATCAAATTAAAAGATATGGGTTAAGATGAGGGGAACAGGTGGTGGGGTTTAATATAACGTGACGGGATAAATGTTGGGGTCGGGAAATGAGATAAAATATGTGACGTAATGAATGGTGGGGTTGGGAAATAAAATAAAATATGAAAGGGATGGTATGAATGGGTGAAAACTTAGGGAAATGGGAAATAATGCACAAAAACATTTTAATGGTTCGAATCTTTAAACTTAGGATAAAAATATTATCCCTTTGCTGTCCTCTAGCATATGAAATGTCTTTGAAATGTAACTTAGGATAAAATTTCATGCCTTTTTCCAAAGTCACCTTTTTCTTTCTACCTACTCTTTTCTTCTAAACTAACATTTTTCTTCTTTTCTTTTGCAGGGTGCATTTGAGCTAGCAGACCCAGATCACATTTCTCATGAAATTCTATCCTACTCTACACTTATTTCACCTATTGATTTAGATTACATTGTTGAATCAATTTCATTTCCACCTAGCTACTAATTTACCAAGATTAAACTGTTTGGTAAATCTTTATTCACTATCCTATTCAACAGAAATTTAAACTTGTTCAATCATGCTTAGACTGTATGAATTGAACAAACTAACTTATCAATAGTGGAATTTTGACTTGCAGCACTTTCAATATTATTCTTTTATGGGGTTTTATTTTCTTTCATTCTTTTAAACATTTTTCTTTTATCTCTTTGTCCTTGTTTTAATTTATTTTTTCAACATACCCTAATTTTTTTTTTTTGGAAATAATTTGAATATTGAAATTGATGTACAATATGAAATTTCAAATATAAAATACTCAATCACCTCGATATCCTATAATTTATAAGACCCTAACAGCACTGCAGAAGAAAATGATATATCAAAGGATCTTAAATTACAACTTCTTGCACTATATCCAACTATAGAATTCATTGATGTGACGTGAATTTTTCTATCTCTTACCATTCTAGAATACAAAGTTACCCCATTTGGAACAAAGTTATGATTTTTTGTAACATGAAAAATCCTTGGACTATCCCACACTGCTAGGTACATTTCCATTCTTTCATAAAACTTTGATGGAAATTTCAAATGACGAGACAAATTGTTGTTGTTTAATAACAAAGATCAGACAATTGGTAAGTTTTCCAGCTTTGAAGGAACTTTTGTTGTAATATTATTTTTTTAGCGCAAACAAAAAACACAGTATTTATCAGTATACTCTACATCCATCCATCCATCTCCATTCCCATTAAATAAAAGTAAAGGGTTGTCCACATTGACAGACTCAAATAGACTTGTTAGGTCCCTTTAATACTAGTGTATCCACCTTATTTCATTGTTAGTGTAACCCCCTATTGTTATTGTTGTGCCCATGTATCCCCCATGTTGTTATTTTTGTGCACTATACAAGCCCACTATTGTTACTGTTGTGCCCTTATATTATTATTGTTATGTAGGATTTGATTATATTGTGACCCCTTAAACTCCTATATATACCAAGTAGGTATTATCATTTGTATCATCCAAGAATTGTTCATTTATGTAATGTAAAGGAGGTTTCCCCCTCGAAGAGGACAATGTTTAAGTCATTGATCTATCCTTTTTTCTATTTTGTGAGCTGGTTGCATAAAATTTGGAATTAGAGCTCGATATTGAAACTGTTGTATCTCTATAATTTAGAATCTCCAAGGTTAAAATTTTGTCCTATTGTATCCATCTGAGTTTACTTTCCAACCCCATAAGTCAGACTGAGATTGGATTTTTCAAGAAAGAGGAATGGCCAATCTCCCACAATGACTTGATTATAGAATATTTCAGTAAATAAAATTTGTACAAAACTCCATGTGTTACTGTTTCACCCTTCAATACTGAAAATGATACACAAAAAACTATAGTCCATGCACTTTCAATGAATTTTTATGAAATTCAAATCCAATGCTCAGAGAGAAATTTATGTCGATTTTCCCATTTTTGCTAAGGTTCAAGCAATGGAAGATAATAATGAGCATCAAAAACAAGTTCTCAAACTCTTAAAGGATAACCTCACTCTAGTGAAAAATCCAATGAAACAATAGGAAAATCACCATCATAGTGAAATAATTTTTGATGTAGGCGGCTAGGTGTTTTTACGGCTACAACCATATAAACAAATGTCCCTCAAGCAAGCTAAGAAGGATAATAAACTAACACCCAAGTACTATGGTCCTTACAAGTTGTTGAAAAATATTGGTACTATGGCATACAAATTAGAGTTTCCTGCATCTTCTAGAATGCACCCAGTTTTGAATGTTTTATGCTTATGGAAGGTTATCAGTGACAAGCTCCTAGTTCTAATAGTGTTGCCAGAACTTGACGAAGAAGGAAAAATCATATTTGAGGCTGAAGCAGACATAGAAATAAGAACCTGATGGCTACAAAATCAATTAATTTCATAGTATCTCATTAAGTGGAAAAACTTACCCAATGAAGATTTCACATGGGAGGATGATAATTTTATACAGAAGCATCTAGAACTACTCAAGCATTGAGGACAAAGGAGAGGGGCATGTTAGGTCCCTTTAATACTAGTGTATCCCCCTTATTTTTATTGTTAGTGTAGCCCCCTATTATGATTGTTGTGCCCATGTATCCCCTATGTTGTTATTTTTTGTGCCCTATAGAAGCCCACTATTGTTATTTTTGTGCCCTTACATTATTATTGTTATGTAGGCTCTGACTATATTGTGACCCCTTAGACTTCTATATATACCAAGGAGGTATTATCATTTGTATCATCCAATAATTATTCATTTATGTAATGTAAAGGAGGTTTCCCCCTCGAAGAGGACAATTTTTAAGTCGTTGATCTATCTTTTCTTCTATTTTGTGAGTTGGTTGCATAACATTTGGAATCAGAGCTCGATATTGAAACTGTTCTATCTCTATAATTTCGGATGTCGAAGGTTGAAATTTTGTCCTATGGTATCCACATGAGTCTGCTTTCCAACCCCAGAAGTCATACCGAGATTGAATTTTTCAAGAAAGTAGTATGCCCAATCTCCAACAATGAACTAACTATAGAATTGTTTAGTAAATGAAATTTGTACAAAATTCCATGTGTTATTGTTTCGCCCTTCGATGCTGAAAATGATACACAAAAAACTATAGTCCGTGCACTTTCAGTCACTTCTTATGAAATTCAAATCCAATATTTAGATAGAAAGTTATGCCGATTTTCTCATTTTTATTGAGGTTCAAGCAATGGAAGATAACATTGAACATAAAAAATAAGTTCTCCAACTCTTAAAATATAACCTCACTCTGGTGTAAAATCCAATGAAAAGTAGGCAGATCAACATCATAGTGAAAGAAGTTTTGATGTAGGCGGCTAGGTATTTTTACGGCTACCACCATACAAAAAAATGTCCCTCAATCAAGCTAAGAAGGATAATAAAGTATCACCTAAGTACTATCGTCCTTACAAGGTGTTTCAAAATATTGGTACTATGGCATACAAATTTGAGTTTCCTGAATCTTCCCGAATACACCGAGTTTTGAATGTTTCATGCTTAAAGAAGGTTATCAGTGACAAGCTCCCAGTTCAAATAGTGTCTCCAGAACTTGACGAAGAAGGAAAAATCATATTAGAGCCTGAAGAAAACACAGAAACAAGAACTTGATGGCTACAAAATCGATTAATTTCAGAGTATCTCATTAATTGGAAAATCTTACTCGTTGAAGATTCCACATGGGAGGATGAAAATTTTATACAGAAGCATCTAGAACTACTCAAACATTGAGGGCAACACTTTTTTGAAGGATAGGGATATGTTAGGTCCCTTTAATACCAGTATATCCCCCTTATTTTTATTGTTAGTGGAGCTCCCTATTGTTATTGTTGTGCCCATGTATCCCCCATGTTTTTTTTTAATTTTTGTGCCCCATAGAAGCCCACTATTTTTATTTTTGTGCCCTTACATTATTATTGTTGTGCAGACTCTGATTACATTGTGACCCCTTAGACTCCTATATATATCAAGGAGTTATTATCATGTAAAGGATGTTTCCCCCTCGAAGAGGAAAATTTTTAAGTCATTGATCTATCTTTTGTTCTATTTTGTGAGTTATTTTCATAACATTTGGAATCAGAGCTTGATATTGAAACTATTATATCTCTGTAATTTTAGATCTCCAAGATTTGAAATTTTTTCCTATGGTATCCCTCTGAGTCTACTTTCAATTTCTTCAAGAAAGAGGTATGCCCAATCTCCCATGATGGCCTAATTATATACTCATTTAGTAGAGAAAACTTGTATGGAATTCCAAGTGTTATTGTTTCACCCTTTGACCTTGAAAATGATACAAGAAAAATTATAGTCCTTGCACTTTCAATCACTTTTTATGAAATTCCAATTTGATGCTCAAAGCGAAAGTTATGCATATTTTCCCATTTTTTCTTGAGGTTTAATCAGTGGAAGATAACATCGAGTATCAACAACAAGTTATCCAACTCTTAAAGGATAACCTCACTCTGGTGTGAAATCGAATGAAACAATAAGAAGATACACATCGTAGTGAAAGAATTTTTGATGTAGGCAATTGGGTATTTTTACGGCTACAACCATACCAACAAATGTCCCTCAAGCAAGCTAAGAAGAATAATAAATTATCAACCAAGTACTATTGTCCCTACAAGGTGTTTGAGAATATTGGTACTATGACATACAAATTGGATTTTCCTGCATATTCCTGAGTACACCCAACTTTCCATGTTTCATGCTTAAATAAGGTTATTAATGAGAAGCTTCAAGTTCAAAAATTGTTTCCAGAACTTGATAAAGAAGGAAAAATCATATTATATCCTGTAGTAGTCACAAATACAAGAACCTGACACCTATGAAATCAATAGATTTCAGAGTATCTCATTAAGTGGAAGAACTTACCCATTGAAGACTCAATGTGGGAGGATGATAATTTTATACAAAAGCATTGAGAACTACTTAAGTATTGAGGAAAACAATTTTTTGAAGGAGAGGGGCATGTTAGGTCTCTTTAATACTAGTGTATCCCCCTTATTATTATTGTTAGTGTAGCCCCCCTATTGTTATTTTTGTGCCCATGTATCCACCATGTTGTTATTGTTGTGCCCCATAGAAGCCCACTATTACTATTGTTGTTCCCTTACATTATTATTGTTATGTACGCTCTTATTATATTGTGACCCCTTAGACTCCTACATATACCAAGGAGGTCTTATCATTTGTATCATCCAAGAATTGTTCATTTATGTAATGTAAAGGAGGTTCCCCCCTCAAAGAGGACAATTTTTAAGTCGTTGATCTATATTTTCTTTTGTTTTGTGATTTGGTTGCATAACAAGACTCCATGTGAATCCCAAATATTTATTTTCAATAATAAAACCATAAATTATTACATTTACATTTTCTACAGCCTAAAACAATTCATGAGCCATATCATGGCACAATAGCCTCTAGACAACCCATGTCAAAATTTAATTGAAATTTTTATGTAAATCATCCATTACAATCCACTCCAATCCAATCTAATCCCATTGAGGCAATAAGTTGAGTAGGGTTAACAATTCCATGTAGAAGAAGATCATCATAGCGCACAAAATCCATAATAGTGGAATAAATAATAATAACTTTTTTCTCCTTCTATGATTGCCTTCTATTTTTCTCATTAGTATTTGGAAGAGTAACCTCTAAGACCATTAGCATAATTCTATTTTTACAATTATGTTGTTGGTCTATTATTCTCCTACCGAGTAAAGTTCCATTTTTCATGGATAGATTTTCCAAATAGCATGCCAACTTCCAATTAGCAATCTTCTTCTTCTTTTCCCTTGAGGTTTTTAGATGGTCATGGTCATCATCAAGGTTGAAGGATTTTGACCAAATGATTTCATTTTCTTCGATGTATTTCCCTTTCCATCTCTTAATGGAAAACTGTGAAGATTATGGTACCTTGGTTTCCTCATATTCTACCATTTTTAGTGATGCTAGCCCTCACCCCATTATTGTTTTTGGTAACCTCAACTGCCTAGAGAGACAAATAGACACAATATAGTTCCCAGTGAGATTATTTTCATTCAAGAAAGGTACCTAAGCATATTCAATTCCCCAAATTATTCTATAATGTTTCTAATATAATCTGAGGATGAAAGTTCCAAACTGATCAAGGACTGCAAATTTCCCTAGTGCAGAGAATCAATCGAAACTCCTAGGGGATTATTACTGAGGTAAAGCTCCTGCAAATTCTTTATCTCTATTAAGGAACCTAAAAGGTTTCCATGAAGCTGATTGTTCCTTAAATCCAAAAATGTAAGGAATTTCAAAATCCCTAATGTTCTAGGAATCACCTCTTGTGATCCATTTTCACTCAAATCCATTTTTACTAGATAATTCATACTCACAAATGATGTTGGAATTGTTCCCTATAATGCATTAAAACTCAAATCCATTATTAATGATTCCCACATATGCCCTAAAGAAGGAAGTATCATGCCATAGAATAGTTTGTGTCATAGGAAAATCTTTCTTAGTTTGGTTAAGTTCCATCTTTCCATTGGAAACGTTCCCTGCATACTACTCTCTGTAACAACAAGTGATTCCAAATTTTCCAAGTTACCCAACTCATGTTGTAATTCTCAATGTAAAGAAACATATTTCTGGAAAATTAAGCTTTTTAATTATTCAAAAATTTGTGCGGGTGACTGCTAAATTTGAACTCTTCGACAGCGAGATCGTGGCATTGAATGCCTATTGGTGGATGTCATCAACTACATTAGAGAGTTCATAGTTGGAGTGTGGGAAATTTAGAGCAGTGGAGCGTGTTGGAGTCAAGCCTGAATTTGAACCTAAGTAGGGTAGCACACATAGTGACTGATAGGCCCTGGTCTAGATGGAACGTGCCTATAGGATCTAAATAACATTTTGGAAAAAAATAAACGTCAAAAATATGTTTTGTAAATGTCAAGACACATCCCAATTAATGGTAATGTAAGTTTCTTATATTTATTTGACGCACAAAATACCTCATGATGGGAATTTTTCCCGTCAAATTCCAAACCTAGGTGGGAGCTTTGGATTATTTGTAACTAACTACTTACACAAATTAGAATTTGTTAGAAAAATGTAAATGTGGTGGGAGAAAATGTTGTCATTTACAGTGTGTTTGTGGAATAAAAACCTGAGACATTGGTCCTACTCCTTACTATAACTATCCACGTATATATTTAAAATTAAGGATGGACAAACTCTGAAAGAAATGGTCGGCTCGCAGGTGAGGCTAGCTCAAACTGAGAGTGACTGCTCACAAGCCACATCACTAGCTCACAAGTCAAATGATCTGGATTTGATGCATATAGACAACACTCTCCAACAACTAGCTCACCTTTAAGCGGCTTTGGAATGACTTTAACAAGACAAACTATGACATATCCACCGCATGTAGTGCCTATACATGATCAACAGTGAAAACTCCAGATCAAAAAACTCTTCTGAATTCACAAAGCACGAATCTCTTGTGTCAATGCTCCCGCACTCCAGCGCCAAGTCTGGAGGCTCTCGCCACAAAAATATACAACGACCAAATTAAAAAGTTGTTCAATCAATGGCTCTTCCTTTCCAACAAATCCAAGACAAGCCATAGAAAATTTGCCTCACCAGCTGCTTTCACCCAACACACACACCATTCAGCTTAATGGCTTCTTCGACACCTCTAACCACAAGCAACAACAATCCCAAAACCAATCGATTGAGACTTTCCTTGTGAGCCTTCACATTATGTGATGTTGGAAGCAAAGTGTTCCCAAATGAAATTTCTATTCATGCAACACTTCTGGGCTCCACTGCTATGCAATTTTCCACAATATTCCACAAGAAACAATTCAATATATCAAAAAACACAACACACCAAAAAATCTCCCTTGCATAACACACAATTCCAATAATTGGATTCCCATCATCTAGCTCCTCACCTTAAATTCTGATTGAGGTCCAATCATCTTGGGAAGATCACTACAAAGTCTGCTCTAATGATGGCACAACAAAAATCCTCCACCTCAGATTCATGATCAAAAAAATTGAAGTTCCTCTCCAAACAATGATTACACACACACATCAAACTCAGGCCCCGCTTGAATCTTTGATACCAATTTAAAATTAAGGATGGATAAACTCTAACAGAAATGGTCAGCTCTCAGATGAGGCTAACTCAACCTGAGAGTTCTTACTCACATGGCACTTTACTTCACCAAAAATAAAGTTTGTATATATATATTCTTACAAGTTTGTTGAGGAGTTTGAACAACTCTCTAAGAAATAATATCTGAATCCTAAATAAATCCCACAAATTTCTTAAGATGCCACAATTGCGACAAACATCTAATAAAACATCTAATAATAATACACTCTAGAATAATCTAGATTTCTCCATTAGTTATAAGTTATATAACATCCATGAGTCAAACAATTCATTAATTTTACATAAGTCGTATCATGTGGAACCCACCTCTTCATATTTATACACGAAAACTAGAAACATCCCTTTATAGAATATTTTTTTTTAAATACAAATACAACTAATTAAAATAATAAATATAATTAAAATAAAAATGGAATAGGATCAACTATAAAAAAATTCGAAGAAATATATGGTTCCCTTTTGCTTTAACGCACTCCAGTGTGACGGATGCTCATCTCTCGACAACTTTCTTTAAGTTAAAGGGAACACACAAACGCTCCAGTAGGATGGATGCTCATCTTTGGACAACATTCTTTATGTTAAGGGGAAGACACAACAATTTGATTTGAGTCACTTGCATCTATATGTTTTACAACATATATTTGAATTCACACCAATATTACTAGACATCATTTTTATAATATTTTTAAAATTAATATAAGCATCATTAATATAATTATAATTATGAAATTTTGTAATTTTTTTTCTATAATTATAAAATCTTGTAAATTTTTTTCCCACAATCTTATAATTATAACTTATTGTAAATTGTTTTCCATAATTATAAAATATTGTAATCTTTTCTTCCACAAATCTTATATATATATATATATATATATATATATATATATATATATATTACAACTCCAAAAGGTTCCTTTTGCATGACATATGACAATTAATATATAGTTATGTTAGTTTTACTTAAACATTGTAATATATATATATATATATATATATATATATATATATATATATATATATATATATATATATGTATGTTTAACATTTAAAAATGTTATATAAAGTTGAATATATATATATATATAGTGTAGTAAAATAAAAAATGATTAGTAAATTAAAATTATTTTATTTTAATATTTTATATAAATGAATATAGTGCAGAAAAATCAGGAGGATGACAAAGTATTTACATAATTAATACGATGAATGAATAGTGATGAAGTAATCAAGTTTAGTGATAAGAAAGAGAGAAGAATATATATAAGATAATGGTCAAATACCTATATATTACCAAATTCTAGATATGTTTTTGCATGGATGACTTTTTAAAGATAAGTTATTGCTCAAAATTTTCTCAATTTGGAAAATTCAAGAAAAATTACAATTTTAGAAAGAATAAATTTCTTGTTTATCTCATTTTAAAGATGATATTTCTTCGTGGTGTTTGAACACATAGAGAATATGCACGTTTGACTCTTTTCATCAACCTTGCTTCTTTGTTCCTTGGGAATCAAGGCATAGTAGGTGAGACCAAAGACCTTGGGATGCCTTACCAAAAAATGTGACCATACTACATTTCATAAGGAGTATTATTTCTAATAGTATGAGATGGATATCTTTTATTGACAAACACCACACATAGAACTGCTTCAACCCAAAGCATCAATTTTACATTTTTGAAAAGACCATTGAGCAAACCATGTTCAAAGCAATCCTATTCACTCTTTCAACTACACCATTTTGTTTAGGATTGTATCAAACCATGATTTGATGTTGTATCCCATATTGGAAACAATCGATTTCAAATTCTTTCTAGCCGTATTCTCTTCCATTATCTATATGAAGAGTTAATATATGATTGTGCTCCATTTTCAATCAATATATTGAAAATTTTGAAAGTTTTAAAAGCTTTATATTTATTTTTCAACAAGTACAACCATCACATTCTGGTGTAATTATCAATAAAAGTAATCATATATTTATTTTCGTTATCAGAAGGAACATGCAAAAGGACACATAGATCAGAGTATATCAATCCAAGTTTTCTACATGCTCTAAAAGTATAATCATGAAAATATTGTTTGTTATTCTTTCCAAGCATACATGCATCGCATTTATTTAGTTTAATAACAATAGTAGGAAAAGAAAAAGTGCCATTACTTGTTAATATATTGTTGGTGAATATTTCACTCCACAAAAATTTGTTCTTGGTTGGTACATTTGTTAGTGAAATTCCATTACCCTCTAGCTAGGAGGGCCAACAAGAGAAAATAAAAATTAAACACGACACACAGACACTGACACAACTGCAAAACCCCGAACAACTATGAAACCGACAATGCTACTTTGATAGTGCCAAAAACACAGACAAATTGCATCAACTACAGTGTCACACACCGACAATGGTATCACTGATAATGCCATCAATAACAACAGAAGAAACAAAAAAATAAACCAGAAGAAAATGTACCGTCATTAGCATAATCAACAATTACACAATAAATAAGACTGATAACAACTTAAACCAATAACACACACCATTACACAACAAAGTAGCCAACACATTACATTCCTCCCAGCACCACTCTTTGCAACATAGATGTAACTGACAACATCTACATACAACGAACCAATACTAGCACAATACATTTCCCAAATTAATGCACATAAAAATATGTTACTGCAGAATACAAAAAACTGGAAATAAACTCATAATGTTGTTATGCTTATCTAGAAATTTCGCATAAAAACCTCTGCATAAATTCCACATAAAAACATAACTAGGGATAAAAAAACACTACTCCTGCAAATGAAACATATAAAATTTCTGCAAATACTAGAAATTAAATCACAAGCATAGCTTCCAACACATAATACATTGTTGAAAATAACAATACGACACAAGAATCTAGATTCTTCACTTTAACATCAAAATAATTTACGAAATATGCAAGCCTCCATGCTGAGGTTGTGCTCTCTTCACACTCTCCTCACGTAGCCATCAAACTGTATGCAACACTCTTGAACCAAAAGGATAGATCCAAATCCTTGTTTATGTGCTCCTCAAAACCCCTACATAATCCATAACCCTAATATCACGAGGGAATATTTTAATATTTTCACAACAATATATTTAAATAAATTTCCCTCCATCATGAATGTACATTTCAATTTTACATTTCATATCACTTCACATTTTCCTTCTTCATTTACATCTAATGTTACTTCATGTGTACATTTTACATTTACATTAAATTTTCATAATTAACCTTCTAATTAACACTTGTGCTCCAATTGGTCCCTGACACAAATCCTGACTTGTCTCAAGCTAGTTGCAGGCATACATCCACGTTTAGTTTCACTACTGTTGCACAATCCAAATCCTCCTGTAAATTTTTAACTGCAGCCTGCTCCTGTACTATACTCTACACTAGCCATCTTCTTCATGCACTTTTCCCTTTTTGGGCATCCTAGCCTCCTTCTTGCAAGACCCCATGTACTCTTTTCTTATCTACTCTACACTATTTACTGTATTATGCAATTAGCTCTCAACTACTCTCCCTTCTTCGACTCTCTATTTGTTGCATTTGCTTGGATTCTCTGCATGCTATCACTTTTCGGTGTTGTTGAATTCCTTTATTTCTATTTTGTCAAGGTCTTCAACTACAGAATTCGGCCTCTGTCTTTGCACCTTCTACTACTCTAGAACATCTAAATTGCAGTGAGTGAACTGGTTTTATCAAGACCAGTGTGCTGTACTAGTGGGGGTCTTAATGGAGACAACCCATATTCTCTTCCCCATATCTCTTTTTGGTGCTGCATACTCTAGACTAGACTATAGCACCCCCGACACAATTTGTTTCACAATTTATAACCAAGAAACTACTAGTTTTGTGTTCTTCTTGAAGTTGCAGGTTGGATAGGCCCACAAACTCCCTCATACCACAAGTTCACCCACTTGTGCTTCTCTCCATCGCTGCTACCAATTGACTAAAGAGAGGGACAAGGTTTTTCTCGACTGGTGTATTTGTTGGCGAATATTTCACCCAATAGAAACATGTTCCTAGTTCATGCATTTGTTGGTGAAATTTCCTTACCCTCTAGCCAAGATGGCCAATAAGAAAAAAAACTAAATATGACACACAAACACTGACACAATTTTAAAACCCCAAATAAATACGACACCGATAATGTTGTAACCGATAGTGCTGTGCATCGACAATGCTACACACCACTAGTGTTTTGCACTGACAATGATGAAAACACAAAAAATAAACCAGAACAGAACGTATCATTATTAGCGTAACCAAAAATTAAATAGAAAATAAGACTAACGCCAACTTAAACTAACAACACACACCATTTCTCTTGTCGTTGTTGGGTAGTTGCCATTGTGTTAAATTTCATGCTCACATTATATTTAGATGGAATGCAATTCAATTAAGAGATCATTGTTTCGAAATATACTTAATTAAATTAAATGATTATTTATTTTTTGAGGTAGCCATGTTTTCTATGCACTTTTCTTATGCTCATTTTCCAATGATCGTTACATGTAACAATATATTTTCTATTCATTCACATACCATTGTTTACATCTTTCACTTTAAATGACAACCTTCTTTATCACAAATAGGGATACGTCAAATGGTAATGAATAGAATCAGTATAATTATAGCTTTCCCTTTGTGTTAGTTTCTTATTTTATTGAGGTAAATACATGTTTTCCTGAATGATACGCCAAAGTAAGGTCTTTCTTGCTCACATGAGCTGGTATGAATAGAGAAAATCTATGCTTGGAAATAATATGAATAGAGGGAAGGCTCATATTTTCCAACATCTTAGTAATCATGCAAGTTATTATATAATAATAATTATGTATGTAAACATTATATATTATGTAAATATTAAAATTGATAAGCAAATCAATTTTGTTTGATAGAAAGATCTAAAACCATAAGTAAGAAAGTACTCTCATATCGACTGGGATTACCACTATGCAGTTGCTTTTGTTCATGATTGCATACTATAACAATCAAGTAGTGATGTATCAAATACAATTCCAAGATAAATTCTATCATGTATGAAAACTCATAAGTGAGAAGCTATTACAAAATTTAATCACCTTTAGGGAGGGTTTCCACTATTCTCAATGCAAATATTTACCATTAATTCCCTATATCAGAAGTAAGTAAGGAGATCTCGTGGATGGATTAAGAAGATAGGTTTTTTTTTTTGGAAATTTTATCTATTTTTCTTAAGTATTGGGATATTATGCATAAGGTGGTCAACACTACATACAACAAGTTGTGTAGATGCTCCACAAAATACGCAGAGGTGTGATGAATGTCTAAGATTACTGCATAGTAATTGCAATATTTTTTAGTCGTCAGAGTATCCACAAGTTATGCAAGTCGATTATATATGGGTTAATGTGGTGATTGAGTTAGGTACGGTTCAACGACGATTGAGATTTTTCATGTATGAAGACAACTCAACCAAGTGAGTTAGTAAGTGAGTTTTCTAGAGATTCCCTAAAGTCGAGTAAGGAAGACCAACACTATATTAGGGGCTATAGTTGATGATTGAGGGTTCAACTAGTTAATGGTACATTCCAATTTGTTGGATGTTTTTCAGTTGGATGATCGATGGCAGATGATATTTTGGCTCCACTTTATTTTGCACTGTTAATTTTATCTGATACTTTCCTTGTTCTTTGACTAGTTCTGTTGAGATAAATGTAATGAGGCTCTGACATGATGTCAATTTGTGGATATTTTCTACTCTATGTTGGAATGACTTTGGCTAGTAGCATGATATGAATGATCACATCTTTTGTTTTAACTATCGATCATATGGAACTATTGTACATTTTCCTTGCTGATGTTTAATATAAATATAAGCCATTCACGAGTTTGTCTCATATTTATGTTTATGTTGTTTAAATGTTTTTTGTGTCAATGGTGAAATCTATAGGTGGACGCTCGCCCATCTATGCAAGGTCACTAACAAATATATGTATAAATACTTTTTATGTGCTATAAATAATTGTGTCACCCTATAATGAATGAGCCTTTTTCTTTTTACTATTTTACGTCTGAGTTAATTATGTGCATAAGCGATGAACATCTGTGAGAAATTTACTTTGTTGTCTAAACCTTATCTTATGCGTGACCAGTGTTTGTTGTAAATGGTTGGAATACTTTAGTGCATGCAGTAGGGGTTTTTAAATGTCTTTGGGTCTAATGCATTTATCTATGACATATGGAATTTTTTCTTGTTTTGGTTGGGTTACCTTGATCCAGAACTGTCTTTGTTTCCCTTATCTCCTTGCTTAACCTTAAAATGTTTTGCAAACTCATTATAATACCTCGAGGGAACCTTTGTCTGCTGGCAAGCGTTGAAAATTCCAGTTTCTATGAAGGTTTTGTTGGCATATTCCCAAACTTTGGGTCACTTCCCCCACGTGCAACCAAATGGTTTCGTTGTCGAGAATTGAAGGCCTGTGGTAGAAAAGAGGATGTGGAATCCAGCCAGAGAATAAATTGAATGGTGGTTGGACCGAAAACAATATGAGTTCATAGTAGATCAAACTAGGAACCTACATATTACTCTAGAAGATTGGTTGCAGAGATATTTGTTTTCTTATTTCCATGAAATCTTCTTCGCAGAGTTCCCTGTCATCTTGTGGGAGTGGCTCAAATGCTAGGCTGAGTGAAGAGGACTAAAAACCTAGTTAGCGCTTTACAATTGGATGCTAAAATTGTTGCATAGAGTAAATACTATAAGTAACTCCATATCTAGGGCCATTGATTTTTGTTTGACTAGAGTGTTAGAAGGATACATGGTAGAATTTGCAGTAGAGTCCACCCAATCCTTCACCTCAATAAAACTTGACGTTATATTGTGATTCATATTAAAATTTGACATTATTTATTATCATTTACGTCATAACTGTACCATTTATGTTCTTCCCAAGAAGGAAAACCGAGAATATAATTGGTTGCAAGTTTAGAGAATCATCATTGTGTCTAATTGTGTAAATATTTAATTTTTGAATGTTCCTATCTTTTGCTAGTATGATCATTCTCATCAGTAAAACATTTTTGTAATTCTAAACTAGACTAGTCTGACTACACAAGACATTTTTGAAATTCACAAATTTACAAATTGGACAAAAATAGTATAGCGAGATTGTAATTAAATAGACAAAACTGCTCCATCAAATGTGTAAACTTCGGATGTGCATCCTTCACTATCTACGTTTTCTTGTCTTCCTATTTCGATACCAAGTCATTGTTTTTGATAAAAGAATTTAAAAGAGTCCCATGGTATAATGATGAGAGCTGGAAATGTTGAATATGGTTTGCATCTACAAAGAAATTGCTTTTGTATGATTCAGCGATATGCGGTTGGTAGTACAATCCAGGCCAAAATGTGGGCATATAAGGCATAGTTTACTGAGTCAACAATTTAATTTTTAGGTTTTGCGTTTTATTTTTTGGCGATCATTTTCCGGGTACTCATAAATCCTCGCGACGGAGGCACAAAAAGACGAGGTTGAAATCGTCAACTCATTAGACTACGTCGTTCATATAATGCACACGAGTCTCTCACAACTCAATTATACTACAACCTTTATAATTTAAAATAGTTATATAATGCTATAGGTTGAATTTATTTGTAGTTAGTGATAATAAGGGAATAACTTTGAAGGAAAGGGTTAAGGTTACATTTAGGATTACATTCTAATTTCAAAATTTAATTTCCTTTAGTTTTTAAATATATATATATATATATATATATATATATATATAAACTAAAGGAAATTAAATTTTGAAATTAGAATGTAATCCTAAATGTAACCTTATATTTATATATATCTATATATTAAATATAATTTTTTAAATATTTTACATATAATTTTTTTTTCAAATTTAGAATTATTCCAAATACTATAATTTATATAAAATGTATATGGAGAAAACTTAGTGGGATTATTTACTTATTTACATTTTATATAAAAATTATATGGAGGAAATTTCATAGGATTAGTTATGATTTCATCTGTTAGACATTATTATTCTGTTTTTCTTTTTTAAAAGGAAAAGGTGTAATGGTTCAAACAATTGCAATAAGTTTTTTAAACACCATCAAAATATAATGTCATTTTACATATCATTGCAATGTCCTAGACTAAAAAACAAAACAAAACAAATATAATGTATAACTAATGATTGAAGCACACATACATTATGATGTAGAATACCAAATTTGCAAAATAACGCAAAAATAACATTATTTGTAAAAAAAAATGATTATTTAAATTGAATATTATTTATCCCACGTTGATTTTTTTATAATGAAGAATCAAACCTACATTGAATCAAGTTCAATACTTAGTATCCAATTTCGTGTCTACATATTGAGTAAGCATAAAGAAAACATGCATGTAGTATTCACAAATCCAAGCAAATAGGTGTAGGCAGTAAATGAAAAGAAGCACAATAGGTAGTAAATATAGGAAAGCTAAGTAGATAGAAAGAAGATCCTCCCATGGAGCCAATGAAAATTAGTAGACACCTTTTGTAACTCCAAGGTTAAAAAAGTTGTTGATGGTGGAAGATATGAGGCCATGGAAGAACCTGCCTTGTCTTTCATCTCAACATCTAGAGGTTGATTGTTTGCTTGGCCATCTAAGGTCTCCAAAGAGGCTAGTGCTTCATATCAGTTTTTCCCCACTACCTTCCTTTTTGATTTATTTTCATATGATGGAGGTTTCTTAGGGTTTCAATGTTTATTTTCAACCCTAGTAAAATCATTCTTGTATTGAGTTGAGGACACTTTTGAGTTGTCATTCATGGCCATCAAAAGAAATATCGATATAAGTGGCCATATTTTTGGCACTGGTGACATCTAAAAGGTATATGCTCATAGCCAAACATCTATTTTCTTAACTCATCTTGGTAGTAGATGCCAATTGACTCTGGGAAGTGTTCTAAGATGTCCATATACATGCATATTCAGGCATAGGAGATGTATCTAGCTTGCCTTGTTGCTTCTGATATTTTAACAAACTATCCCAATGCATTATCAAGATCAATGAGGATTTCTTCATATATTAAATTCCATGTATATATATATATATATATATATATATATATATATATATATTCTGAATAAGTCTATTTCTATTTATATAACATAATAATACATGGCGACCGTAGCCTCAGCTAAGTGAGCCTTAGAGCTGGGTATAAGCTATAAAAAAAACATGATTCTGGACTGCCCCTGAGGGGGAAACCAGTCCCTTAGATAATTGTCTTGCTTCCCACTTAGGGGAAACCGACATTAAGTTCAGAAAATAGACAACATTTTTCATTCTCAACAAAAAAGAGATTATCAAAAAAAAAAAAAAGACCCATGAGACCTGGGTTTCGGAGCCATATTCCTGTAGAGGTTACTGTGTTTACTTATCATTTGCAGAAGAGGGAGGTTCCTCCTCGAGGAGGCACCTGTATTCGTCACTGCTACCATCTTCATCTTCAGTTGCTGCACAGGTGGATTTTCCAGCTTCACCATGCAGCTTTTCCTTGGTGTCGTCCCTTTGACCAGTCTTGCCAGCACTTTCCATCCCCGACGAAGCTCTCTCGTTCTTGGAGTCGTCTTTGTCCTGAGGGTTTTGCTGAACAGGCGCGCCTGAAGTGGTAGAGCTTTTTGCTTCCTCCTAAAGGGTGACCGTGATGAAGGTGGTGATAATAGGTTTGTCCATGGTGCAAGCGAATTGAAACTCAGCTCTATGGGTGGTTTGGCGAAGGGAAATTTTCGCAGTTGGAGTGGAGTAAGGGGTGGCTAAAGGTTGAGAGGTTGGTTGCAAAGGAGACGCAATGTCATGAGGCTGGGAGCCATGGAAAGGGTGTGCCTGCCGAGCAAGCCTGGCTCTTCCTCATTTTCTTCGGGTTTCAGGGTAGTGGCCATGAGAGAAGTCAGCGAAGGAGGTATCAAAACTGGAGGTGGACTGAGAACGAATAGCTCTGCCTCAACTGCTGTCACGTCGACTTCTCATTCTCTATCTGAGGCGAGGCATTCTTACAGTGGTGCTCGGACGGGAATGGCGTTGCTCAAGTTCAGGCGAGGAGTGAATTGCAAGAGGCCAAGAATTCTTGCAACAGAGTGAACTCTGGGTGTGGTGGAAGTCTGGCGTTATCTTGATGCATCCGAGGAGAAAGCAGTGTCTTCATGTATGCCTTCGAGTGCTTGGCTCAACGCTACGAGGAGGACAAGCCATCTCTGCGGAGCGGGAGACAAGAAAGCAAGGAGGGAATGAACAAAGAGCCTGTGCAACGGAGGCATAATGAACCAGAGGAGCTCAGAATTTCGGTGGTGGTGAATATTAATGACGCTAATGCGTTTATGGCTGGCGATATTAATGGGCAAGCTAATGCACCTATGGGTGGACATATGGCCACTCCATTCGCACCACTTCGAAAACCTTCCATGGACGTATGTCCCATCTACATTAATGTTCATCCGCATCGAGAAATATTAAATTCCATGTTAATAAACAAACTTCCCATAATTTTTTTTTTACTAAAATTCTATATCATATATAATGGGTAATTTTGAATTCATCATAGATATAATGGTGAATAATGAGGAGTTTTTCACCATTGAGAAAGGTTCAATTCCTGTGAGGGTCAAACATGGAGCCATGGGAACAGGTTGAGGTAATGGTTGAATGTGTGGTTCCACTAAAAAAGTCTACAGTAAATGGTTTCATGAAACATGCATACATAAGTGGATCAAAACTCACTCTCATATCCTGAATTTTAAGTCAAAAGAACTTTAGCTAAAATGGTTACTTACGTTCAAGCCTTTGGACACATGTTGCAATTAGCTCTTTTATGGAATTTATGAAATAGTTCTATATAAGATAATTTTGAAATATAAACATTGAAAATTTTAAATAATTATGAATATTAAAATAATTTTTGAAAAATATTTTAATATTAAATATTTAAACATTAATAAAAAAAATTATGTTATAATTATAAATTAGCATGAAAAATAAAAAATTAAAATGAAGTATGTTAAAATATATTTATTAATAATTTATAGAAATATTATTATGATATAACTTTTAAAGGTATTTTTGTTTTATATTAAAATAAAAATAAAAATTATTTTAAAGAGAAGTTTATTTAAAAAATATTGAATATTTCTGTAGAATATAACTATATTGTTTTATAAATAATTTTTAAAATTTGATTAAAATGAATAATTAAAATTTAGTATAATTGGTTAGGTTTTGTTATTAATAATTTATATAAATATTGTTTTATTATAATTTTTAAAAATATTTTAATACTCTATAATATTTAAATATTGTATTATATTCTAATTTTTTTTTAAATATTGATATAATTATATTTATTATAAATTAATATAAATATATTATATAAATATTTAAAGTTTTAATTTTAATTATATTTAAAATAATTAAGTAGGAGGCATGATGTCTTTTTATTTCACAAAGGGTAGCCACAAAATATCAATTTAGAAATTGAAAATTGAGGAAATACCCAAAAACATATGTAAAAAAGGGTAGTTTTTTGTATTTTTTTTCTTTACTTTTTTAAATAATTAAAATAATGGAAATTTACAAATAAGGTTTATTATACAAATTCAATAATAATATTGTTTTTGTTTTATGATATTGGTAAATATATGTTTAATGAGGTTATTTGGGGTACTTGGGTGGAATGGTGGGTTTCAAAAAAATATATATACCAAAAAAATTAACTTTAAAAAGATCAATAGAATTCAAGATAATGATGAAGGGAAAATAATAAAAATATGATTTTAATTGTATTTTTGACTTATCTCATTATAGGTTTACTCAAATGTCAAGTGTAAACAAACATTGGATGCAAAATTAAATTACACATCCAATGAGTACCCACTATGCATACTTAAGTGTAGAACCATATCGAAGGAAATTGAGAATGCAAGAAAATATGTGTTCTACATGTTTTTTTTCATATATTTTCAATTTTCTTTGATATAGATTTACTCAGAAGTATGCAAAGTGGATACTCGTTGGATGTGAAATTTAATTCTGCATCTAATGGGTACCTACACTTAATATTGGAGTAAACATATAAAGAGATAAGTTGAAAATACAATAAAAACAAAGTAGTTTCCTATCTCTTTCTTTAAAATCCATCTCTTTTTTTTGTGAATTACTACTTTATATTACTCAAAAAACAATTTTACAAATATATCTGCTTTGAACATGGAGGGTAGAAAACACCTCAACATACTCCCATTGATACTCAGAAACATAAAAGACTCCCATGATCAGAATTCCATTGATGCCCAAAAATAAAAAAGGCTCCTATGATCAGAATAAATAAAGTTCAAGTCCATACAAGACCTAAATCCTTTCTACCCAAATGTTCTAGACATAAATACAAACAATAATGCCCATACAGGGTCATTGGCTATAGTTGACAAATACACAAATCCGACAAGATATTCATAAGAGGTGAGACCAAAATACCATGACTAGAGCACTAATAAATGAATTCAGACTAATGAGTCGCATTTGTCCCTGATGAAACACCACTAATAGCCAAAAGACATGACAAGAACTGAGAAAAGGAAGCTCAAAACCACCATATACATCCACAAAAACATAAAGGTATCACATCTAGCCATTAACATAAAAGATAAGTTATAAGGGAAATATAATAGAGTCCACATTAAAGCGTGTTAGAGCCATCACGTAAGACGTAATTCTATGACCAACCTATGTCACCATAATATGTAGACAAAGAGGATAACAATTTTCTGACATAAAACAAAACTAGAAGCACCACGAGATCTCCAAGTCGCACCACCCACCAACCATGCTCACTAGTCACTTTCGAAAGACGATATATTTTTTGGAATCCTTGCATAGGATCTAGGAGGGTCCATCAATTCTCCACTGTCTGAGTCACAAGAAATATGGCTCTCCATGCTAAATGAGAATGAGTTTTGTTAAGGAAAAACCTATGGTTCCATAGCATTCTCTTGACATCCTCCACTAAAGAAATTATTGCAGGTTTTAACCCTGAACGGAAATTATCTACACACGAATCTTATAACAGAAAATAAACAATAGCAACAGAATAAAACAAAAAATAGATAAACACAGAGATTTTCCCCTGGATCCCAAATCAAGACGACCAGCTTGATATTTCATTATATTCCTTTTAGTGTTACAACTTATATATATATATGCCGAAGCATACATAAACCCCAATCCATTAACCCTGGATTAGAACGTAACCGTAGTTCCCTTGAACGGATCTACAAAATACCAGGGGCTGAAAACCATCGTACCCCAAAACCATGTGCAAACTCATGCACAAAACATGGGTGGGTCCACCTATGAGTGGGACCACATACTAAAAAGAATTTTTGCTGGGGCACTGCCCCGCACCCTGACAGGGGGGGCTACCGCCCCCCCTATGACCCCACTGTTGCGCCCGGCGCAACGTATAGTGCATGGATCTAGTCGTGAAAAGAATATAACACATACCCCACAGTCTCCCACTTGTTGTTTTCTTTCCACAGGGGGCCACAAGAGAGCTTAGTCATTGGGCCAATTCTTCGACACCCATTGTTTCTCTACACCAAGAGAACTTCTGAGTGCTCACAGACTTCGTCAATGCATCTGCAACATTCTTCAAAGTGTCCACCTTTACCAGTAACACCCTTTTAGCTTCAACCATATCTCTAACAAATTGATATTGAACATCAATGTGCTTTGTCTTTGGATGATAAGCAGGGTTCTTAGCCAATGAAATTGCACTTTGGCTATCACAGTCTATCCTTATAGCTTGTTGTACCAACCCCATACTTGAACACATTCTCTGCAACCAAACTGCTTCCTTGCTTGCATGAGTAGCTGCTATGTATTCTGCCTCTGTAGTTGAAAGTGCCACTACAGACTGTCTTTTACTCATCCAACTGATTGCACCTCCAAATAGGAAAAACACATACCCACTTGTAGATCTTCTTTGGTCCAGATCTCTCGCCCAGTCTGTAGCAACAAAACCACGAATATCCAACATTATTTCCAACCTTGGTCTTCCCTAGTAGCACAAGCCATAATCACTAATGCCACATAAATATCTGAAAACCCTCTTCACTGTTGTCCAATGCTCCTTCCCTAGGTTTGACATAAACCTGCTCAATACTCCCACTGCATGTGCAATTTCTAGTCTAGTACATACCATTGCATACATTAGGCTACCCACTTCACTTGCATATGGAACACGGCACATATCCTCCTCTTCTTCTTGTGTCTTGGGACACTATTCAGCATACAACTTTACACCTACAGGAATAGGAACATTCACCAGTTTACTATCCTGCATATTAAACCTCTACAATATAGTCTCGACATACTTCCTCTGGTTTAACCAAAGCTTCCTCTTTTCCTGATCTCTCTTAATTTCCATGCCCAAAATATAGTTTGCAGCACCAAGATCCTTCATGTCGAATTTGGAGAACAGTTGGGTCTTCAAATCTTGGATAATTTCTTTGTCATTTCCAATCAACAACATATCATCCACATACAAGACCAAATAAATAACATAGTCACCAATTAGTTTAAAATAAACACAATGATCCTCCTTGCTTCTGGTGAAGCCAAGTCCCCGTATATAGGTATCAAATTTTTGATAACACATCCTTGGTGACTGTTTTAACCCATACAGAGACTTCTTCAACCTGCATACCAGTTCTTTCTTATCCTTCACCATAAAGCCTTCAGGTTGCTTCTTGTAGATCTCCTCTTCTAGATCCCCATGAAGAAATGATGTCTTCACATCCATCTATTCTATCTCAAAATCAAATGCAGCAGCAACAGATAAAAGTAATCTAATAGAAGTAACTTTGGCAACGGGAGAAAAAATATCACCAAAATCATTTTTTGGCACCTGGGAATAACCTTTTGCTACCAATTGAGCTCTGTATTTCTCCACCTTGTCTTCTACATTCATCTTCTTCTTAAACACCCATTTTCTCCCGATGGGCTTCCTTCCAGCCGACAACTCCACCAAATCCCATGCCTCATTTTTATGCAAGGATGCCATTTCATCAACCATGGCCTCCTTCTAGAGTTTTCCATCCTCTGAATCTACTGCCTCCCTGACAGTTCTGGGATCATCATTAGTTATAGTTAAGGAAAAACCTAAACAGAAAGAAGATGGACTATACCTTTCTAGTTTCCTTCTTTCTCGAACTGATCTTCTCAAAGCTGGGGTTTGTGGCTCTTCCTCTTCTGAATCTTATTCTATTGTAGAGTCTGATTCATCCTCCTTTAGCTCAAACTCTATCTTCTCAGGTTCCTTTGGTAAGATTTCATGTTTAACAACATCTTTCACCTCTCTAAACACCACATCTCGGCTGTGCACAACCGTCCTTGTTTCTGGGTTCCAAAGCTTGTAACCCTTTAAACCATCCTTATACCCAATAAATATTACCTCATGTGGATTATTATCCTCCAACACTGATGAAGGTGATCTGTTAACTAAGTAACATGCAGTCTCCACTGCCTCTGCCCAGAATTCTTGTCCTAACCTGGTACCACTTCCTTTTCCATTAATGTTCTGTTCATTCTTTCTGCAACTCGATTTTGCTGAGGTGTGTATGGAGTAGTCTTCTGTCGTGCTATGCCACACTTCTTACAGAACTCTTCAAATTCCTTCTTGCAGAACTCCCCACCATTATCTATCCTGAGTGCCTTTATCTTCTTCTTTGTTTGGTTTTCCACCATAGCCTTAAATTCCTTAAATTTGTCAAAGACTTCAGATTTCTTCCTCAAGAACTATATCCATGTATTCCTTGAGAATTCATCTATGAATGAAACATAATTACCACAATTTCCTAGTGATGCGTACAGTCCAAACACATCTTCTTACAAGTTCCATCTTGTTCACCTCTGCTTTGAGAAGGAAAAATGTTCAGTTCTATTTGTAACATGTGCACAATGTTGAAGTAAGAAATCTGAGAGAAATTAGAATGTACCTTCTACCCTTTTGTTTCTATCAGTGTCAAGAAGCCCTTCTCTCTAATATATTGACCTTTGAGTACAACATAGTCTTTCTCCAGTGTTAGGCATCCTCCACTTCAGGGGATTATTGTTACACCCATCAATAACAGTGCTACCTTGTAGCTTGTACAGAGTTCCAGTCCAAACTCCCCACATTAATACTAGTGCTCCCCGAACCATCTTGCAGGCATCTTTCTCGAACACTGTTTTTACACCTGCATCATCCATCTTGCTTACAGAAATCAGATTTCTGGCCAATGCAGGAATATGCAGAACACCAGGAAGTGTTCTAATCCTCCCACCTTGCAGCTTCAACTTGACCTTTCCACATCCGACGATTCTGGCCTTCCTATCATCCCCTAGGAAGACATCACCACCATCATATTTCTCATACTCGCAGAACCACTCCCTATGGGGAGTGAAGTGAAAGGATGCACCTGAGTCAATCAACCATGACTCATGATCTACATGTGTATTTGAAGAAGAAGGCAAATACACATCACCTTCACTCAAGGAGTAGTTTTCTCTCTGTGTTAGAGACATCCTTGAATCCTTTTCTTTCTACGGGCTTTTGGGTGCACTCCTTTTTGTAGTGCCCTTCCTTTCCGCATTTCTAGCATACCTTTAGAAACTTTCCAGGAGATTTAGATCTCCCTCTAGATTTGGATCTCCCACTCGAAACCTTATTCTTGTTTCTGTTTTGGGACCTTCCTCGTACAGATAAGGCATCTCCATTCTGGCCCTCCATATTTCTCCGTCTCATTTCCTTCGACAACAAGGCTGAGACAATGTCATCAAAATTAAAGGTAGTTGTATTGCTACCTATTGCAATAACTAGACTGTCCCACGAGTCTGGTATAGAACACAACAAACTGATGCACTTATCTTCATCTAAGATTTTAATATCAACAGATGACAGCTAACTTACCACAGTATTGAAGGCGTTCAGATGCTCCGTCATCGAGTCTCCATCCTTCATCTCCCGGGTTACTTAACTTTTTAGCAGAGACAACATTACGAGACTTGAATTGGTACAAAGTCCGTCGTCGCTTCCCCAGATACATTCAACAATACTGAATCCAAGACACACAACCGTATTGTGCTCTTAGCCTTCTGATCCAGTTTCTTCCAGTCTTCATCTGAAATTGCCTTTGGTTAGGTACCTGGATCTACCACGAACCACTGATCTTTATCCACCAGCAAATCCTCCATCTTGAGCTTCCACAACTCAAAACTATGACTATTAAATTTGTCGATCTCTATCTTTCCGTCCCTCGCCATCTTCTTTCAATGCAAGAATTGATCTCACAGATCTCTCACTGAACAGGGTCTACCTCAGGCCCAAGCAAAAAAAAAAAAAACCCTCAGCAGTAAAGGCGTCCCCTTGAAGCCGAAACAGCTCTGATACCAAATGTAGGTTTTAACCCTGAACAGAAATTATCTACACACGAATCTTATAACTAAAAATAAACAATAGCAAGAGCATAAAACAAAAAATAGATAAACACAGAGATTTTCCCCTGGATCCCAAATCGAGACGACCAACTTAATATTTCATTATATTCTTTTTACTGTTACAACACATATATATACATGCCGAAGCGTACATAAACCGCAATCCATTAACCCTGGATTAGAACATAACCGTATTTCCCTTGACCAGATCTACAAAATACCAGGGGCCGAAAACCATCGTACCCCCAAACCATGTGCAAACTCATGCACAAAACATGGGTGGGTCTGCCTATGAGTGGGACCGCATACCAAAAAAAAATTTTGCTGGGGCGCTGCCCTGGACCTCGACAGGGGGGGCGGTCGCCCCCCTGTGACCCCCCTACTGCGCCCGGCGCAACGTACAATGCATGGGGCTAGTGGTGGAAAGAATATAACACATACCCAACAATTATATGTTATTTCTTAACTTTTTTGTCCCTCAATACTAGGACCAATAAGGTCTTCATTTGTCAATGAAGAGCTACTAATTTTAGATACTACTTCCTCCTACCCCTCGTGTGCCTAGGGTTTGGAACCTAAGCTGACATGTTATTTAAAAGCTCAAAATCCGATAGTCATTGCCTTTCTCCCCCTACTTTGGACTCGAGCACTTGGATTTTGTTATGAGTATGAGGCGGAACTGCATTGAAATATGTGGTCATTGAGTTATGGGAAAATATTATTTCCCCTCTTTTCCTTGGTTGAGCCCTGCCAACACCTCCTATTCTAGACCTCGGTCTTTTTCTAGGTGGCATTGTAGAGTCTCGGAGATGAGACTTAATACCACTGCAATGATTACCTCTACCTGCAAAAGAGCAAAAAGATCGACTCAACCCATTGTTTGCAATACCATGGAACTAATGGACCAACTCATCACAATAAAACTAGAAAAAAGACATATCCTTAACAGAGGACACACTAGAAATGGAAAAGGATAAGACATCATCAACCAAGTTTTCTAGGTCCTCTAGATCCTTTCACCCTTGACCATTAAATAGGTAAATAACAACACCAGGACACCCAAGAGAGCGCAACTAAATGCTAAATTCCATCCACCAACCCTTAACTTGCCACAAAAATAAGCCAACGCAAATGGACCCAATATGACTTGCAAACCCCACTTTAAACCAAGAGACGAGGACCAAAGAAAAACCTTGACAACTAATTAAACAAACCCTCACAACAATAACCCTAAACCAATAAAGAAGATTCATACACAGAAAGACGACCTCAAAGCACATATGACTAGACTCTCTAGGATGTCTAAAATGGGGAACTTGGAAAAACAGAGATGTGACCTCACAGAGCGTGATACGCATAAAACTCAATGGCCCCAATAAAATCTCTAGAGTAGAGGCTTCCGCTACCCATGAACATAAATAGGTTTCAGAGGCAACCTAATTAACCACACATTGTTTACACAGAATAACATGATTTCCTAACTAACCATCAAAACTCACCATTACCCACAACATCAGGATCCTCACACATTCCAATTGCACATATAAAACGTTCCAAGAGGCCAAGTGCCTTACCTTGACTCCTTGGAGCTCATTGCAAATAACCCCACTATACATCAAAACCCATAAATAAACCACTAGCCAACTATGACCATGCATGTGAGGGCAGGTCACATCCTCCCTCTTTAATGCTTGATATGTACTCAAGGGCGGTGGGCACATCACCCAAGGCCATATCTCCTCTTTCCATTACACCCCCTTCGGGGACCATCTCTTATTTTATTATTTTCCTTAGAAGACCCATTTTAGACTTCAAATTTATACTAATGTGTTACCATCTAGGTCATCTAATAACATAATGAACTATAAGGCGTTCATGATATTATGTGAGTATGGTACTAGCAACCTCACTTTAATTCTAGAACTAGTAACCTCGCTCCAACACTAAGAAGAAGGCTAATTTATTATTTAGAAACATATATATTGTCATAATAATACATATGAATAGGAGTAAGCTATATATGTTTTTTTTTTTTAACAAAAATGGGTAGAGAGATATATTAAATTCTGGCCAAATTGCCTCAAAGCTGGTTACAAAATGCTAAGCAAATTTCAGATATCTCCGATACTAGGATCAGAGTGTATTTTTCTTTGCTAGCCCAAAGGTTCTTACAAACAATTTTCCTGGAAATCGCCTCTATCTTCCCCGCTTTAAAAATGCAGACAAACTACTCCAATAAAAGGCTGTAATACATAAATGACAGGTAATTATGGAATGGGGTCCCAACCTTCTACTCCATCTCTGAGGATGACTCAGAGGGGGAGGTGAACAACTTTATTAGCTTCAACGTCAGCATCTTTATTATTGTCTCTCTTGACATGGAAGAAATTCAAGCTCTGGAAGGATTTCATCAGGGTTCTTATTCTGCTGATCAATCTGGACAATCTTAGATCAGAAGGGGAAGAACAATCAACAATGGTTTTTATGATATACTGGGAATCGCCCATCACAATTGCATCACAGATACCAAGGGAATTAAGTTGCTTAAGGCCTTGGAGAAGGGCCAGGGCTTCAGCTTGTATGCTAGTATTGAAGCCCACTCCCCAGGCATATCTAAGTACAGTGTTGCCATCTGCTTTTTTAACTACTCCACCAGCTCCAGAGCTGCCCAGATTTCCTTTCGCTGCCCCGTCGAAGAAGAGAATGATATGCGCCTGCTTTGTGCAAAAGGCCAAGAAATGAGTAGCGTTAAGTCTAATCTGCCAAGAATTGAGAGGAGGGAGAGGTCTGATAATATCGACGAAGCGGAGATCAAGAGAATCGCTCCAAACAGCATCGTGATCTCTCAAGCCTGCCCCGTCCAGTTGATCACCAAGACACTCCTTCAGCTGGATTTTAATGTTAACCCAAACAATCTTGTGGTCTCTTTTCTTATCTCTGAAGATCCTCTTATTCCTTTCCAACCAGGTATGCCAGCAAATCAGTTTAGGGAGAATGCACCAGGCAGCTTTGATATGAAAATTATGTGGAGAGCCTCCTGGGTACAAACTCAACCAGTTCGAAAACAGGTCGGGAATGCTAGTTGGGAGGACGAAGTCCAGACTCCAAGGGCCTAAGGCCTCATTCCAAAGGTCTATCACAAAATTGCAATTGAGCATCAGATGCGCAGCAGACTCTGCGTTATCTCCACACATCGAGCATCGAGAGGGGCCTAGATAACCTCTTCTCTGCAATCTATCATCTGTCAAAATTCTTTGATGGCAAAGGAGCCAACAGAAGGAGTCAATTTTGGGCAGCGAAGACTGGGACCAAACCCCTTTCCATGGTTTCGGATTTGCAGGGACGTGGGGAATTGATGAGATTTGCCTGTAGCCCTGAGAAACAGTATAGCATCCAGGGGTCGGACCCCAACCTCGGGCATCCAATTTTCTGCTGTTCAAGGGAGCCTTGCCGTTTAAAAAGGCTAGGAAGATTGCAAACTCTTTGGACAGGCCCTGGGGCACCTCGATGTTAATCCAACTATGCCATTTACCGTTTTCCCAATTGGAAATATCCCACAAAGTAATGTAGCCTGCTCTATGCATCCAGTCCTTCAATAGATCTAGAGATCGATCATCAACCAGAGGATCACAACCCATAATACGATCCTCCCAGATTCTAATTTGCTTGCCATTGCCAGGAATCCAGTGTGCATGTTGGGTTATTATGGAGGAGGATTTAGCACAGAGCTTTTGAATTATCGAGCCAGAGTTTGCTACGGGCTGGTCCAAACACCTTTTCCTCTGTCCACGAAAGTACTTCTTCCACAAGGCGAGTTGTGCCCACCCCGATTTAGGGGCAATAATCCTCCAACTCAGCTTAGCTCCCAACGCAATGTTCTGCATGCAGATATTCTTAAAGTTCAATCCACCTTCTAATTTGTGCATGAAGATTTTGTTCCAGCTTATTAAGGGGATTTTCTTTTCGTTAGCTTTCCCGCCTTTCCAGAAGAATTTTCTAATGTGATCCTCCATTTTCTTCATAATTCCAATGGGAGCCAGCATCACAGCAAACTGATAGATGGGAAGGCTGTTTAAAACTACTTTAATAAGCACAGTCTTACCAGCCAGATTAAGCCAGTTGTATCCCCAGGAATGGATCTTGGAATCAAACTTTTCCAGCAGGGGTAACCAGTCTCTGTTGACAGGACATTTTTGAAAAATTGGGAGACCCAAATACTTGAAGGATGTCCAAGACGAGGATGTTACGAAGCCAAAGCAACAGGAAATGGCTTGCATCGTGATGGCAGGGGTATTCCAGCAGTAGATATTGCATTTTCCTTTATTGAGACTGCTTCCTGAGTCTTGACAGTAATCGTCAATCACTTCTTTAAATCTTTTGGCAGAGGACACTGAGGCAGCACCCAGTAAGAGGGAATCATCCGCAAATAAGGCATGGTTTATATTGTTGACTCCTCTCGCAATATTCAGGCCCATTAAATCTTGCTCCTGTTGTTTTTTGTTCAAAAGGAAGCTGAGGACAGAGGCTTGGAGGACAAAGAGCAGAGGGGAAAGAGGACACCCTTGTCTCAGACCTCGAGAAGCTTTGAAGAAGTCTGTGGCCCTCCCATTCACCAGAGGGGCAATCCAAGGCTCACTGATACAAGCCTTAATCCAATTGATGAATTTGGGACCAAACCCAAATTTGCGCAGGACAGCCAGCAGAAAACTATGTCTCACTCTATCAAAGGCGTTTTCAAGATCTAACTTGACAACCATTCCTTTCTCTTTGCGAACCACACTGGAGTGAATCGCCTCTTGGACCAGGATAAAGTTATCCACAATCTGTCTACCCTGAATAAAGCCTCCCTCATTCTCCGGTATGATGCCTGGAAGGATGATTTTTAATCTGTTAGCAATAACCTTCGTAATCAGCTTGTAGCCTATGTTACAGAGGGAGATTGGGCGAAACCTTCTGAAGGTGTTGGCGCCTTTCTCCTTGGGGATGAGGGCCAGAAAGGCCGAATTAGTGCTTCCCCCAATCTTTTGACACTCTTGAGATTTCCGAATCATTCTGCATAAGTCTTTCTCCACAATCTGCCAACAGAACTGCAGGAATCTGGCAGTAAAACCGTCAGGCCCTGGGGCCTTATCCGGTTCCATTGCAAAGAGGGCGCTTTTTATTTCATTGTTAGTGATCTCAGCTTCCAGGAGTTGGTTGTTTCTAACGGAAATGATGGTGGGCACCTCTTTCACAAGGATAGAATCATGACCCGAGTCCTCCTCTTCACTATAGAGATTTTTGAAGTGAGAGAAGGCAGCGTTTTTTATGCTTTGGATATCTCTATACGTAGAGTTCTCAACTTTAATTTCAGAGATAGAGTTGCAGCAAATGCGGGCCTGAGCTTGCTTATGAAAAAAGGATGAGTTTCTATCTCCCGCCTTGAGCCACAGACTACGGGATTTCAGTCTCCAATATTCTTCCTCAGCCAAGCTAGCTTTAAGGAGCATTTGCTGAAGATTAGCCTCCTTGTCAAGAATTTCTTTAGTGATCTCTACGTTTTCCGAAACCAGGTGATGCATCTCAAGATGTTGTTGTAACAGTTTCCTTTCCACAGCGGGGTTAGGTAAGGTTTTGACCCAGTCTTTAAGAGCATCTTTGACTCTCCTAAGTTTCTCCTCCCAAACAAAGAATGCAGAGCCTTTGACTGGGATCCTCCAGCTTTCTTTTATCAGAGGCAAGAAAGACTATTCCTTGACCCAATGAGAGTTGAATTTAAAAGGAATGGGACCTTGATTCAAATGTGCCAGCAGATCCAGCTTAATGGGGCGATGGTCGGAAACACTACAAGGAATAATTTGCATTCTAATCTCTAGACCAAGAAGAAGAAAAGAACTTTGAACAAGGAATCTGTCTAACCTTGCAGCGATATGTCCCGGGCCGATTCTTTTGTTTGTCCAAGTGTATTTTCCGGACAGAGGCTTAATGTCTATCATGTCCCAGTCTTGGAGCAGCTCCTCAACCCATTCCCGCGCCGGGTCCCTAACAATGCTTCCTCCCCGTTTTTCTGACAATGATAAGGTGAGATTTAGGTCCCCAGCTATAATTATGTTTGCCAAATCTTCAGCTTCTGCCATACCTCTCATAGAATCCCAGCAGTTCTTCTTCTCCCCTACACTGACAGGAGCGTACACATTGAAGAGGGAAAAGGTCACATCTGTTTCTACTTGCTGCAGTTTTGAGAACAGCCAATGGGTGTTTTTAAGTTCTTTGATCTTTATGAATTTGTTAGCATCCCAAATAGTGCCCAGCCCACCTGAAGCTCCTCGAGCTGAAACTACTTGCCCTTCACTTTTCTTCCATAATTTCTTACCTATCCGGAGGAAGGCATAGTCCTCCATTTTGGTCTCCTGGATAAGGAGCAGATCAGGAGATTCTGATCTAATCAAACTTCTTAAGGCTTCCTCTTTTATTCTACTCCCCATGCCCCTACAGTTCCAGGAGACGATCTTCATCACTTGTTTTTTGAATGTTGAGCTCCTCTGGAGCTCTGGGTCTGATTTCTATTCTTCTTCGGAGTATTTTCCAAGAGCTTCTCAAGGGTAGGTTGGCTTCCCTGGAGTTTGTCTTTGTAGGTCTCTTGCTCTCTTTTTTCCCGAGCAGATTTTCGGCCTCTCATTGATCTTCTAGCCGAGGTTTGCGATTCGCCTATTCCCCTTCTTCTTCTGAGGCCTCCGAGCTTTGCACTTCCTCAACCTCCTCTGTGGGTGTCTCTTTTGTCATGTCTGCATTACTGTCGGTTTGCTTTGATCCCGAGGGGGACTCTTTTTGGGGCGATCCTTCTTTCTGCATCTCTAACTCTTTGGTGTCTTCTTTTGCTGAGCTTAACTGGGTAAATTTATTTCCTTGGTCTTCCATGAGAGGTGTTTGGATCCCAGAGCCTACCTGGGGCCCTTTACCATTCATGTTGCCAGTTCTAGAGGGTTTGTGGGCAGTTTTGGTCCTTTTGACCTCAGTCCAACCATCCTCTTTTCCTTTCTCCACTTCGTTGTTCTTAGGACATCCTCTGGAAAAATGACCGTAAACATGACATTTCCGGCATTTGAATGGAAGTTGTTCATAGTCCAGCTTTTGCACATGTGTCCAGCATCCAACTCTGATCTTTATTGCCTCAGGCAGACCAGCCTCAAGGTCAACTTCAATGCAGATTCTAGCACAGTCGAATTGATCCTTACTGATTGCTCGATCAATGTATTTTCCCAAGGTGTTTCTGATGTGCTTAAGAGACTCATCATTCCAGCAATGTACTGGCAGGTTGGGCAGCCTAACCCACACAGGAACGGCTGTAGGGATGTCCACTACTGGATCAAAGTCGGGCGTCCACTTATTGAGGTACAACCCCTGAGGTCCCATGAAATAGGGACCGTTACGGAATATCAGTTGCTTATCATCTTTTTCAGAGAATTCAAACAGAAAGAAACCCTTACCCAAAAAATATGAAGTGACTCTGCCTTTAATCAGCGGCGCCCAGTTTCTAGAGACCCAGTTCTCTGTAGATTTGGGGGAGGGCCAGAGCCCAGTGAACTGACCCACCAAAGCCCGCTCAGCCAGAGAAAGGGCGACCTGAATCGGGCCCTCCGGAGCGAGTGAAATCTCAGGAATGTCATCTAAACGTTTCAAAAACTTTGAAGCCTCAGAAGCTTTCTTTTTAGGGAGGGATAACACGAGGTTGAGGAAGGCCTCAGCTTCAGAATTAGGAGGCGGAGGGGGCTCCATTGGAGCAGCACCGCCCAGGCTTGAGACGAGCTCACACCAAACCCTGCAACCAAGACATGGAACTACAAATCAAAGCGGCAGAGGAAGAGGCCCAAAGAGATGGCAAAAGCACCGCAAAAAGACACCACTCTGAGTCAAGGGGCCGCGATCCAACAAATGAATATCAAGGTGGGAAGGAAGGCGCCGCGCACAAGGGACAGAAAGCCACGCCGAATGAAAGCGCCGCGCACAGCCGAGGCACTGGTCGGTCGGCTCAATGTGACGTGCCGGACCAGACAAGGCACCGCGAAGCATAGGAATAGCTCAAGACGAGCAAACCCAGCGCCCAGAAGGAGAGCAAGAACCTTCGAAGCGGCCACAGGGCCGAGGCTAGGCCTCAGACGCAGAGAGCAACACAGTGGTTAGGGTTCCCGAGTTTTATTCCGAACATTCTTAGGAGTAAGCTATATATGTTATCATAATAATATATACGAATAAAAATAAGATTACATTTCAAAGTCAAAAAGAGTGAGTGTTAGATTATTCATTGAACATTTTTTATTTTTGCAAAAGGTTAATGGCTAGTTGCAAAAAAGGGTTAAAGAAATTATAATATGAAATTTTAAGGAAACAAATTGCCATACACATAATAATGGTATATAATTATAATCTTTAAGTTGATTTTTTGTTATTTAAAAAAAATACTAAAGAAATGTATAACTTAAAAAAATTATAAATAAAAATAAAGTGTAAAGTTTTTATTTTATATTACTTATTCAAAAATTATTATAAATATTTTAAAATATTATTTAAATATACTATTAATATAAATTTGAAAAACAAAATTAAAATTATTATAAAATAGATTTTAAATTAATTCAATTTTAATAAAAATAATATATATATATATATATATATATACACACACATGAGAGTATGAATCGGAGAAGAAGACCGTTAAATAGTTTTGAATGTGTATAATTGCGTTGCGGCTTAAGGTAATGAATTAATGAATTATTCGAGGTGGAACAGCAAGGCAGAATCAGATGGCATCGGTTGTGTTAATGAATAGGCATTGAGAGCATATCGGTTAATATGAAAATTGAAATGGACCGCAATGACATAAAACTATTACAGAATCTAACACGCCCTCCATGAGGAACATCTGTTTCAGCAGGCCTGCGCTTTACTCCAACAAAAGTAGGTGGCAGCTTTGGATTATGAACTGTGAAACACAACTCAAATTTGGTGAGAGAAATGGGTGTGTGTCGGTGGAAGCAAAACCATGGAGTACAGTGGTCCCCTAATTACTAAACCCATCCGTCCAACGATTCGTTAATTTCACAAAGTCGTATCATGCGAAGCTGATCTCTTCACATTTAAATACCCAAAAATATTAAATAGTTTAATTAATATTATTTTTAAACATTAATATATTATAATTACGCTGTAAACAGAAGTGATATTTTTACGCTGTAAAGCGTATTTATTTGAAAACAACTTTGCTAAATTGCTACGTGTACCATTCTCAACCCTTGAATGTAATGTTAGACGATTCAAATCATATTGACCGAACGATTAAAAACAGTTACAATTGTTAATCAGTTACAGGAAACGAACATTGAAATAAGTTGCTATGTCTTCAGTCGGTGAAAAATTCCTCGACGAGCTCTTGTTGCTACGTATGGTCTGCAGGCCGAGAGAGTGGATGCTGCACATGCACTGGTTCTTGCCCCTGCTCGTCCTGCACAGTCTCATTCCCGTTACACGACATTCCTCTGCCGAGAACCTCCGCGACCAGGGCGGCTTGACGCTCTTCAAACATTGACAATGGAGCAGACATTCCTCCTTTAGACTGCACTTTGGCAGAGCACGGTGGTGATTCGAACCCGGGGCATTGCTGCAACATTAATTGCCGCTGCTGCCGGGGAACGCGCAGAGCATGAGAGCAAAGCAGGGACCAACTGTTACGAATCTCGGTTTATCAGTTTCATGGCCAGAACTGGTCCGCCACGCCTGCCGACGAATCTATCTTTCAAATGCTTTGCTAATGCTTAGTTATTACTGATATACATTATAAAATTTGATATTTAATTGCAGGTTCATGCTTAGCACTGGGATACCATACTCTTGCTTACAATTCGCTACATTGTTATATCCCAGAGTCCATTACCCTTTAGTGTAGTGGTAACTAAGCTTGTTTGATGCCCTTCCACTGATAAGTGGCCATTCAAGTAAATTGAAACAACTTGGAATATTTTGAGTAGTCAAATGTTCGGCGTTCTTCATAAAATGTAACATCGGAAAAATCCGCCTTAAAGCATTTGTCATTATAATATTTCTCTGAAGGCGTATCTAAAAATTTTCCTTTGGAAATTATCTAAACTATTTTGTGTTAGTTATTCACATGTAAGTGATAAATTCCAATGCTTTTTCATGTGCAGGTCCTTTCTTGTAGCTATGACGGTTTTATTCATTGTATGGATATTGAGAAAGAAGTATTTGACATGATATACATGAACAACATGGATATAATGCTTTCAGCTATCTGTTGTCCACCAGATGGTTATCAATCCATTTATTTTGCTGAGGCATATGGTAAAATGAAGGTGCTTGATTTGAGGGTTGGGGGTGTTTCAAACTCCTATGATTTGCATGAAAAGATGATACACACGATAGATTTTCACCCTCATAATCCACATTTAGTGTCTACAAGCTCAACTGATTTTACGGCAAGCATATGGGATGTGAGAAATATGAAAAAGAGGCAAACTAAAAGCATTGCTACTATGCGACATAATAAGGCAGTTCTTTCTGCTTACTTCTCTCCTAGTGGAAAATATCTTACAACTACAAGGTATGTAGCTGGCATTCTTTTAGCTCTGGCGTTAGAGAAAAAATAAATCTTTCCTTTCTTATTTATTATTATTGTTATTTTATTTTTATTTCTCCCAGCAGTTATTTTAGGCAATTTTATTATATAAGATAACTAAATTGAAAACGGGATCATCCACTACGTAGAATCATCATCATTGTTAGAAACTCGTTGGTAACACTGGATTTAATCTATGGAATCCTTACATCTGAGGCTCATTGTCAGGACGATGAGTCATAGGTAAACGATTTGAAATGTTGACTAAGCCATGGACCAAATTGCAGATAATGTGGAAAGCATAAATGCTAATACTGCCTTCATTTTTATGATTTGAATAATTTTTGGGCCCAACTATTCGTTTGGATTCTGGACCTTGTCTAATTGAAACGATGTTGGGTTCATGTGCAACAGCTATAATGGCAATGTGGGATTATCGAATGGACTCGACTCATGGAATACAACAATGATATATGATTCCAATCCCTTGCGTACAAGGATACCTTTTTTCAGGCATGGTTACCATCCTCCACTATAACACGTTTACAAGTTTTCAAAGTTTTATTTTCTTTTTTCGGTTGGTACAAGTAGGTATTGTTTCGAGTGATACCTTTTGCATTTTTCTTGTCTTTTGAACTGGCTCATTCTAGGTAGAGACATTCCTTTAAATTTTAATCTTTCAAAACTAAAGCATGTTAAGTTTTTATTAACTATAGCCTATGTAAGTATACGTGTGTTTGCTTTTGTTGATATTCTTTAGTTAGTTTGTAGTCTTCTATTAGGCTTGTCAGGCTTGACTAAAAATATGCTATGTAACCAGATATATTTCTGTGCATGTATGTATATGCCTTTGTTTTGTGAATTGAAACCTGTTCTACCTATCTACCAATTTGTTTATCCATCTGACTAGCCACATGTATTTATGTATAAGTCACTCTGTTTTTATATGTTAATGAGTCCCTATGAGTTTGACATTTCCAGTAGATCATTTAGTGACCTCCAAGGCATTAATTTGGAGCAAATTTTAAAAAATGTCTTGTTCAATACCTATCCCTAGTTAGCATGATGAGCCCTACTGCATGATATATTCATGAATAAAGTTCAGTTTAAGCATTACTGCATAGAGGAAGAGTTGTACATATTTACAGATTCCGTTGGCATAAATCGACAGCACTCTGTTGCACAGCTTGCAGATATATTAGTGTGTTTTGTTTGAACCTCCATTCTAAAATGCATTACAAAGTACAATGTTGATAAGCTAGCCCTCGCCAACATATCTATGATTATGTTCTATTTGTTATTTGCCGTTCTATATTCATTGTGCTGACTCCCTAATGTTAGAGATTATAAGTTCATTGCTTTTAGTTCTAAATCCATCTTTATTGATCCATAAACTTTATTTCACGGAGCCTTTAGGACCTTTCCAAGAGAAATTTTTGAATAAATGAGAAATTGGAATTAAAATGCATTGAAATTTCTTAGTGATAATATATGTGAATTTAATAGAAGAAACAAGGTTCTGTTACACTATATCTTAAATAAATTCTTAGTCAAACAATGCACAATATATGAAACGATGGTTGGATATATTGGTTCAATACTATTGAGAATATTACTTTTTTGGGTTTAGTCATTTTTATTTTTATTTATTTTATTTTTTATCATTCTGGTTGAATTGGTAATGATGGTTCTAGTACTCGAGTTCCTACCAGATTCACTAAACATCCTTTCGTCCATGGCCTATTGGCAGGGGCCAACGCAGGTGGTCGGGTGTATCTATGGCGAAAACACTGAAGTAAGTCAATAAGAAAACATGTATATAAAATTTTATTTATGAAACATATATATAAAATTAGCTTATAATGTGTAATGTGTAAATAAATATATAAAAATTGAGAAAAAAGTAATATATTTTGATTTTTTGAACTATATTTTTTCAATTTTATTTAATATTTAATTAAAAATAGTTATAGTTAAAAATTTAGATTCATGTGACAACATTTTCTCTATATTACTATTTCCTATGTTATTGCTTATACAAAATTTTATATATGAAAATTATATATAAGATTAGTTTATAATATGTGTAATGTGTAAATAGATATATATAAAAATTGAGAAAAAAGTTGTATGTTTTGATTTTTTTAACTATATTTTTTCAGTTTTATTTAATATTTAATTAAATATGATTATAGTTATAAATTTAGATTCATGTGAGAGCATTTTCTCTATATTAATCTTTCCTAGGTTATATTAATTAAATATGATTATAGTTATAAATTTAGATTCATGTGAGAGCATTTTCTCTATATTAATCTTTCCTAGGTTATTGCTTTACATCGTTTCCTTTGCAACATATGGTGCAAGTGCTAGTTATAAAGTCTTCTAATTCCTATTCTATAAATCTTATAAGAATAGAAATACATTTAAAAAAAATACAAAAATTGAAAACGTTCATTTCCCAAAACTTTAGTAAGATATATATTTACGTTTGTTTCTAATAAACATTGTCACATTGAAAAATGCTACATAAAATTCAAGTTATTTGTTTGAAATTATTATATATATATATATATATATCTATATATATATATATATATATATATATATATATATATATATATATATATTCTCTCACTAAAATCAATAAATAAATTAGTAGATTAAAATGGTTATATTTTAATATTATATATAAATGAATAAAGTGTAATAAAATGGAGATAATAATAAAATATTTATTTAATTAAAATGGTGACTTGTGATGATCTAATCAAGTTTTGTGATAAGAAAGAAAAAAAAATTGTTTGTAAGACATGATCAGATAAATAGGTATTACTAAATTTTTTATGTTTTTGCATAAGTGAATCTTTCAGAAAAACCAAGTTGCTCGTCAATATTGTTGTTAGTTTTGGAATACACCAAGAACATGCATTTTGGGCTAGTTGCTTCAAACTTGCTTCTTTGTAGGCATGGTAGGTGAAACCAAAGATCCTAAGATGCCTTACCAAAGAAATGTGGCCATACCACATTTCATGAGTCTTATTTCTAAGAGCATGATATTCACATATGTTTTTCATATAAACTATACATGGACCACCTCAACCCTAAACATCAATTTTACAATTTTGAAATAATCATTGAGTGAACCGTGTTCAAGATAGTCTTGTTTATTCTTTTAGCTACAACATTTTGTTGAGGATTGTATGTAACCATGGTTTGATGTTGGATACCATGTTGGAAACGATAGTTTTCAAATTCATTAAATTTTGTATGAAGACAATCAATATATGATTCTACTCCATTTTCAATCAATACGTTAAAATTAAAATTTATAAAAGTTTCAAAAGATTTCAATTTAATTTTCAACAAGTACAACCAACACATTCTAGTGTAATCATCAGTAAAGTTCATCATATATTTATTTTCATTACTAGAGGGAACATGCATAGGGGCATACAAATAAGAGTGTATCAATCCAAGTTTTTTGCATGATTTAGAAGAAAATTCATCAAAAGGTTGATTGTTATGCTTTCTAATGATACACACATCACATTGCTTTAGCTTCCTAGGAATAATAGGAAAATAAAAAAGCACCATTCTTTTTTAGTACATGAAGAATGCCATTATAGCATTCCATAGTAGTCTAAATGACAATGTACCCACATTATGATGAGACATGTATGCATAATTTTGCATATGATAAGATATCCTTTTCAAAGTCAACAATATTTCGTCCTCCACACTAGTAATGAAACCATGTTGTCAAACTATTTTCTTATTTCCACTTTACCATCAAAGATATGAATAAAGTGGCTTTGCTAGAAAATGTGAGCAAGGGACATGAAATTTCTTACAGGGTATGGAAAGTAGATCACATCATGGAGAAGAAAATTATGAAATCCATATATTTTAAGCATGAGAGTTTCATACTTGATTTATCTGCAAAATACATTGTTTCATCTAAATTTCACAGAAGTCTCTCTTGAAGGTCAAGTGGCATGTCGTAGTTGTATCAAGTAATCATGCATCTCTCCAAGAAGAAAATAAAGTGCCAAACATATCTTCCATTACTCGAATATTGCAATGGGAAATAATATAATGGGAAAATTTAGATGCTTTACCTTTAACAAGATATGGTGTTTTGTCTTCTTTTTTTTTGGTTTGGATTCTCTTTGATTCTGTCCCAAGGGTTTTTTCATGTTGATACATCATGCTCATCTATGCCATAACAAATGTAGTGAAGTTCAAATATTTCTCCTTAATGATGATTACCCCCTTTCCTCTCAAATTCTTTCTTCTGAATCCTCTTCTGCTACCACTTCATTTAGGATGATAATGTGATTATTTCTTCATTTTCTAAGAAATAGAAATTTCTTTTTCAAGAGAATAGTTTATCTTTTTCTTCCTCCCAAAATATTTCTCTTGTTCTTTAATCTCCTCCACTAAAGAGTTTAAAGTAGTGGAATGATTTTTCTCACTAACTTGCAGGTATTCCAGATAATGAGAATATGTAGGGTATAGGGATTTGAAAAGGATTGTGAGATGAATTTCCATCTCATTACAGAGGTATTTACATCATGCATCATGGTTCTAATTTTAGAGGCTAGGGCTAAAGGACCTTCATATTTTAAGTGCGATTCATATATATCTTTCAAGTTCTTTAATCCACCATAATAGTTTATAATAAAAACTATATTATGACTCACCTCTTTACTTACATAAATGGTAATTAGGGCATAGGATTTATTGTCATTATTCTTCCAAATGGTTAGCTTCTTATCTATTGTGGATATGTGTGTTTTCCTCCTTTTCTTGATAGATCCCTTTCCATAAGTCATTAAATATATGGGTGTTCCTGATCTCTCTATAGGACTCTTAGTATTTCTCCTTTCTAGTTAGCAACAAATCAATGATGGAAATGAGGGAAAACATCTTAAACAAACTCTTGCGGTGAGGCCTAAATAATGAAAATATATGCCACAATAATCTCAGATGAAACAACCTAATATATCTCTACAAGAAACATAGGCCCATCCTATAACTTTTTTCCAATATTTTCTCATCACAAGGCTTCATATTTCTCAGAAAATTACAAACTGCAATATTATACCTCGAAAATGAGTGGAATTTTCAAAAAATTAAATGAATTAAGGCCCACAAAAATGTAAGGTATATAAAAGAACATTGATTATGAATACAAATAATGAAAAACAAAACAAAATAAAACCACGTCAGAATTGTGGGCTACAAGGGCTTCAAAATTTACTAAGTCATAAGACACCTTATACAATTCAGGTTTAGAAAATATGAGATTGCATTGGAACTATATCATCTTCACTTCTCTAAACCATGACATCACTAACTCAATGAGAAATTTAGAGACACATCGATCCAGTGAGCAATAAATATTTAAAAGGTTCGCCACTTCATTCCAGACCTCCCAAGAAAGCCAACATCCAATGAGAAGGTGATTTAAGTTCTCCTCCTCTGTCCGACACATAGGGAATATACCTAGCCCGTAAAACCTTTGACTTGTAGTGTATTCCAAGTGAGAATACAGTGGTTGATATCCAACCAGCCAAAACATATTATCTTGCAAGGGATCTTCTAACCCCAAACAACTTTAAATCAGACGTTAACATTCAGGTTTCAAATAGGTCATGGAATATTGACATATATACCTTTAACAGATGGGAACCCATTCTTCAGTCTACCTTCCCACTATAAAACATTAGCTCCCTCGCCAATGTTGACCCGTGCATTATAAAGGTTGGTTACATATGCTTACCACTCAATATCCAAGTCATTATTTAATCCCAGTTCAGATGCCCACTTCCAGGAAGAAAGAAGAGAGAAGCGAGGGTTACCAGAGACAATGTGGGAGAAACATGAGATGCCTCTTCCTTTGAGGGATGTGTGGAGGTCATTCAACAGTGTGTGATTTCTCGAAAATACCTTCATCGCGTCTAATCCGATCTCTACCAATTGACCATCACCGATGCTCCACCTCAAAAATCCCAACATCCATTGGTAGTTCTTCAACATGCTACGCCAAATGAATGACGTGTTTCTTATTTTATTTTCCCCCAATCTAGTCTGGGTTGATAATGCATGACCCTTCATGTATTTTTCATGAATAATATTACTCCATAAACCTTCAAAATTCAAATCTCTGCAGAAACTCTTAATGATTAAAGCACAGATAAAGGAGTGTGTACACAAAATTCCCCAACCTCCCACCTCAATCAACCTAGCAATGGATTGCCAAACGACTAGATAAATATGCCCTTTTAAAGTTGATCCTGACCAAATGAACCTTGCCATGAGTGCATCAATCCGATGGCAGACTTCCGTTGGAATGAGGAATAGATAAATCCATAATATTGCAATAATCTGAAGAACCAAGTAGACTAATTTTAGTCTTCCCCCTAGTGTAAGCCACTTTTTTGCCCAACTAGTCAATTTCCTTTCAAATCTAGTCAATAACCAGTCCCAATCTCACACATGATACTTATTTTCTTTTAATAAGCAACCTAGGTATTGTAAACCATCATTAAGTGGATCCATCGAAATGTCGAATAATTTCCAATATCTCTGATACAGGGCCATCGAAATCCACCAAGACCAGAACCTATTTACTTCCACTCGTGTATAAAATTGATGCCTTGTTGAATGATAATAGAATTCGGTGTAAATGCCACCAATCCTTGCCCCTGTTCATACCTCCGAAAAGGATATCATCAACAAACATGAGGTGGGTAACCCTTTCATTTTTTGATACCTTTAGACTTTTAATTTCTCCTCCTTTCTAGAATCTCTAATCGACCAAATCAAGCAATCCATCACAATGATTAATATGAGTGGAGATAACGCAAAACCTTGTCTAAGGCCCCAATTTGCATTAAAAAACTCAGCCGGATACCCATTTATCAATACAAGATAATCTTTTGAGGAAATACAAGCCATGATCTAGTTAATGTTATTAAGGGAAATGGAAATCTTATATAGGATAAGTCTCAAAAAACCCTAGTAGATGTAGTCAAAATCATTTACCAAGTCTACCTTAACCAAGCTAGCCTATCCATGCTGAACCTTCATCGAGTGTAAGCATTCCTGAGCCACTCCAATTGCATCTTGTATTTGTCTGCATGTCAGAAAGAAAAATTGCTTCGACGAAATATGCATTGAGAGATTCGATTTAATATGCCTAGCAATAATCTTGGAGATAATTTTGTATAGATAATTATAGAGCGAGATTGACTTGTAATATAAGAAGGTGAGTGGGGAAACCTTCTTAGGGATCAATGTGATGAAAGTAGTGCTTAATTCCCTTATGGTAGCACCATCGATTTCAGATTCTTTCGCTACTGCCAAGATCTCAGGGATCATGAGATCAAAAAGATGGTGAAACAACTCAACACCCCATCCATCGAGCCCCGGGATTTTTTTCTTCTTCTTCATATTAATAACCTCCAGAATCTCCTCCTTAAGGATCAGACTACCCAGGCTTTCATTTGCTTCCCCAAAAAACATAACGGGAAGGTGTTCAATCATTTCGCTCTGTGATTCCAATTCTTATGCTTTCGCTTCATATTGAATCTTAAAATGTTTGTATGATGCCTGAGTTAAACCTTCTTGATCAATAATCAAATGCCCTTCTAGGTCGGTGACTCCCTTAATAAAATTCTTCTATTTTATGTTGTTAGCAAAGCATGAAATTTTTTTGTGTTTTTATCCCCTGCCTCCACCAAAAGCACATGAATTTGAATTTGAATTTCCGCCTCATGTCTCAACAAGATATTGTTCAGTGCTCCGACCAACAAGATAATGCATTACTTATAATCCTCAGAGAAAAAAAGGGGGTCCAACAGATCGTTGTAAGAAATAATCTCCATTAAAATTGTGAATAACTCTTATTTCTCTTTGAGTTTTCTTTGGTCAAATCCATAGTTTTGTTTCCTTCTTTATTCCTGCAACCTCTCCATAATCATTCCCATCGGTCCCATAGAATACAAGAGTGATTGTCAGCCCCATACATCAGCTACTAGTTTGTTAAAATTCAAGTTGTGAAGCCATTGAGGATCAAATTTGAATGGCATACTATCCCAGGCTTCACTCCATCCTATTTAAGAATATTCTCCATATGATCCAAAATGAAAGAGGGATGGACTATTGAGAAAATCCTCGATAGTGAACCAATAAGAGATGCGTTGACAAGAAAATGGTAAAGCCTTTTGAAGATGCCCTCCATCCTTTTCCGACCATTCCTCCAAGTCGGAACAAGGGACCCCTAAGAAACATCCCTCAAATCGAGTACTGCAAACAAATCTATAAAGTAGTCAGTGAGCGGATCTGCCATGGATAGAGCCCCCCAAACCTCTAGACTACCCAAGGTCAAGTTAAAGTCACCTACTATGATGAAAGTAGGAAGGGACATCAAACCTGAGTCAACAATATTATCCCATAAAATACGCCTGGCACTGAAAGGAGCATACAAGTTGAAAATATGAATGTTGCTTCCAGACTCCAGGTAGTGACCTGTAAGCAAGATATTGATAGTAGTGCCATAAACCACCGTAGAGAATAAACGGGGATCCCACATAGCACCAAGAACCCCCAAATTAGCATTCGTCCCCTTTGCACAAACCAGCGAGGATGAGCAAACAAACAACATAAAATTACAAATAAATTCAACTGTGCACATTGTCTCTTGCAGGAGGGTAATGAAGGGATTTTGTGAACAAAACATATATTTGAGTGCCATGGAATTTTGGGTTGCACCCAAGCCCCGGATATGCATAGAAAAAATATTGATGGGCACACCCATGAAGTGGGTAAATCTCCTCTAAGTGTTGAAAATGTTAATTCCAACTGCAACTGCAAGTAGGAGGACAAAAAGTTAAGTTTGATGGAAATTCGAAAGACAATAGCACCCGAGAATTTCTTATTTTATTTTGCACACAACCTCTCATTAAAATTCTGTGTATAAACCCTGCAAAATCATTCTTTTGGTTCATGGCCGTAGCCTATTTTGTGTTAAAAGGGCATGGTTCAATCACCATGCAACCACAGTCTTAAACCCTCGCCTTTAAAACTCTGCAACCAATGCTCATAACTCCCACCATTTCATTTAAATTTGAATGGGCCACATTAGTCTTGTGGAGCCCACATATCCATGTCCTCATTCTCCTATAATAATCAATGTTCGTTCGCGTAGTTTTAAGCCTACGTCACCTCCTCCATAACCCGTGCGAAAGTAATGGACCCACCTTGCCAAGTCAACAAGTGTCGACTAATAGTGTGCATATCACATTAAACCATGCCTACGTCACCACCCTCAGGAATGGATGTGATAAAACTCATAACCGTTTTGAAGTTGTTTTTAAGTCTGTCAGTGTGTGTACTCGCCAGCCAATCGGAGCATTATCGCGCAACTTTGAGATCTAGACAGCAGGCATCCAAATGGATGTGATAAATCGTGATTAACCGGTTTGCATAAAAGGGTTTCAAATCCACGAAATGTGAGGTATTAAGGTTTAGAATTTAGGTTAATGGTTTTAATGTTTTGTGTTAATAAAGCACCGTGAAAAAGGGTATATATATGTATATATATATATATATATATATATTATAAACATAGAATGTTTATAATATATATAATACAATCGTTTGGTTTATTTTTTTTATATAGTCTGTTATGTCATATAAATGAAAAAGAAGGGGACAGTAAGCAGTGAGTTGACTATGTATTAAGCCCGAAAATAGAATATAAAGATAGAGATAGTGAAAACAAGGTTTTGTAACACTGTGTGTGTAGCAGTTAGTCTTGTTTTTTGAAAATCTAGAACAACAGTTCTAAGGCAACTTTGTAATAGTTTCTCAAGCTTAATGAAATAGAGTATTTAATGCATCTCTATCCATATTTGTAGAAATTTGAATAATTGTTGAATTATTCACCGAGATTATCCTGATTACACACTATTTAAGCTTCATGCATAATACATAACCTCTTCTACAATTGATCATCAATATGTGGAAATAGAAAGCAGTCACATGCGCTCCTTAAAACATAATCAAGCACACATATCAACACAGTATGTAATCGGGAAAGCAATAGCTGAAAACCCCCAACTATCTGTATATTATAATGATAGAGAACATGTAACAATACATAGCACAATACTCCTCACAAGTACTCAGTACTATCTCCAAAAGTTACACACAAAATAGTATGGAAAGTGAACAAGTCACAGGTTCAAATCTCCTCCACAAGTCTGCCTGCCTCTACTGCGCAATCCAAGTTGATTAATGATGAGATCCAAATTCGAATCCCACTAGCTCCAACTGCACAATCCTCATTGGAAATCTACATCAATGTGTGTAAAAATCTCATGCACAACCAATAGTCACAACTGATAGTAGACTCACCCTTTCACCCACCTCTAACACTGGTCTCCACTGAACTGTCCATGCATTGCAGTTAACTGATCTGTTCTTTAGTTGAATTATGAGTTAATAATTAGTGAATTAATTAATAATTAATTCACACCACTCATCACTAGTGTATTTTTCAGTTAGACTAAATACAACTAGTTCAACTAAGTTAAATCGAACGCAACTCCACCAACTGTCTCATCAACTCCACCAAACTTTGCCACATGAGTTCTAACTGAAGTCAACCATGCAATAGCTCAACTAACCCTTAGAAAAAGTGTATTTCCTTCTTTCAGATGCATGTGCCACATCCAAGTATCAAACTGAAGTGCTCCAAGAGGATAAGATAATGTTTATAGTCTAAATATTATTAAGGGTTAATAATATTTGACTGTTCTATTTTTAGCTCGGCAGTCTAAAAATAGAAACCGCCCAATGTCTAAAAATAGAGGTCCATCTATTTTTACCAACTCGACCAATCATCCATAAATAACATCCTGCAACTCATAGACCATGATCCCTATGTCTAAAAATAGACATAGTCTAAAAATAGACTTTGCGCCAAAAATAGCCTGCGGGCCCACTTAGTGAAGGCGACTTCATTTCACTAAGCTCCATCATCTTGTTGCATTTTCAACACTCCCTCTCAACAAGATATGGATTATTTGCAACCCCTATCCTGCCTCTGTGGTATTCGAATTTTCTCCTGGTGAGCGCCTTCGTCAAGATATCAGCATCCTGATCCTCCGTGGGAATATATGAAAGTAACATAATTCTCCGCTGCACACAATATCTGATATGATGGTACCTGATGTCAATGTGTTTGGATCTATCATGAAATACTAGATTAGCCGATAGTTTAATGCAACTCTGGTTATCACAATAAATCAAAGTAGGCTCCAAGTGTGACCCGAACCACCCGACCAGAATCTTCCTCATCCATATGGCCTCGCATGTAGCCAAGCTTGCTTCCATATACTCAACCTCTGCTGAACTAAGTGCCACAGATCTCTGCTTCCTGCTGTACCAGGAAACTGCTGTCGACCTGAGACTGAATATCCCTCCAGATGTGCTCTTTCTGTCCGTTGGTCTCCCTGCCCAATCTGCATCCGTGAAGCCACATAGCTTCACCTCATCCTCCTATTTGTACCACAAGCCATATCCCAATGTGCCTCTAAGATAACGCAATACATGCTTGTCTGCCTTCCAGAAGAGCTTGGTAGGCTTAACCATAGCATATATCGGGTCGTGTATTGACCAGATACATAAGCGACCCCACCAACTGTCGATAAACAGTGGCATCCACTACCTCCACTGAAGTAGCATCCTCCTTCCTCCAACCTCCAGGAAGAGGAGTATCAACAGGCTTGCAGTCATGCATTTTGAACTTCTCCAGTATCTCCCGGGCATACTTACCCTGAGAAACAAACAGTCCTCCACTGCGCTATCAGATTTCCAATCCCAGGAAATAATGAAGGAGGCCCAAGTCCTTCATCTCAAACTCTCTAGCAAGATCCTCCTTGCATGAAACTATCAACAGCTCATTACCCTTCAAAATCAGATCATCTACATACATTACAATGATCAGCAACTTCCCCTCCACCACAATCTGGTACAGGTTAGGATCCACCTCACTCTTTGAGAATCCAAGTCTAGTGAAATAACTATCTATCCATGTGTACCAAGCATGAGGTGCTTGTTTCAAACCATACAGTGCTCTCTTGAGTATGCACACATGCGACTCACTATTGAAGATCTCGAAACCTTCGGGCCGCTCTATGTACACCTCCTCCTCAATGACTCCATTGAGGAATGTGGTCTTCACATCCATCTGATAGATGTGCCACCCCATCTGCGCTGAGAGAGCTACGATCATCTGTATGGAAGAGTACCTTGCGACAGGTGCAAAGGTCTCCTCATAATCGATCCCCTCGATCTGTGAGAAGCCACGGGCAACAAATCTTGCCTTGTACTTTTCCACACTCCCGTCAACTGCCTGCTTCACTTTGTAGATCCATCGCGAACCCACCACTGATTTTCCCTCTGGCCTTGGGACAATCTCCCATGCACTGTTTCTCGACAATCGAATCATACTCTTCCACTATGGCATCTACCCATGCGTGGTCCTCCACATCTTCTCAAAAGAGGATGGTTTCCGCTTCCACACATTTGCTCACAAGAGCCATGTATCCAGTGTACCGGTCCAGTGACTGTCTCTGTCTGCGCTGTGCTGTAGGTGGTCCTACAACCTTCTCTGCATCTTGAGCCAGTCGCTCAGCTTCTGTAGTGTGCTTGCGCCCTCTTATGGTTGGCGCTGCATGAGTGGTCTCTTCCACTCCATGAACTTCTTCTTGTGGCTAATCCACATCCAAAAGCTCATCCTTAGGAACTAATAGCTCCTCATCTACATGTAAGTGTGGCTCCCTCTAAAGTGAACACTGCATGGCTTTCTCCTCCTGAAATTTGATATCCCGTCACACAATAGTCTTGCGATTTTCTGGAAAATACACATGATAGTTGTGGGGCGTATCAGTGTACCCCACAAATATTCCAACCTCTGTGGTCGGATCCAGCTTCTTTCTAGCATCCTTTGTCACATGCAAGTAGACAGGTGAACCAAAAATCCTCAAATGGGAAATATCAGGTCTCTTACCAGAAAACGCCTCCTCCGGTGTACTCTTGCCAAGTATCTTGTGAGGACAATGGTTCTGCACATATACTATAGTATTGCATGCCTCAGCCCACAAGTGAAGGGGTAGGCCCTAATCATGCAACATCGCCCGTGCAGCACCCACGATCATTCTATTCTTCTGCTCAGCAACCCCGTTCTTCTGTGGGTTATGGGGTGTGATGAGCTCTCTCCGAATCCCTTCTGCACTGCAAAAGTCCTTGAATTCAGCCGAGATGAATTCACCACCATTGTTGCTCCTAAGAGCCTTCACATGCTCTTCCCCAATTCCTTCTCAACCAGCACCTTGAACTCACAGAACTTTGAGTATGTCTCGCTCTTCTTCTGCATGAAGAAGATCCAGCACTTCCGAGAGAAATCATCAACAAAGATCACATAGTACTTGGGCTTTGCTGTCGAAGCTACTGAGAAAGGTCCACACACGTCTGTGTGAACTCTCTCAAGGATCGTCGTGGCGCGACTATCCTTCTCGTGAAATGTGGCTTTCACAAATTTTCCTAAGGTACACCCCTTACACTAATCTGACTGCGCAAGAGTGCCCTTAGGAAGCCCAGTAGAAATCTTCTGCAGTATCTTCAAAGCTCCATGGTGAAGGTGGCCCAATCTCCGGTGCCACAGCTCGCCATCATCCCAGCTCACCACTCCTTCAGCCTTGCATGCCATTGCTGCACCACCATATACATGCAATTGATAAAGGTTCTTGACTCGAACCCCTATCTTCCGTGTTTCTCCAGTTGTCTTACTGCGCAGGAAGGATTTTCCTTCGCTGAAGACAACATCGTACCCCTTGTCTTCTAACATCGCCACAGAGATCAGATTCTTCTTCAATCCTGGAACATGCATCACATCCTTCAATATGAAGGGTTTACCAGACTCCCTCTTAATGGAAATGGTACCGATATTGATCGCACTGTATCTACCATCATCACCCATCTCGATGTGCACTCCAAGATCTTTCTCATCCAGATCTGAAAACAGATCTCGATCTCCAGTCATGTGAAAAGACGCACCGCTGTCCAAGAACCATATTGATCCCATCACACTTGAGACCAAGCATGCGATCAACGAAAAATCTAGCTCAAACTGCGAGGCTAAGGCCTCTCCCGCTGCAGATCCAGCAGCCTGCTTATTTTTCTTCTTCTGCAGACAATTTGTGGCATAATGTCCGCGTTGGTGACAGTGAAAGCACTACACCTTGGACATGTCTTGCTTCTTGCCTTTTGCACTGGAATGAGAAGCATTCTTTCTCTTCCCCTTCTTTGATTTGGTAGACAAAGCGCAATTTTCTTCATCAGATGCCTTTGATGAAGATTCATCCCTGGTATTCCACCTTATCTCCTCTTGCACAAGATTTGACCAAAGTCGCTCCCATCCTGGCAATTTCTCCTGACCATTGACAGAATCCTGATAGGCATGCCAACTCTTCGGAAGACCAAGGAGAGCCAAGCTCACCAATTCCTCATCATCGACAGTCACCCCCACACTTCCCAGCTCATCCTTACATTGGATGAACTTCATGAGGTACTTCGGTATACTGTCGCCTTTCTCCATCTTTATGTGTCTGAGTTTATCCTTGAGCACCAACTTCCTCTGGTCACTCTTGCTTTGGAATAAATCTGTCAACTCTTTCCACATCAAGTATGGAGAAGCTTTTCCATGCATGCTGGATACAATGTGATCCTTCATGCCCTCCAACAGAATTCTTCAACATTTTTCCATCTTCTTTTGCCAAGCCTCAACTTGAGCAGCATCAGTAGGCTTTGGGATCTCAGCTTCTATGAAATCCTTCAGCCCGTTATCATCTAATACCGCCTCCATTCGGTCCTTCCATGCAACATAATTTGAACTTCCCCCAAGGTCATATTCCAGTCGCAATCCGTTGAAAGACATTTCAACTCTAGCACCAAGAAAACTGCTGCAAATTTCGAATTCCAAATTTTGCTGCAAATTCGAATTCCAAGCTCAAAATTCAGCTGCTTCTAGATCTATGAGAAAAAAGTATTTCTAGCACATAGATTGAATGTAAGGGCATTTACTGGATATATCACCTTTCAAAGAAAGGATGGATCCAGAGGCTACCTGGCCCATTACAGACTCTGTCTACCGAAATGATTGTAATCATTGTGATAGATCTGATGATCAATCTCGCTCTGATACCATGTAGAAATTTGAATAATTTGCTGAATTATTCACCGAGATTATCCTTATTACACACTATTTAAGCTTCATGCATAATACATAACCTCTTCTACAATTGATCATCAATATGAGGAAATAGAAAGCAGTCGCATGCGCTCATTAAAACATAATCAAGCACACATATTAACACAGTATGTAATGGGGAAAGCAATAGATGAAAACCCCCAACTATCTTTATATTATAATGATAGAGAACATGTAACAATACATAGCACAATACTCCTCACAAGTACTCAGTACTATCTCCAAAAGTTACACACAAACTAGTATGGAAAGTGAACAAGTCACAGGTTCAAATCTCCTCCACAAGTCTGCCTACCTCTACTGCGCAATCCAAGTTGATTAATGATGAGATCCAAGTTCGAATCCCACTAGCTCCAACTGCGCAATCCTCATTTGCAATCTCCATCAATGTGTGTGCAAATCTCATGCACAGCCAATAGTCACAACTGATAGTAGACTCACCCTTTCACCCACCTCTAACACTGGTCTCCATTGAACTGTCCATGCATTGCAGTTAACTGATGTATATGCATTGCAGTTAACCGATGTGTTCTTTAGTTGATTTATGAGTTAATAATTAGTGAATTAATTAATAATTAATTCACACCACTCATCACTAGTGTATTTATCAGTTAGACTAAATACAACTAGTTCAACTAAGTTAAACCGAACACAACTCCACTAACTGTCTCATCAACTCCACCAAACTCTGCCACATGAGTTCTAACTGAATTCAACCATGCAATAGCTCAACTAACCCTTAGGAAAAGCGTATTTCCTTCTATCAGCTGCATGTTCCACATCCAAGCATCAAACCGAAGTGCTCCAGGAGGATAAGATAATGTTTATAGTCTAAATATTATTAAGGGTTAATAATATTTGACTGTTCTATTTTTAGCCCGGCAGTCTAAAAATAGAAACCACCTAATGTCTAAAAATAGAGGTCCATATATTTTTACCAACTTGACCAATCATCCATAAATATCATCCTACAACTCATAGACCATGATCCCTATGTCTAAAAATAGACATAGTCTAAAAATAGACTTTGCGCCAAAAATAGCCTGCGGGCCCACTTAGTGAAGGCGACTTCATTTCACTAAGCTCCATCATCTTGTTGCATTTTCAACAATATCTTCTGAATTTAATCTCTGTCTTTAGTTGAGGAAGTGTGTTTCCTCTTTTTGTTAGGAATTGTTCAGAAATTCCAACATGGTATTAGAGCTAGTCCAAGAGCTTTGCATTTTCCAAATAAGTTGAAGGAAGGAAGAAAAAGCTTGTTGAAGTTTTCTCCAACAGTGTGAAGGCTTAGCAAAACAATTTATTTACCAAAACAGAGTTTTTTTTGTGTTTTATTCAAAAGAATGCAGTCCAAAGAAGTCTTTAAAAGACATATTTTATCTCTCAGCAGTGAGAAGGTTTATTTAAAAACACATTCAAGTTTTTTAAGCATAGTCCAGTATGCTAGCTATGGCAGGAGCCAACACAAGCACAAGTATGGAAAATAATCAACTCCTACAGTTCAATGGAAAGAACTATGACTATTGGGAAATCACAATGAGAGCCCTATTCTCCTCTCAAGATTTAAGGTCGCTAGTTGAATATGGTTTAGAAGAACCAGCAGATGAAAAAATTAACGCCTTAACATAGGCAGAGAAGGATTTGTTGAAGATTAATAGGAAGAAGGACTCAAAATTCCTCTTCTATCTCTATCAAGTAGTACATGAAAGTATATTTCCAAGAATTGCAGTAGCAAAGAGGTCCAAGGATGCATGGGATACCCTCCAGAAAACCTACCAAGGTATCGATAAGGTAAAGACAGCAAAGCTTCAATTAATGAGAAGATATTTGGAAGTCATTTTCATGAAATATTCTGATACAATAGACTCATTCTTCACATTGTTGATTGGGTTGGTCACCCAAATGAGAACTCATGGAGAGACAGTAGAAGAAAGAAGAATAGTGGAGGAAGTGTTAAGGAGGCTACCCTCAAGATTTGATGTGATAGTCACAACCATTGAAGAGACAAAGGATCCCTCAAAGTTTATAGTTAATGAGCTTAATACATCATTGATGACACATGAACAAATATTGGGCAGAATAGTAAACTCATCTTTAGAGCATGCCTTCAAGACCCAAATGTCCTTTGGAAGAGGAAGAGGTCAAGGGAGAGAAAACTACAAAGGAAAAGGAAGAGGCAGAAGAAAAAATAGAGGAGGAAGTAACAACCCTGCAAATACTAATGGAAGGGGCATAAATTAAAATTAGAACCAGAAATCAAAATGAGAACCAAGGCCAAGGCATCAGCCAACAAGATGGAAAAAATCAAGCACATGGACAAAGGTATGATAAATCCCAAGTCCATTGTCATTACTGTAAGAAGTATGACCATTATGCCAATGAATGTAGGAAGAAACATAGTGACATGGGTAGTAGACCTAGTGCTAATTTCACTAAAGAAAATATCAGCCAAGAGAATTTGTTTTTAACATGTAATTTTTTTAAAGAGAAAAATGAAGATATATGGTTTCTAGATTCAGGATGTAGTAACCATATGACTGGAAACATTTATATGTTTTCCATGTTAGAAGAAAATGTGAAGTCTCAAGTAACATTGGGGACAGAAATTAAGGTCTCTATCATGGGAAAATGAAGAGTGATTTTTTTAACAAAGAAAGGAGAGAAGAGATCCATATCAGATGTGTACTATGTGACTCGTATGAAGTGTAACCTTTTGAGCATTGAACAACTCATTCATAAAGGCTACAAAGTTTTCTTTGAAAATGATGTATGCACCATCATGGATAAACCACCAAGCAAGAAATGCATTACACAAGTGAAGATAACAATAAACAGAATGTTCCCTCTCAAAATGAGAGCAGATTTGAAGAAAAGAGATGCAATGGCAGGAATGATACAAGAGACATTCCAAAGATAAGTAAAGGATGAAAACTGGTAATGGCACTTGATATTTGGACATCTAAAATTTGGAGGTCTGAATTTGTTGCATAGAAAATGAATGGAAAAGGGATTACCATTGATTGAAAAGCCAGACAACCTATGTGAAGGTTACATCTTGGGCAAACAACAAAAAAAAGCTTTCCATCAGGATAGAGCATAAGGGAAAATATACCCTTAGAAATAGTCCATTCAGATTTTTGTGGACCAATGTAAAAACCATCATTAGTAGGAAGTCATTATATGCTGACCTTTATTGATGATTACACAAGAAAGACTTGGATTTATTTCTTGAAGTTGAAGAGTGAAGTGTTTGAGAAATTCTGGCACTTTAAATATCTTGTTGAGAATCAAAGTGGGAAGCATATTAAAGTGCTTAGGATTGATAGAGGAGGAGAATATATCTCAAAATAATTTCTGTGTTTTTGCAGATAAAATGAGATTCGTAAATAATTTACAGCAAGGTATACACCACAGCAAAATGGAGTTGCTGAAAGAAAAAATAGAGCCATCATGGATATGGTAAGAAGTATGTTGAAGGAAAAAAATTTGCCAAATGAATATTGGGCTGAAGTTGTACATTGTGCAGCATATGTGTTGAATAGATGCCCAACAAAGAGTGTTATGAACAGAGTTCTGAAAGAAGCATGAAGTGGCATAAAACAGTTTGTCACCCACATACGAGTTTTTGGTTGTGTGGCTTATGCACACATTCTAGATCAGCTAAGGAAGAAGTTGGACAGTAAGGGGGAGAAGTGAATATTTTTTGGATATAGTGAAGAATCCAAAGCATACAAATTGTACAATTTATTGAGGAAGAAGCTTGGCATGGAAGCATCGAGAAAACAGTGAATGTGAAAAACTGTTTGTCTCATGATCAAGATGAGGAAGAAATGGCTGAAAGAAATCCCTCATTAGCAGCACCACCTCCACCAACACAAGGACAGCAAGGGACACCACAAGCAAGTATAATAACACCCTTGATAAGTGATGAGAGTGCTTCTCCAAGAACATCACAAGGAGCAGATTTGAGTGCTTCTACAAGCACAAGTTCAACAAGTGAAAGAGGAACCTGAATCAGAAGTCTAAATGAAATTTAAGAGCAAGAAGAAGGTATGAAATATTTATTTGCATTATATTGTCATGTAAAAGATCCTATTCATTCTGAAGAAGTTGTAAAATATAAAAAATGGATAGATGCTATGGATGAAGAAATGAATGCCATAGAGAAAAATAAGACATGAGAATTAGTTGATCTCCCAAAAGACAAGGAAGTAGTTGGAGTGAAATGGGTTTATAAAACCAAAATCGATGCTAAAGGTAAGATTGAAAGGCACAAGGCTGGACTTGTTGTCAAAGGCTACAAGCAACAGCAAGGAAGAGACTATGAGGAAAATTTTGCACCAGTTGCAAGAATGGAAATAGTAAGAGCAGTGTTTTCCATAGCACCACAAAAAAAATGGAAGGTTTACCCAATGGATGTGAAATCAGCATTCCTAAATGGAGTATTGATGGAAGAGGTATATGTTGAACAACCTCCGGGATATGAGAAAGAATGCCAAGAGCACAAGGTATGCAAATTGAAGAAGGCTTTGTATGGGCTGAAACAAGCACCAAGAGCATGGTACAATAGAATAGATGCCTATCTACTGGAAAATGGGTTTGAAAAATGTGAAGGATAACCCACATTATACATCAAAGAGAAAGATGTTAAGATCCTCATTGTTGTTTTTTATGTTGATGATGTTATATTCACAGGTAATGATGCTTACCTCATTGAGAATTTTAAAACAGACATGAAGGATGAATTTGAGATGACTGATATGGGATTGCTGAGATACTTCTTAGGAATAGAAGTAGAGAAAAATGAAAATAAAATTTTTATTTCTCAAGAAAAGTATGTTAAAGAAGCTTTGGAAAGATTTAATATGCAGGATTGCAAGGCAACAATTACTCCTACAGTGATGGGATTGAAACTGAGAAAAGAAGAAAACAACAAGGACTTTGATCCAAGTTTGTACAAGAGCATAGTTGGCAGCCTTATGTATTTGACTGCAACTAGGCCAGATATTATGCATGCTATGAGTTTAATTTCCAGATTCATGGAAAGGCCAAAGGAGGCACATTGGCAATCATAAAAAATAATTCTGAGGTATGTGAAAGGAACAAAGAGGTATGGTATTTTATGCACCACTTCAGAAAATTTTGAATTGATTGGATATACTGACAGTGATTGGGCTGGAAGTATAGATGACAGGAAAAGCACCACTGGATATGTTTTCCATATGGGATCAGGAGCCATTTCATGGGCTTCTAAGAAGCATCCGATTGTGGATTTATCAATAGTAGAGGCAGAATATGTGGCAGCTACAATAGCAGCATGTCAAGCAGTATGGATGAAGAGAATGTTAAGAATTTTGTGTCATGAACAGGTAAAAGGCACAGTATTTTATTGTGATAATAGCTCAGCTATAACTTTATCCAAGAATTCAGTGTTTCATCAGAGAATGAAACACACTGATGCAAAGTATTAGTACATTAGAGAGCTAGTGAACAATGGAGAAATTGTTTTGCAACATTGCAGAAAAGAGGAGCAGTTTGCTAATATATTGACAAAACCATTGGGGCAGAAAATTTTTAATTATTTGAGGAAATCTTTGTGTATGCAAGAGAATGCAGTAGTTGAAATTAAGGGGGAGTGTTGTAAATGTTAATTCCAACTGCAACTGCAAGCAAGAGGACAAAAACTTAAGTTTGATGGAAATTCGAAGGACAGCAGCACCAGAGAATTTCTTGTTTTAGTTTGCACACTACCTGGCATTAAAATCCTGTGTATAACCCCTGAAAAATAATTTTTTTGGTTCATGTTCGTAGCCTTTTGTGTTAAAAGGTTGTGGTTCAATCACCACACAACCACAGTCTTAAGCCCTCATCCACCACATTCAAAAATCTACAGCAACCGCTCATAAATCCTGACGTTTCATTTAAATTTGAATGGGCCATGTCAATCCCGTGGAGCACACGTATCCACATCCTCATTCTCCTCTACCAATCAACATTTTTTTGCGTAGTTTTAAGCCTATGTCACCTCCTCCATAACCTGCGTGAAAGCAATGGACCCACCTTTCCAAGTCAACAAGCGTCGACCAATAGCGTGCGTATCGCACAAAACTATGCCTACGTCACCACCCTCAAGAATGGATGCGATAAAACTCATAACCGATTTGAATTTGTTTTGAAGTCCTCTAGTGTGTGTACTCGCCATGCAATCAGAGCGTTATCACGCAACTTTAAGATCCAGTTAGCAGGCATCCAAATGGATGTGATAAATCATGATTAATTGGTTTGCATAAAAGGGTTTCAAATCCGCAAAATGCGATGTATTAATGCTTAGAATTTAGGTTAATGGTTTTAATGTTTTGTGTTAATAAAGCATTGCAAAAAAGGGTACACATATATGTTTCGCTATATATATATATATATATATATATATATATATATATATATATATATATATATATATGTATGTATGTATGTATGTATGTATGTATGTATGTATGTATGTATGTATGTATGTAAAACATCTCTATATATATATTATAAACATAGAATGTTTATAATATATATATATATAATACAATAGTTTGTTTTAATATTTTTTTATATAGTCTGTTATGTCATATAAATGAAAAATAAGGAGACAATAAGCAACGATTTGACTGTGTATTAAGCCCGAAGGTAGAATAGAAAGATAGAGATAGTGAAAACAAGGTTTTGTAACACTGCGTGTGTAGCAGTTAGTCATTTTTTTTGAAAAGATAGAACAGTAGTTCTGAGGAAACTTTGTAACAGTTTCTCAAGCTTAATGAACTAGAGTTTTTAATGCATCTTTGTGAATATATTCTGAATTGAATCTCTGTGCTTAGTTGAGGAAGTGTGTTTCCTCTTTGTGGTATGAATTGTTCAGAAATTCCAACACTAAGGACCCAATCAGAATTACCATCAGCACCAAGTAAACCCCCTTGATAAGGTCTGATACCTGTAAGGCTCTAGCCTCAGTATCATCTCCCGAAGCCAAGCAAATAGGAGAAGGGTTAATACACTTGGAAACATTTTTATATTTCAGTTGGCACTTTTTCTTTTGGGAAGAGCCGATACCCCTAGAAACCCATTAGCAAGACCATTACTAAATAAATAATTCCTTATTTCTAACGAATCTAGGCTAAACGAAGAGTCCCTAGGAAGTCCTTCTAGTATTAAGTTTGGTGGTATAGTCACCCTAAGAGACAAGATAGATTGAGGCTGAAAAGAAGGAGCGGGTCTAGATTCTGGGGAGCAAGACGAAATAGGAAAAGGTGACGACTCTCCCACTACAAACATTGGCCTTGCAGGCTTGTCACGTGTACAAATTATCTGGGGTGAGGACGGGACATAGAGAGGCTCAGACCGAGGAAGTGCATTGTCACCCCCAGTCCTAATATACTGTTTGCCTCCCAAGAAACTGAGTTAGTTAAAACAAGTGAAAAACAAGAATCATGCAGATCATAGCATGGGAGGTTATTTGTGGTCATTTGTGAGAAAGTGGGCTTCCTCATCGCCGGGGCAGGCTTAGTCATCAAACCCATATCATGTACCAGTGTCGACGACCCGTAATCCCGACCCTTCCAAAACCATTGAGGACAAGTTTGACGCAAATGGCCCATTGTGTAATAGAGAAGACATTGAAATGAGACTCCCCAGTAATCGATAAAAATCCATATGCCTGAGCTCCCCCATCAGATGTCCAGTTCCTCCAGTAGACGCTTCCAAAAATCCAAATAAAAAATTACCCAAACCATCGCTTGTCCAACTGACCACTACTTCCACCATCCCATAAGTAGAATGCACCCAATCTATTTTCAATATTTTTAATTTCCATTTTGTTCCATAACTCCAGCGGAAACCTAAGAAACTTGGCCCAGACGAGGTTACACTGATAGGTCTCTTTTAAAGGGTTAAACCCAATCCTCCATCTTTGTAGCACCAGGATACCACGAACTTTCACCCAAGGCATTGTCTAGACCATATTTGAATCCTCCTCAGACAAAAATTGAAAGCATATCCATCCATTAGAAATGATACTGATCTTTGGCTTGTATTTGAGTAGGGGAAACCACAAGTGCTCGACCCAAGTTTTCTTCTGTTCATTTGTCATTCTCAAGTGATGCCAAATGCCTACTAATATCTTATGTTTTAGACGATCCAAACTCTCTGAATATGATTTTGCCCCCAGAAAGGGTGGGGGCTCCCTAGAGACCGTTTTCAGGGCCTGATAACAATTATGGATCACCTTTCTCTTAGTTAGAGCCAAATTCTGTGAGCCAAATGATCCACCAAGACAAGTGATATGAGAGAATTCAGGTAGATAAAGTGTTCATTTTTTAGGTTATGATGCAGGAGGGCCTCTCTCTCTGTTCATTTAGCAAGTGCTACAAGATCGTCTGGGCAAATGGACGAACTAACCAAAAATTCCTCCATCTGTCAGCTAATCAGTCAAGGTGTACCTACGATACCTCAATAATGTTCCACCTCACCTCACTGGGAAAGAAATAAAGCCCCCTATCGATACAGAAAGTGCCCAAAATTTCCCCCAATGACCTCAAAAGAAAAAAAGTACTAGGAAGTTAACAGGGAAGACGTATCGTTAATAAAATTTGAAATTTGAAAATAAACCCCTTGTTGAGGTCGTGAGTTCTAGTCGCAGAGGGCTAGTTTTTCAAACCAGCCATGGAAAGGATAAGTCCTCCATTGGTTGCAATGATTCCATAAACCTGTAATACCACTGTCATTTTAAGCTATTAGTAAGTCCACTTTACTAACAAGATTCTAGCGCCTGAAGTCGACCTTAATGACTAGACCTTCTTCTATACTTTGCCTCTTGTAAACTACCTGCACCAGTTACTTCAAGTTCGTAAATGAACACCCTTATTTCAAAGATCAACCATGAAATATGATCTCCTTTATGATCACCTCAAACTGTAAAAAATTGTAAAATCACTGAATACGTTATCGAATCCCCTTTCCATTTTAGTGATCTTTTGCCCACTCTTTTCACCTGTGCCTCATTTCCGTTCTTTATTAAATTCCTGTTGGTTGTGATATTTGTCTCTTGTAGAACCTGACAGCAGTTAGCAGCCCTGTAGACAAAAGAAATATAACTATTGTATCCGAGAAAGGTCTTTGACACCTAGTCAATGAAGTAGTTGTGACCTAGATCAAACCAACTCCTCTCCAATCGTAGCTCCCCTCCATTCGAAAACTCTACTTGTGCCATTCCAAAAAAAACCCCTAGAACGAAAGAGCTAAAAAAACCCGAGAAAAAAAATTCTTCCTCAAGTCATGTCGCCTTTGTTTGTGTTGTTACTCTGCTTGGTCCATCACCAGAGTGTAGCATGATCTCCATATCAGGATGTATTCAGCAAACTGGAATAAGTTCTCAATATCATTTCGTCGACAGCTACGACCCATTACAACATCACCCTCCTGATCTCCTTTGGCTTTAGTGTATCCCTCATTTTATATCATTTTTCCATCATCCCAACAATAACTTCCATAGTGACCATGAATACAAATCATAGAATCACACTAGCCAATAGAAAAAGAAATCAATGAAAACTCCACCCATAAACATAGCAATACATATTCCTCAACAATTCTAGAAACACAACACAAAAAAATGCAGGAAACATGCATGACACATGTAGTGACATTCTTCATCCTTCATTGATTCTATGCCCAACAACGCGACGTTCTCTTGGAGACTGTGGAAGGTGATGAATGTTTATTGTGAAGTTTTGAGTGAAGGTTTTTTCACATATTTATTTTTTTGCATACATTCCCACTTTTGCACATATAAATGACAATGGATATCTCAATTTTGATAATTTTCCGGCATCCTCCCACCCCCTTTCTTATGTAAGGGACCTAGCACCTTGTCAATTATGGCATTATTGGGTATAGTAGTAGCAAGACAACATTGGGTAGAGTACTAGTAGTATACGATGTAACAATATGAGTGTCAATGTTAGAGCACTCAGTGACATAATGACCACTTACATAGTTAGTATTTTTTCATTTTAAAATGATTTGTCACACATTGGCAAATAGAAAAATAAAAAGGCACTCCACCAAGGCTATTATCTCCCATCAAAGTGGTCCAAAATGACAAATAATTTTTTCAAAAAATATAAATTAATTTTTATAATTTAAGAAAAATCATAAGAAAAAAAATATATTTGAAAACTTTGGTTAATATGCACATGAAAATTATATGAATAAATAAAAGATTAAAAGAAACTAACTAAAGAGAAAAAAAAAAGAAACCAACTAAAGAGAAAAAAAAGAAACTATACTTTAAAAATAATTAGAAATTAGAAATAAAATATATGTAATAATGTATTTTCAAATGGTTCCTAATTTATATTTCTGTTAAATTTATTTATCAAAAAATATTATAATCTTTTTGAAATATTATTTAAATATAATATTGATTTATTAAATTTATTTATTAAAAAATATTATTTAAATATAATATTAAGATGATGATAATGATGATTAATATCTATTAAAATCAATGAATTTTATTTAATCTTAAGAAGGAAATTTTAGAAAGAACAAGAAATCTTATGTAATTGTGTAGTTATGCTGAATGAACAAGTCAAAAAGATTTGTAGTGTGACAAATATTTTGGGAATAGGAGAAAATGTGAATAAAAGAATGTTTCTCATCTTCAACTCTTTTGAATTTATAAAAACAAAATTATAATTATAGTTTCTTTTAAATTTCTTTTTAGTGGAAATAAACACCTAATATAGCTAAATTTAAACGTGTATAATCAAATTTGAAATGCAGAGCAATGGCAGTAAACTATTACAGAATCTAACACGCCGCCCATGAAGAACAGCTGTTTCAGTAGGGCTTCGCTTTACTCCAACAAAAGCAAAAGCAGTGGAAGCTTTGGATCACAACATAAACTGTGGTGAGAGAAATTGCCGGCGTTTGCATTATGTGTGTCGGTGGCAGCAAATCCATGGGCAATGGTCCCCTAATTACTAAACCTATCCATCAGCACCGGCCAAACAATTCGTTAATTTCACAAAGTCGTATTACGCGGTGCCAAATAAAATTGGAATAGGATCATCGACAATCAAAAAATGGCGAAGAAATATATGGTTCCCTTTCTTTATGGGATGGATGCTCATCTCTCCACAGCTTTCTTTATGTTAAAGGTAGCACGGAATAGTTTGCTTCAAGTCACTTTCATATGTATGTTTTACAACAATATATTTGAATTCACAACAATGATCCATCATTTTTATTTTATAGTTCTATCAATAATATTTTTAAACATTAATATAATTATTTATTATTATAAACTAAAACCATATAAATATAATTATAATCATAAATTTTGTAACCTTTTTCAATAAATTATATAAATCTTATAAATAAATACATTAAAAAATTACAAAACTTGAAAAAATTCCTTTTCACTCACTTAAGATATAAAGACATATATTTATGTTAGTTTTACTTAAACATGGTAACACTTTAAAATGTTATATAAAATTGAAATATATATATATATATATATATATATATATATAAAATTTAAAATTAATAAATTAGTAAATTAAATTTATTTTATTTTTAATATTTTATATAAATTAATATAAGAATGATATAATATTTACATAATTAAAATGGTGAATAGTGATAAAGTAATCAAGTTTAATGATGAGAAAAGATAAAATAGTGTATCTATTATAATGATTAATTACATATGTATTACCAAATTTTTGATATGTCTTTGTATGAATGAATCGTTTTAAAAGACAAGTTGTTTCTCAAGAGTGTTTACATCTCTAGAAAGAATAATTTTTTTGTTTATCTCATCTTAAATATGGTATGCCTTTGGTGATGTCTAAATTCACAAAGAATATGCACTTTTGGCTCCTTACAACAACCTTGCTTCTTTGTTCTTTAGGCATAGTACATGAAATCTAAGATCCTGAGATGTCTTACCAAAAGGAATGTGATTATATTACATCTCATAAGGACTCTTATTTCTAAGTGAATGAGATGGGCATATGTTTTCACATACACTACAAATAGAATTGCTTCAACCCAAAACATCAATTTTATGTTTTTGAAAAAATTATTGAAAAGACCATGTTGAAGACAATGATGTTCATTCATTCAACTAGAAAATTGTGTTCATGGTTGTGTCAAACCATCGTTCGATGTTGGATCCCATGTTGGTAACAATAGTTTTCAAATTCATTATAGTTGTATTCTCTTCCATTATTTATATGAAGAGAGTCAATATTGAATATATGATTATGTTTCATTTTCAATCAATACATTGAAATTTCTGAAAGTTTAAAAATCTTCAGATTTAATTTTCGTCAAGTACAACCAACACATTATGGATTAATCATCGATAAAAGTCAACATATTTTTATTTCCATTAGAAAAAGGAACAAGCATAGGCCCAGACAAGTTAAAGTGTATCAATCCTGGTTTTCTACATGCTCTAGAATTTAAATAATGAAAATGTTGTTTGCTAAGATTTCTAAGGATACAAGTATCACATTTCTTTAATTATCTAAGAATGTGTTGAGAAACCAGCTCCAAAAAGAGAAGAAAAGAGATATCAACACCTTATAAATAAGCCACTTCTAGGGGGCAACCTCCAATACTTTACATGAATGAACAATTCTTGGAAGATACAAATGAAAAACCCTCCTTTATATATATAGGAGTCCAAGGGGCCACAATGTAATCCTAGTGGGGCCACAATGTAATCCTAGCCGACCTAACAATAATAATTTAAGGGCACAATAATAACAATATGGGGGTTACAGGGGTACAACAATAACAATAAGGGGGTTACACTAACAACAATAAGGGACTATACTAATAATATAAGGACCTAACATGCTCCTCTCCTTCAAAAAGGTGCCATCCTCAACACTTGAGTAGCTCTGGGTTCTTTTGTATAAAATTCTCATCCTCTCATGTAGAATCTTCCGTGGGTAAGTTCTTCCATTTGATGAGATACTCTAAAATTGATCGATTTCGTAGTTGTCGAGTTCTTGTTTTCGTGAGTGCTTCACGTTCCAATATGGTTTTTCCTTCCTCATCAAGTTTTGGCAATATTGTTTGAACTCGAATTTTATCCCCTATAAACTTTTTTAAGCATGAAAGATGGAAAACTGGATGCACTCACGAAGAAGCAGGAAGCTCCAATTTGTATGCCATAGTACCAATATTTAACAAAACCTTGTAAGGACCATAGTATTTTGGTGATAATTTATTATCCTTCTTAGCTTGCTTGAGGGACATTTGTTTGTATGGTTGTATCCGTAAAAATACTCAATCTCCCACATCAAAACTTCTCTCACTACAATGTTGATATGCCTGTCGTTTCATTCGATTTTGTGCCAAATTTAGGTTATCCTTTAAGAGTTGGAGAACTTCTTGTTGATGCTCATTGTGACCTCCACTGCTTGAACCCTAGAATTTTACCTTAAAGAAGATGTGATGGATGGTGGATGATATCCATAAAGTTCCATAAATGGGGTCATTTTTGCTGCAGTATGGAAGGAAGTGTTATACCACCATTCAGCCAAAGGTAACTACTTGACCCATTGTGCTTGCTTATCAGATATAAAACAACGAAGATATCCTTCCAAACATTTATTCACTATCTCTGTTTGACCATTGGATTGAGGATGATAAGATGAGCTATGAGCTAGTTGAGTACTCAAACAAGAAAATAATTCCGTCCAAAAATTTCCTGTAAAAATGGGATCTCTGTCACTTACAATAATCTTCGGGTTTCCATGTAGCTTTTGAATTGTTTCCATAAATGCAGTAGCAACTGTACTTGCTTTAAATGGATGAGATAATGCACAAAAGTGTGTATACTTGGTAAGTCTATCAACTACCACCATGATGACACTCTTTCCTTCGGACTTAGGTAAACCTGTGATAAAATCCATTGAAATCTCCTCCCAACATTGACTTGCAATGGATAAAGGTTGTAGAATACCCGGGGTCTTAATTGTCTCAACTTTATTCTGTTGGCAAACCAAACATTCCGCCACGAACTTTTGAATATCAGATTTAAGACCATCCCAAAAAATTATTTCTTCACCCTGTGGTAAGTTTTTAAAAATCCTGAGTGTCCTCCTAAAGGAGAAGTGTGCAATTCCAAAAGAATATTTTGTTTTAGTTGGGAATTCTTACAAAGATATAAGCGATCTTTGTACCATAAAGAATCATTTTTCCAACTAAATGTATCAGATGTATTAGGATCTTGCTGCAACTTTTGAATGAGTGTCCATACTTCTTTGTCCTTCTTCCATTCATCTCTTGCTTCGGTTATCCAATCTGGTTGGATAATAGAAATGGCACAAAGCAATGCTTCCACCTCTTCATTATTTCTTGAGAGTGCATCTGCAACAACATTTAGCTTCCCTTTTTTGTATATTATTTCAAAGTCATAACCCAAAATATTTGTGACCCATTTTTGTTGCTCTTCTGAAGATAGTCTTTGTTCCAAAAAGTGTTTAAGACTATCATGATCAGTTTTTACCTTGAAGTCTCTTCCCATTAGGTAAGGTCTCCATTTCTTTAGTGCAAGTATTATTGCCAACATTTCCTTCTCATAAATATCCTTTTGTAAATAATTTCCTTTGATTGAATGACTTTCAAAAGTAATGTGTCTTCCTTCTTGCATTAAAACAACACCAATTCCATTTCCTGAGGCATCAAATTCCACAATAAAAGTTTTTGTGAAGTCTAGCGTAGATAAGGCTAGTGCCAGGGACATTGCCTCTTTAAGATGTTCAAAGGCCTTAGTTTCTTCAGGAGTCCATGAAAATGCATCTTTCTTCAATAATTTTGTTAGAGGTACTACTATTCTCCCATAATTCTTAACAAACTTGCGATAATACCGTGTTAACCCGAGAAATTCGCGCAACTGCTTTATGGTTGTGGGGACTTTCCATTCCTTAATGGCTTTAATTTTGTTAGGGTCTACCTTAACACTCTCATGAGATACAATATGACCCATATATTCCACATCTTGTACTCCATTGAAACATTTGGATGTTTTTGCATATAATTGTTTCTCTACCAATAGTTTGAGTACCCTGTCAACATGTTGAACATGATCCTTCCAAGACCTACTGTACATTCGTATATCATCAAAAAATACTAGCACAAATTTTCTAAAAAATGGTTTTAAAATGGAATTCATCAACCCTTGAAATGTAGAAGGTGCATTGGTAAGGCCAAAAGGCATGACCAAAAATTCATAATGACCCTCATGAGTTCGAAATGTTGTTTTCAAAATTATATCTTCAGTCTTCACTCTAATTTGATGATATCCTGAACGAAGATCCAACTTGGTAAAAAAAATTGCTCCATGTAATTCATCAATCAAAGGAATGAGAAATTTATCTTTAATGGTGAGCTTATTGAGCTCCCTATAATCCGGACACATTCGCCATGATCCATCCTTCTTGTGTACCAATACTACAGGAGCAGAGAAAGAACTTTGACTAGGTTAAATTATACCCGCCTCTAACATTTCTGCAATCATACGTTCAATTTTTCTCTTTTGGAAGTAAGGATATCTATAAGGCCTGATGTTTGGAGGAACACTTCCTGGAATCAAATGAATAGCATGATCATGATCACGAATAGGTGGGAGTCCTTTGGGAGTTTCAAACACCTTGGAATGTTTGTCCAAGACTTGTTGGAGATCTGCAGAAATAGATGATTTTGATGTTGGAACTTCTAGTGAGCATAATTGTGCAATTACGCCTCGCTGTTCTTTCTTTAGAAGCTTTGTCATGACATTAGAGCTTATTATCCTTCCTGGCTTCCCTGCAATACCCCGTAATTCGACTTCCTTTCCTTCTGAAAAAAATTTCAAGAAGAGTTCTTGAAAATTAAAAGCTACCGTCCCCAAAGATTGTAACCATTGTACTCCTAGTACAACATCAGCACCTCCCATAGGAATGGCAAGCATTGGACTAGTCAATACATATTCTCCCATGGTTAGCTTGATATTATGGCATTTTCCAGAGCAATTTATAGTTCCTCCATTTGCAACTATCACTTGACATTCTGGTGCTGGGTATAGGAAACAATTTAATTCCTTGGCTACCTTACAATGAATAAAATTATGGATGCTACCTGAATCAATCAACACAATTACTCTTTTCTTCTTGATATGTCCTTCTATCTTGAGAGTTTGAGGAGTGGTAATTCCTGCCAGTGCATTACACCATATGGTTGCATTCATTTCTTCCTCTTCTAGGGTTGGTTCCTGGTGTATATCCTCTTCTTGTTCATTTTCTTCTTCCTCTTCACAATCTATGTAAAATAATTTCTTCTTAGCACACTTATGACCTTTAGTGTATTTTCTATCACAACTATAGCAAAGCCCTTTTGCTCTTTTTTCTTCCAATTGTTGTGATGTCAACCTTGTAGGTTGTGGAAGTCTAGGAGTAGCAACACTTCCATCTTTATATATGTGAGTGGTAGGCTTCCTTGTCGCCATAATTTTACATTCAATTTTTCTTGCCAACCTGAATGCCTTTTCCAATGAATCAGGTTCCCAAACGCAAACTTCATGTTGGATTTTATCCTTTAAATTCCCTATGAAGACATCAATCTTGTGTTCCTCTGGAATATCAGTTACCCTTATATTCAATTTTTGGAAGTCCTCAATGTGCTCCGCCATTGAACCCTTTTGTTTGAGATTTATCAATTGGCTAAAGAAGGTGGTGCACTTTGTATCCTCATAATGTGCTATCATTTCCTCCGTAAAAATTGACTAAGTGACAATTTTTTTACGGGATCAAAGCCATCGATACCATACAAATGTATTTTGTTCTAAATGTAAAGTTGTAATGCATACCTTTTGTGTGTTTTGCACATTATGCCAATCAAAATTTTGCTCCATCTGTAGTATCCATGTTATGGGATCCTTGCCATAAACTTCCTCATATCCATATTTGGAATATGGTGGTTCTTCAATCCAACATTGGAGTTTATTAAATCACAATTAACATGTATTTTATTCTCATCATGAGTTTCCTCTACTATCTTTTCGCGATTAGGAAACATTTCTTGTATCAACTTTTCCAAATCATTCTTCATGTTTTCGATGTTGTCTTTCATTTTTTCATCGATCTTAGCTTCCACATCATCCATCTTAGCTTCCATTCCCACTTCCATGCCATCAATATTAGCTTCCAAACCATTCATCTTAGCTTCCACGCCTTTCTTCAAAACTTCCATTTCATTTTTTGTTGCTCTTTGCGATAGCGAAATTTGGTGCACTTGCTCTTGTAATTTTGATATCTCATGTTGTGTTTCTTCGTCTTCATGAGTCGTAGTAGAGCCTTATGAAGGCTTAATTGGTGTTGAATTCCTTGCAGGGGGGATTTTAGAACCCAATACTGATATCTATTCTTCAATATGCCCTTGGAATAAATTCAAACTATTTTTTTTCAAACGAGACTTATGTAATTCAAAAAAAATAAACACCCTTTTTTTTTGCTTTTGAGGAGCTCAATATTGAAACTGAATTATCTCTGTGATTTCGGATCTTCAATATCTTAAATTTGGCCCTGTGGTAGCCCTTTGAATCCTCTTTCAAATGCCACAGGTCTTACCTGATTTGGATTCTTCAAGGCATAGTTATGTCCAATCTCCCACAATGACCTAATTATGGACTTGTTCAGTAGAGCGCACTTTTACGACTTGCCACGTATCACTGTTTGCTCCTTTGTCTCTGAAATTGGTAGACATGAGACTAAATTCTGTGTAATTCCATCCACTTTCTACATAATTCCAATCTGATGCTTAGAGAGAGAGTTATGAAGATTGTCCCACGATCACCTCTTCGAGATGAAATTCAGGAGCCTGAAAAAGACCTAACTTCCACAGATCATATCTCTGAAAATATTGCGAACCAAGCTCATAATTTTGCAACGATTTTCCTCAAGAGTTTGGCTTCGCACTCTAAAAATTTCAGCTTTTGAACCGTCATAGAAAAAACGTTATATCTAAAATGCCACAATGACCTGTTTGGTGCAGCAAAACCCTAGAATCCAAAGCTCTGATACCAAATGTTGTGAAACCAACTCCAAGAAGAGAATAAAAGAGATATAAAGGCCTTAGAAATAAGCCACTTCGAGGGGGAAACCTACAATACATTACATGAATTAAAAATTCTTGGATGATACAAATGACAAAACCTCCTTTCTATATATAGGAGTCCATGGGCCCACAATGTAATCCTAGTGGGGCCACAATGTAATCCTAGCTGACCTAACAATAATAATTTAAGGGTACAATAATAACAATATGGCGGTTATAGGGGTACAACAATAACAATAATGGGGTTACACTAACAACAATAAGCGACTATACTAGTAATATAAGGACCTAACATAATGGTAGGAAAACCAGAAACACCATTGTTTTTTAATAAATGAAGAATATCATTATAGCATGCCATAAAATACTAGATGGAAATGTACCTTCATTATGATGAGAAATGTATGCATAACTCTATATATGAGAAACTATCATTTTGAACTTTAACATTCTTTCATCCTCCACACTAGTCATGACAACCATGATGCAAAATGATTTTCTTATTTCCACGTTTCCATCAAAGATATAAATAAAGTGGGTTTGCTAACAAATGTCAACAAGGCACACCATATTTCTTGATAACTTTAACAGGTAGAGCACATCTTGTAGAAGAAAAAAAATAAATCTAAGTATTTTAAGCATGATGGTGTTAAGTCATGAGGGTTTCAAACTTTATTTATCTAAAAAATACATTTTTTCATTTACATTTTAGTAAAGTATATTTGGAAGGTAATGTGGCATGTTGTAGCTTTATCAAGTAGCCATTCATCTCTCCAAGAAGAAAATGAATCATTAAAATATCTTTTGTGAGTTGAATACTACAATGGGAAACAATATGATGAGTAGATGTAGGTGCTTTATCTTTAGCGAGATATGGTGTTTTACCTCTATCTTATTTTTGGTTTCAATCATCTCCTAATGGATTCTGCATGTTGATACATCATGTCCATCTCTGCCACAACAAATGCAGTGAAGATGAAATATTTATCCTTCACGGTGTTTACCCCCATTCCATTGAAATTCTTTCTTCCACATCCTCTCCTGCTCCCACTTCCTTTAGGAGAATCATGTGAATACTTATTCCTTTTCTAAGAAAGATGCATTTTTTCTTCAATAGAATGATTTTTTTTCTTCCTCTTCATAAGATATTTCTCTCCTTCTTCAATCTTCTCCAACTAAAAATAAAATGTAATGGACTTAAGTTACTCACTAGATTTTGAGGATTCAGGATAATGAGAATGTGTAAGGTATAGGGCCTTGACAAAGGTTGTGAGAGGAATTATCGTCTTCACTCCAATGGCCTCTACATCATGCATCATGGCTCTAATTTTAGAGGCTAGGGCCAAGGAATCATCATATTTTAACTCAAGGTTGAATATTTTGACCATCAATTGAATAAACTTCAATTTTGAGTATGATATATATATAGGTATCTAACATGCCACTATCCTTCAAATGAGTGTTGTCCTCAACTCTTGAGTAGTTCTAGATGCTTCTGTATGAAATAATCATCCTCCCATGTGGAATCTTAAGCAAGAAATTTATTCCATTTAATGAGATACTCTGAAATTTATCGATTCCCTAGCTCTCAGATTCTTGTTTCTATGATTGCTCCAGGTTCCAAAATTATTTTTCCTTCATCATCAAGTTTTGGAAATATAGTTTGAACTGGAAGCTTATCACCTAAAAATTTATTTAAGCACGAAACATGGAAAGCTAGTTGTATTCTCAAAGATGAAGGCAATTCCAATTTGAATGTCATAGTACCAATACTTTGTAATACCTTATAAGGGCCATAATACTTTGGAGATAATTTATTATCCTTCTTCGCTTGCTTGAGGGACATGTGTTTGAATGGTTGTATATGTAAAAATACTAAATCACCCACATCAAAATTTATCTCATTGTGATGTTGATCAACTTGTTGTTTCATTCGATTTTGTGCTAAAGTAAGGTTATCCTTTAAGAGTTGGATAATTTGTTGTTGATTCTGTATGTGATATTCCACTTCATCAACCTTATAATTGTCTCTTAAATACAATGCGATAGATGGTGGATGATATCAATAAATCACCATAAATGGGGTCATTTTTGTTGTGATATGGAAGGAAGTGTTATACTTCCATTATGGAAGAGGTAGCCACTTGACCCATTGTGTTTTTTAATCATATACAAAGCAACGAATACATCCTTCCAAACATTTTTTCACTATCTTAGTTTTCCCATAATATTGATGATCATAAGTTGAATTTTGATCTAATTGGGTACCAAGACAAGAGAATAATTTTATCCAAAAAATTCCAATGAAAATTTTATCTTTGTCACTTACAATAATATTTGGGATCCCATGTTTCTTTTGAACTATTTCCACAAATGAAGTAGTGAATGTACTAGATTTCAAAGGATGAGATAGTGCACAAAAGTATGCATACTTGGTAAGTCTATCAACTACTACCATGATGACACTCTTTCCTTCGGACTTGGGTAAACGTGTAATAAAATCCATTAAGAGTTCCTCCCAACACTGATTTGGGATGGATAATGGTTGTAAAATACCTAGGGTTTTATTTGTCTCAACTTTATTTTGTTGGAAAACAAAACGTTTGTCCACAAACTTCTGAATATCATATTTAAGTCCATCCCCAAATAATTCCTTCTTGACCCTGTGGTGAGTTTTTAGAAATCCTAAGTGCCCTCCTATAGGAGAGGCATGCAATTCCAAAATAACCTTTAGTTTGAGTTGGAGTTGTTACATAGATATAAGTGATCTTTGTACCACAATGAATCATTTTTCCAAATAAATGTATGAGATGCATTAGTATCTTGCTACAACTTCTAAATGAGTGTCCAAACTTCTTCGTCATTCTTCAATTGATCCATTGCTTCAGTTATCTAATCAGGTTGGATAATAGAAACAACACAAAGAAATGTTTCCACATCCTCATCCCTTCTTGAGTGTGCATCCGCAACAATATTTTATTTACCTTTTTTGTAGACGATTTCAAATTCATAACCCAAAATATTTGTGACTCATATTTGTTGCTCTTCTGCAGATAATTTGTGTTCCAAGAAGTATTTTAGACTATCATGATTTATTTTTACATTGAAGTGTCTTCCCATTAGGTAAGCATGATATTTCTTCAAAACATGTAGTATTTCCAAATTTTCATTCTCATAAATAGGTTTGTGTAAATACTTTCCCTTGATTGGACAACTTTCAAAAGAAATGGGTCTTCCTTCTTGCATTAAAACAAAACCAATGGAATTTCCTAGGGATCACATTCCACAATAACACTTTTTGTGAAGTCTAGTGTAGCCAAGACTAAAGCTCAACACATTTCCTCTTTAAGATGTTCAAAGTATTAGTTTCTTCTAAAGTCCAAAAACATGCATCTTTCTTTAGTAATTTTATTTTCCCATAATTCTTAAAAAACTAATGATAACACCCTGCCAACCTAAGAAATCCTTGAAGATGCCTTAATTTTGTGTATATTTTCCATTCCTTTGTGGCTTTAATTTTGTTAGGGTCTACCTTAAAACCCTCATGAGATACAATATGTCCCAAATATTCCACTTCTTGTACCCCAAAGAAACACTTGAAGGGTTTTGCATATAATTGTTTCTCCTCCAATAGCTTGAGCACCCTGTCAACATGTTGAATATGCTATTTTCAAGGCTTTTGTAGATTAGTATATCATGAAAAAATACTAACACACATTTTCTAAGGAAGGTTTGAAAATAGGATTCATAAACCGTTGAAATGTGGAAGGCGAATTAGTAAGACCAATAGGCATGACCAATAATTCACAATTATATTCATGAGTTTTGAATGTTTTTTTAGAAATGTCTTTGTGTTCATTCTAATTCGATGATATCATGAGCGAAGATATAGCTTGGTGAATTAAATTTCTCCATGTAGCTCATCCAGCAATTCATCGATGACATGAATGGGAAATTTATCTTTAATAGTGAGCTTAATGAGCTCTTTATAATATGAACACACATGCCATGATCCATCCTTCTTGTGAACCAATACTACTGGAGAAGAGAAGGAACTTTTTCTAGGTTGAATTATACCTCCCTCTAGCATTTATACAACCATACATTCAATTTCACTCTTCTGGGAATAGTGATATTTGTAAGGTCTGAAGTTTGGATGAACACTTTTGAGAATCAAGTGAATAGCATGATCATGATTGTGAATATGTGGAAGACCTTTAGGAGTTTCAAATAACTTGGAATGATTGTTAGGTACTCTTTGGAGATATGGAGAAACATATGACTTAAATGTTTGAAAATTTAATGAGGATAATTGCACAATTAACCCTCATTGTTCCTTCTTCAAAAGTTTTTTCATGCCATTAGATCTAATTATCTTTCCAGGTTTTCTTGCGATACCGCTTAATTCAATTTCCTTTCCTTCCTAGAAAAATTTCAAGAAAAGTTCTTGAAAATTAAAGTCTATCATCCCCAAAGATTTTAACCATTGGAATCCTAATACAACATAATCAACACCCATTATAATGGCGAGAATATTCCATACATATTCCCCCATGTTTAGATTTCATTATGGCACTTCCCTGAGAAATTTATAGTTCCTCCATTTGCAACCATCACTTGAAACTTTGGTGCTAGTATTAGAATTCAATTGAACTCAGCTATCTTAAATGAATAAAATTATGGGTACTTCGTATTAGTGATCTGTAAAATTTGTCACAGAAAATGATGGCTAAAATAGATCTTGAGCCTTCAAGAGATTATTTTCATAGAAAATTACTCATTCTTGAAGCCTTCTGGTGTTTTCTAACTTAAGATTAATCTTCATTGTTTTTTCCTTCAAAAAACCCTCAAGAAGACCTGTTGTATAAAGGATACTATTTTCACCATTTTCTCCATCTTTTCACCTTCATAATTTCCTCCAAATTCCCCCCATATCACTCATTTTCCCTTTAATTTATCCTCCATTTCCCTCTGTAAAACCCCTTTTTCCTTCTCATTTACCCTTCAGTTTCCTTAAAAACCTTCAAAAATCCCTTTTTTTATGGTTTAAATCATCCCTTTTTTCTTATCAGAACCCCTAAAAAAGGCTCAAAACCCTCCTTTTTGGCCTATTTTTGACCGTTTTATACATAAGGCTTTAAGCCCCCTTGGCTTAAGCCCCCTTCATTATTTCCACCACAAAACCTCACGCCTGCAACCAGGCGCTAGCCCCCATCGCCATCGTGCATCGACATTCCCTTTTCTTCTTCCCCCTTTTATTTTTTATGCCGATTGGCCGATGCTTCAATGCGGTCTCCACCGTCGATCAGGTTTGATCTGATAGCCAGCGCTTAACACTCCATGCCCTTTCCTAGCCCCTTCTCTCCTTGGTCATCGGTCCCTTACTCCTCCACAGGACCATGCCCCAACACCTATCTTTAAGCCCCCATCGCATCGACAAATCATGTTTTTCTTTGTTCCATTTTCCCTTCCCCTTGCCGATGATTCAACCTCTAATCTCATCCCAACTGTCCATTTCCTCCTAATCAACCACTCAGATTAACTATGGGGGCACCCCCCCAAGATTTTCGCCCATACTCCCAAATGCTCCCGTAGTTGACCCTTTTGACTATGGATATTTCAGATCTAACGACCGAGGTTATTTTCGGGGGCACGCCCCAAAAAATTTCTTCCATACCCTCAACCCCCCCGCAATATATCTCGACCGTTGATCTATTGCTGATCCAACGACCACCATGCTCCTACCAATCACCTGACCATCCCTCCTCACGCATGTACACAAACATATCTCAACCATAGATCTTATCGATCTAATGGCTCTGCACTCCCCTCTCATCCTCTGGGCTACCCCTTATCTTTTCACCCCCACAATCCATCTAAACCGTAGATCTTATTTGATCTAACGATTCCCGTTTAACCCTACATCCAACCCCGCCGATCAACCAAACCCGCTACGCAAAAAAATATCCTATGTCACCATCAGTCCCACCCCCCACTCTTCAATCACCTATCTAATCTCCATCCGACACCTGGCCCCCACCACCTCCCTTCCACCGTGCACCTTTCCCCATCGTGCTCCTCCCCCACCGTTGGATCTACACCTCCAGATCCAATGGTTCACATCGCGTTTCACGCAGATTTCTGTGTCAGGGTTTAATGACCCAGATGAGCGTGAAATAGGTGGTATTGGGGTGGACAGGTGTTGCACCATGTGTGGTATCGCGTTCAAAATGTGCAAAACTACTTACCGCCTCAATGCTGCACGAAAACCGTCGACGATATTCTCGAAACTGCCAATCCATATTTCATGCCCAAATTCACATTTAAACCCCATTTTCGCAGGTTTTTCCACAAAACCTCCACTTGCATGCATTTTCCTCCTTCTCACTGCTCCTTTCGCCCTCCGTCGAGCCTCCAAAGCAGTAATTTCCAATGCGCAAGGTTTTATGATGTTGTTTTGTTTATTTTATGCAGGTTCGATGGCATTCTAAGGCTGAAAAGCCTTCTCATAGCTCATGAAGAGAAAGGGAAAGAGGTGATGACCTTTGTAGCCCAAACAGAGGCAAAATCATGAAGAAAGGGATTACCAGGGTTAATTTTATGGTTTGATCAGTGTTTCATGAGCATTGATCATATAATCAAACCCTCCTGCATCGATGAAAATCATCTGTACACTGAAAAGAAAACAGAAAGTAGATAAAGTGAAGATTAGATATTAAAGATAAAGGATTAAACCAAAGTATGAAGATTTAAAGTTAATCCATAGTTTAAAGGTTAAAGACACAGTTTAAAGCCCAAAGATGATTATAAAGGCCTCAAAGCAAGATCAAGGCCTAATTAGTGTTTAAAGTGACAAATTATGATACATCAGTTAAGAAAGCCTCCAAATGCCACATCAGCGAGGAAATTAATCCTCAAGAATGCCACCTACAGGCTTATTTATTCAAAAATCCTCCAAATTTAATGCACAGTTGGAGATATTTCTTAAAGACAGCTCAGCAAGTAATTGCGAGCCTACCAAAAGCCTCAAAAGTCAACAAAAGTGACTGAAGTTGATGAAATTTGATGTAAAAATCAATTACTAGAGTTAAAACATTTGAAATCTTCTCCATAAGGCCTCCCAAAGGTCGAGAAGCATTTACTCTGTATTAATTGAACAATTGGACCTTCATTTCACTCCACCTCCTCAATTTACCTATATGTATCATATGAGGAGCCTAGTATTATTGTTGGTTGAATACTTGTTGAATGTAAATAGCTATTGAGGCTGCTGAAGCTCTGTTTTGTAATTGAAGAAATAAAGGCTGAAAAGAGAATTTTGAAGTGGTAAAGACTCACTGGACTTGAAGACTGTAACTAGTTTGAACATCAAATATACAAGCTGATTTATGGGATCCTAGTCTATGTCAATGGTGATGTTTTTCTTACTGTAATTGTTATTTTTCTCATGTTTTCCATACTGTCCACTTTTTCTGATAAAGAACAGCAAATATAGATTAGGATTTACTGCAAAGTACCCTATTTCTCACTGATAAATCTTTATCTTTATGTTTTCTTCTGATTGTGTTTTAAGGATAATTCAATAGAGTATAACCAGTGAATTTTTGGTGATCCCATGTTTCTTGAGTACAACTTGAGAGTTTTCTTTGAAATTTCTTGAAAATTCTACTAATTAAAGTTAAATTAGAGAAGTTTATGGTTAGCCCTGTCCTCTAGTTTATCTCCAACAATTGCTTTGAAATATCCCTTAAGAGTATGTCAAAAGCAGGATAGGTTCAAAGTCCTTACTTGATATTAGGCTAATTTTTATGTTATCTTGAATGTTTTCCTTATGAATATGTTGAAAGCAAGCTAGATTCAAAGTTCCTACTTGATCTTAAGTTATTATTTGTTTTCCTTTGAGTATGCTGAAAGCAGGCTAGGTTAAAAGTCCTTACTTGATCTTAAGCTACCCTTTGTTTTTCTTATATATTTGCTTCTTTCACTACACTTTAATGTTCCATACCATAAATAAACTTAAAGAGATATTTTGACATAGATGACTTGCCCCATAGACCACTCTTAAAACTTGTTGTGCAATTAAATCCTTTTGTGACTCTATAGCCCAATGGATTGATACTTTTTCTTACCTATCCTATTAGTTGAACCATTCCTTTCAACCTACTCACACCTTTACCCCTCAAAGAGACTTCCTTAATTTTGATGATATTCATCCCAACCAAAACAAACAAAACCTTTGTACTTCATAACTAGCCTAATATCATATCATAAGTGTTAAAGATCATATCTTTGAAAACACTTATTTAGAAATATCCCTCTATGAATCGAGGAGGGCTAGATCCTAGGATTCCAAACTGGTTTTGATGTAGGCTCTGCAGCATTTGTTCTTGCCAATCATGCAAACTACGAAGTCTTAACACTTCATAAATCAATAAGAACTATTACTTTTTTCTTCTTGAAATATCCCTCTATATTGAGAGTTTGAGGAATGGTAATTATTGCCATTGCATTACAAGATATGGTCATATTCATTTCTTATTTTTCAACCCCTGGGGTTGGTTCTTGGTGTATATATTCTTCTTTTGACGTTTCTTGTTCATTTTCTTCCTCCTCTTCACAATCTATGTAAAATAATTTATTCTTAGCACACTTATGACCTTTAGTGTATTTGCTATCACAATTGTAGCAAAGCCATTTTGCTCCTTTTTCCTCCAGTTGTTGTGGTGTCAACCTTGTACATTGTGAGAGGCTACAAGCAACAACACTTCCATATTTATAGTCTTGAGTGGTAGAATTCCTTCTTGCCATACATTTTCTTTCAACTTTTCTTGCCATCCTAAATGCATTGTCCAATGAATTAGTTTGCGAAGGCGAATATTATGTTGGATGTTATCCTTTAAATTCCCTAATAATACATCAATAATATGCTCCTATGGAATATTAACTACCTTGATATTCATTCTTTGGAAGTCCTCAATGTGCTCCCCAACTAAACCCCTTTGTTTGAGATTTATCAATTGGATAAAGAAAGTATTTCTCTTTGTATCCTCATAATGTGCTATAAATTACTAAGTAAAAATTTTCCAAGTGATTTTTTTTTACGAGGAAAAAGCCATTGATACCACACAAACTGATTGGGTTATAATATAAATATGCAACGTGTACATTTTGTGTGTGTTGCACACTATGTACATCAAAGAACTGTTCCATCTGTAGTATCCATGTTACCGAATATTTGCCATCAAACTTTATCATATTGATCTTTGGAATATGGTTGATCTTCATCCCTGAGTTAGAGTCTCTAAAATCATGATTCACATTCCAGTATTCCTCATCAAAATTTTTATGGACTATCTTGTCACCACTATGAAGCCTTTCTGCAAAAGATTTGTCAAACCTTCTTTCAAACTTTCCATGTCTTCTTTTAAACCTTCCATGTCCCCTTTTATACCACCCATGTGACCTTTTTATTTTTTCATCTAAAATATCCATCTTAACATTCATCACTCATAATTCATTTTTGGTTTCTCTTTGTGAGAGTGAAATTTGTTTCACTTGATCATGTAACTTTGATATATCATGTTGCATTTCTTCATCTTCTTCATGCACCATAATAAAGCTTTCTGGTTGTTTTCTAGGTGTATCCATTAACGACATATTCAAACCAAATAATCACTATGCCCTTTGAATCACTTCCAACTAGTTTTTCAAACAAAAGTTTTGCAAATTTAAAAAATACACACATTTTTCTCATTTTTTGGAGCTTGATCTTGAAACTATTGTATCTATGTAATTTTGAATCTTCAAGGTCTACATTTTTGTCCCGTGGTATCCTTATGAGTATTTTTTGCAATGCCATAAGTTATAGTGATATTGTATTCTTCAAGATGAAGTTATGTTAAATCTCTTACAATGGCATGATTATGGATTGCTTCAGTATAGCGAAGCTATACAAAATGGCATACGTCACTCTTTTAGCCTTCAGACCTGAAAATGATACCCAATAAACCAAAATCCTTTCGATTTCAACCACTTTTTATGAAATCCAATTTGGATGCTCGAAAAAAAAAGTTATAACAATTTTCCCCGAGACATCTGTTTGAGATAGAATTCTAGAGCATACTAAAACTATAACTTCCTTGAATCATATATCCAATAATATAACAAAAGAAACTTTGAAATATTTACACAATGTTCACCACGATTTTAGATCCACGTGTTCGAAATTTCAAATTCTAAAGCCTTGTCGGAAAAAATTATAGCAAAAATTCGAAGATGACCTATTTAAAGCAGAGAAACCCTAAAATTGAAATCTCTTATACCAAATTTTATGCAACGAGATCACAAAAAAAAAAAGATAGATCAATGAATTGAAAATAAGCTTCTTCGAGGGGGAAACCTCCTTAATTCTTGGATTTTCAAATGACAAGACTTCCTTGGTATATATAGGAGTCTAAAGGGTCAAAATATAATTAGGGCCTACATAAGAATAATAATGTAAGGGCTCTACAATAACAATAATGGGTTTCTATGGGGCACAACAATAACAATATCAGGGTTGTATGGGGCACAATAATAACAATATGGGAGCTACACTAGTATTATAGATACCTAATAGTATCCAAGTTAGGCGGATAACCAAAAAAGGAAATGTTCATATAATGAGAAGAGAGGCTTTATGCGGGAAAGGAGATGAACCAAGCTATGATACCATGTCATAGGTAACTCCCAAGTGTTAATTTCATTTATGAATTAGCAAAATTACACAAAGAAATGGTCGATCATTTGATTAACCACAAGTCATTTCATCATGCTATTTATTCTTTTACTATTTTACTTCATGACAAAAATTCTAAAGAATTATGTCCAACAATTGGCATCAATAGTGGCTGTAATGCACAAAGAGTCTTCACTATCACAGACGATGTGATTCCCTATTCGTTGACATGCCAAAAAATACTTATGGGCTAGATTCAATGACTACTCCAATATGGTGATTTGTTTCCTGGACTGGAACGGTAAAGATTTAGAAATTAGGAAACAAACCTTGCTCCCAAGCATGGGCAAGGTGAATGTGAGACCCGGGTCAGGTTCCCCAAGTCCATGTGAAATAGGAAGTTGGTGGGAGCCCAAGGACGAAGCCTTAGTTGGTATTAAATGAGGATCTTGTGTTGAGTGAGGAGGCAGATGCCACGAGCAGACCAATCAAAGAATGAGAGAAAATCACCATCTTGGAGGGAGAGGACTACCACAAAAACATGAATAGATAACTTGCATATAGAAAAGGAAATAAAAAAGCAGAGCCCATTGAGTTGTTCATGGACTGGAGGGTGATGCTAGGTTTTGTATGGACAAACCCTTGCCATAGTTTGGTGGGAAGTAAGAAGTGAGCACACAACTCTCTATACATTGTCTTCTCAACAACTTGCAAGTTGCATCATGGTGATGTTTTATGTTGTCCACCTCTTAATTTGTTCATCTTTTTGAAGTAATGACAAAATGCTTAGATTCACATGTCTAGTTGAAAGAAATTCAAGCACTACCTTAGGAACCTTAAAGTCCTGAGCAACAAGAGCATGATGTAGCCTTTGAAAAAAATAATTCTTGAACAAATGCTCTTTCGTGTAGATCTTTCACTGTAATCCTATATTTATAGGGAATCAACTATCATAGCTCTCACATCTTCTTCGCCCTTCTGTGAGGGAGTTAAACCATAATAGACTCTAATACTATGACAAAAATTAAATTTGCACACTACATTTCATCTTCAAATCAAGATACATCACACTAATATATTGCATTTGAGTTCCAAGAAATTCTAAATTATGAAAATTTTGTTGAGAAAATATCTCAACAAGTCCAACAATCCTTGAACCACTCTCTAAAATAAACATTATTCTTAGCAATAAATGTTAGAAATGATTTCATATTTGATTTATTTAGTTAATAAAACCTAAATATTGATTTGCAATTATAATACACCAATGTTTAATTTTAGCACTTTTTAAGAGTTGTTCTCATAAGTTTATGGCCATAGTAATAAGAAATAGTTTGAAAAAATGTAATAATTTTTATTTTATAAAAATTTATGTTGGTAAAACATAAATTCAAAACTGTGGAGATTCCGAGTTTTGATTCTAAAAATCTACACCACATAAATCTACAATCCATTAAAAAATTATTATCTTATAAAAAAAATTAGTAATTAAATAATAAAATATTAAAAATATATTTATGTTATAATTATTAAAATTTATTATTATTATTAAAATAAAAATAATCTAAGTCAATTCTTAAATAAATGGTATTAAATAATGTCAATATGAAAAACTTAGGACATTTATAAGATTAAAAAATAAAAGAATACATATAAAAACATAAATAACGTTATCAATATAAAAAAATTGTCGAACTCAAAATAATATAGATATGAAAACTTATAATTTTAATAATATTTAAAAAAAACACATGAAAAACAAAAATAAATAGCCTTATCAATAAAAAAAATTCAGCCCAAATCTTGTTATTCATAAGATGAATATTAAGACAAATCAATTGAATTAATCATCATTTTTCTTTACGATTTGATCGACCAAAATTGAACGATTGTAAAGAAGTGCATTAGAGTTGGGGCCCAAGTGGTTGAAAGGAGTGCATGATAATAAAGTATTGTGGATGTCAGATGGGGCCCATGTGCTGCGATGAAGTACAACTGTCTGAGCAGGATTTGGACTCAGTCCAGCAGGTAGCACACATGACTTTTTTTAAGCGCATGTGGAAATATGATCAATCCACACGAGTGATTACAAAAAAACCCTAACAGACATGTTATATTGACTTCTTCATATGTGAGGTAACCTCTGGGTTGGAAACGTCTTCTTAAGTAAAACACAAGGAATCTTCCCAAAAGTTGAATGAATGGCATCCAAGAAAGAAATGGGCTCTTTCATAGGTGCAAATTAGCCTATATAAGCCTATCGTCCCACTGGAATGTGATCAATTCAGATCTGCAAACATTTTTTTACAGAGATCAGTTAAGCATTCCGCTAATCCTGCTGCTGTCTGCAGGTTTATATAACGTATCCAGTTTGAATTGTATGATTTCTTAGCTGAGATTTGAAACATAGCCTACTACATTGGTGAAGTCGGCCACATCAGTTTTTGAACTGTGAAATGACGGATTCAGGAGATTCACACTTGTTCAGCTGAGTCACCTAGTTTTTGTTTGCGGTGATGGTGATTTTGACAATGGCACCTGTCTCTGAGGCGATAGTTCATCACCATAAATGGAAGCTCAATTACCAAAACTGGTCTCCGGATTGTATGCAAACAACGATAATCTCTATTAATGGGCAGTATCCGGGTCCAACCATCAGAGCTCGTGAAGGAGACACCGTTGTTGTTGAATTAGAGAACCAGATGCCCACTGAAAATGTTGTCATTCATTGGCATGGAATTCGCCAGGTACCATTCGCTCTACCTGATTCTGATTATGATAGATTGATTCTTTCTTTACCCACCATATATGCTCTTACAATAGTTCTGATTGGAATGCTCATGTGGTTCAGATAGGAACTCCGTGGAGCGATGGAACTGCATCCATGTCTCAATGTGCAATCGTAGCGGGCGAGTCATATATCTATAGATACGTTGTTGACAGAGTATGTTTAACACATATTTTCTTTTCAAAAACTGCATCTTAACATGCTTATATTAATGTATTCAGACTCTATGGCCTAATGTTTATAATTATGTATGCAACCTGGCACATATTTCTATCATGGCCACTACGGTCTGCAGCGTTCCGCCGGTTTGTATGGTTTGCTGATAGTCGATTTCGCAAAAACAGAGCCCTTCGTCTATGACGGAGAACTGAGCATCATCCTCAATGACTGGTGGCACACTAGCACTTATCAACAAGCCATAGGCCTATCATCCAATCCTTTTGTCTGGGTTGGGGAACCTCAGGTATATAGATCATTTCCTTTTCCTCCTGGCACTCTGGTTTGAATCCCGGTTGACTGAAGCTGGATGAATAAACCTGAATTTCTGGGTTGATATTGCAGTCTCTGCTGATAGAGGGCCAAGGAAAATACAACTGCTCGGCCTCGGCAGGCAGCAGTAAAACTTGCAACGCTACTAGCAGCCAATGCTCACCCTACATTCTACCGGTCAACCCTGGCAAGGCTTACTGCCTACGGATCGCCAGCGTAGCTTCCTTATTGGCCCTCAATTTTTTGATTCAGGTGACATAACGTATTCTCGGATCCTTCATTATTTCATCTTATTTAAATCTTAAAATGAAGATCTAACTATTTGGTGCCTGTCTTTCAGGGACACAAGATGACCGTTGTGGAAGCAGACGGCCACTACGTGGAACCGGTGGAGGTGGAGAATCTGGATGTGTACTCTGGAAAATCGTACTCAGTTTTGATAAAGGCCGATCAGGATCCCACGAAAAACTATTGGGCAGCTATGAATGTGAGAGGGCGGAAACCCAATACGACTACGGGCATGGCAATCCTCAACTATCTCCCCAATCTCTCCACCAAGGTGCCCACGACGCAACCTCCTCAGAGCCCAGTCTGGAACGACTATGCTGTTGGAATATTTAAAATTCTAGAACAACAATGGAGAATAATATTCCCCCTCTTCAACACAGAGAAAATATTAAAAAAAAATTCTTCACTAGAGACAGAGTTTTCACTGTAAAAACTATTTCATTAAACTTAAAAAAACTTGGTTACAAAATCTCCTCTGCCTGAGGAAATACAAAAAAAACTTTGACTACTTCAAAACACAGTTCAAAACAACTCACACTCTCTAAAATTTCACTCTAGACAAATACTCTGTCTCTTCAAAAATGAAAGCATTGTTGTGCACTTCAAAATCTATTACACTTCTGCTGTGTGTAAAATTCCAACTTTTTTTTAATGCTGAGCAATGCACTGCTGTGCTATACAAGTCTTTTTACTTCTGCTATGTAAAAAGAATTTAAAACTTACAATATGAACTCACGGGCCCTTTTTTTTTTTAACTCTATATGCCTCAGCACTTTTTTCATTATATAAAAAAAACTATTTTAAAATAAAACTATTTCAAAACTAAAAATCAAAAAACTAAAACTAATTCTAAAGTCTATTACCCTTTCGGGCCCACCAAACTAGAATCGTACCCGTAAGATATATATAACATATATTTAGAACATATGTATATAATATAACTCAAAGGCATTTAAATGTAAACGCTCTGATATGAAACGCATCATAACAAAACATTAAAAAACCTTAACCAGCGCATTTAACCGAACTTCAAAACAGAAATTTAACTAATCTGCATAAAAATTCCGAGTGCCAAAAATTGCTGCTGATGTCACCTAAGTTGTGACGCGGAATTTTTATTAAATCCGCCCTATAAGTTTTCCCGGGTCCGATTTTTTGCAATGGTACGGCAGAAAGTTGTGATGCGGAATTTTTCTTCAATCTGCTTTACGAAATTTCAGGTCCGGAGGTTGACTGCTCAACGGTTTTGGCAAGCGGCTCACGTACAAGCTTCTGCAAAAAAAATTGGAAGGCGGCCTCCTGTACAAAGAATGGCGGAAATTGATTTCAACACTCCCCCTTACTTTCAGCTGCTGGGTTATCAATCATACCCAGACATTTCCTCAAAAACTCAAAACTCTTCTGCCCCAATGGCTTGGTCAGAATGTCTACAAACTGCTCCTGAGTTCTGCAGTGTTCCAAAACAATTTCACCATTGTTTACCAATTCTCTGATGTAATGAAACTTTGTGTCAATGTGTTTCGTTCTCTTGTGAAACACAGAATTCTTCGATAATGCAATAGCTGAGCTATTGTCATAGTAAATCACTATTCCTTTTACCTGCTCTTGGCACAAACTTCTTAACATCCTCCTCATCCAAATTGCTTGACACGCTGCTGCTGTAGCTGCCACATATTCTGCCTCTGTTGTAGACAATGCTACAATGGGTTGTTTTTTAGAAGCCCATGAAATAGCTCCTAAACCCATGTGAAAAACATAACCGGAAGTGCTCTTCCGATCATCTACACTTCCAGCCCAATCACTGTCAGTGTATCCAACTAAATCTGAATTTTCTGAAGCAGTATATAAAATACCAAACCTTTTTGTACCTTTAACATACCTCAGAATTCTTTTCGCTGCCTGCCAATGTGCATCCTTTGGCTTCTCCATAAATCTAGAAATTAAGCTAACAGCATGCATTATGTCGGGCCTAGTTGCAGTCAAATACATGAGGCTGCCAACTATGCTCTTATACAAACTAGGATCGAAATCCTTGCTGCTATCCTCTCTGCTGAGTTTTAATCCCATCACTATGGGAGTGATCGCTGCCTTGCTCTCCTGCATATTAAATCTTTCCAGCACTTCAGCAACCTATTTTTCCTGTGAGATAAAAATCTCATTTTCATCTTGTTCTACTTCTATTCCTAAGAAGTATTTCAACAAACCCATGTCAGTCATTTCAAATTCTTCTTTCATGACTGTTTTAAAATTTTGAATAAGGTAATCATCATTACCTGTGAAAATAACATCATCAACATATAAAACTACAATCAACATTTTACCATCTTTTTCTTTGATGTAGAGGGTGGGTTCTTCCTCACACTTTTCAAATCCATTTTCCAGTAGATAGGAATCTATCCTACTGTACCATGCTCTTGGCGCTTGCTTCAGCCCATAAAGAGCTTTCTTCAACTTGCACACTTTGTGCTCTTGGCCTTTCTTTTCATATCCGAGAGGTTGTTCAATGTAAACCTCTTCCATTAACACTCCATTTAGGAATGCTGACTTCACGTCCATTTGGTAAACTTTCCACTTGTTTTGTGCTGCTATGCACAACACTGCTCTCACGGTTTCCATTCTAGCAATCGGTGCAAAAGTTTCCTCATAATCTATCCCATGCTTCTGCTTATACCCTTTGACAACAAGTCTTGCCTTGTGTCTCTCTATTTTTCCTTCAGCATTACTCTTGGTCTTGTAGACCCATTTAACTCCAATGACATCTTTACCTTTTGGGAGTTCAACGAAATCCCAAGTCTTGTTTCTTTCTATGGCATTAATCTCCTCATCCATAGCTTCTATCCATTTCTTATCCTTAATAGCTTCTTCGAAATGAACAGGATCAGCAACATGACAATATAAAGAAAACAAAGAATTGATACCTTCATTTGCTGCCTCTTGTGCATAAATGTCATTCAAATTTCTGAACTTCTTACCTCTTTCACTTGATGTACAAATGTTTGAAGAAGCACTTGAATTTCCTCCTTGTGGTGTGCTTGGAGAAGAACTCTCATTTCTCCTCAAGGGTGTCTCTTGCTGCTCTTGTGTTGGTGCTGCTGTTTGGGGATGTATTTCAGCCAACTCATCATCATCTTCATCATGAGATAAACAGTGTTTAACATTCACTGTTTTCTCTATGCTTCCATCCCAAGCTTCCTCCTCAACAAACTGAACATCTCTGCTCACAATAAACTTCTTGCTGGATGGGTTATATAACCTATAGGCCTTGGATTCCTCACTGTATCCAATGAAAATACATTTCTCCCCCTTGCTGTCCAACTTCTTCCTTAACTGATTCGGAATGTGTGCATAAGCCACACATCCAAAAACCTTCATATGTGTGACACCTTGCTTTGTGCCACTCCATGCCTCTTCCGGCACTTTGTTCATCACTGCTTTTGTAGGGCACCTATTCAAAATGTATGATGCACAATGTATAGCTTCAGCCCAATAATAATTAGGCAAATGCTTTGCCTTTAACATACTCCTTACCATGTCCATTATGGCTCTATTCTTCCTTTCGGCTACGCCATTTTGCTGTGGAGTATATCTAGTTGTAAACTGCTTTTGAATACCATTTTCTCTACAAAAAAGTAGAAAATATTTAGAGATATACTCACCTCCTCTATCAGTCCTTAGAACTTTGATGTGCAGCCCACTCTGGGTTTCCACAAGTGCTTTGAAATTGCAGAATTTTTCAAACACTTCACTTTTATTTTTCAAAAAGTAAACCCAAGTTTTTCTTGTAAAATCATCTATGAATGTTAACATGTAGTGGCTACTAGCAAGTGATGGAGTTTTCATCGGTCCACACAAATCTGAGTGGACAATATCTAAGGGTGCCTTTTCCCTTATGCTTTTCTCGGAAGGAAAACTTTCTCTGTGTTGTTTCCCAAGAATACAACCTTCACAAAGGCTATCCGGCTTCTCTATCAATGGTAAACCTCTTACCATTCCTTTTCTGTTCAACAAATTAAGACCTCCAAAGTTGAGATGTCCAAATCTCAAGTGCCACAACCAATTTTCATCTTTTGGTTCGCTTTGGATAGCCTCTTTTGCCACTGCTGCTATCTTTTCTTCATTATTCAAATCTGCTCTCATTCTAAGAGGGAACATCCTGTTCCTTGTCATTTTTACTTCAGCAATACATTGTTTGCTGGGTGGTTTGTCCATGATGGTACAAACATCATCCTCAAAAAATACATTGTACCCCTTTTGAACAAGCTGTTCAATACTTAAGAGGTTACACTTCATTCCTGGAACATAATAAACATCTGCTATGGATTTCTTTGCACCTTTCCTTATTAAAACATTTACATTTCCTTTTCCCATAACAGACACTTTACTATCAGTCCCTAGTGTGACTTGTGACTTCACACTCTCATCTAGCATAGAAAACATGGCTAAGTTTCCTGTCATATGGTTACTGCAACCAGAGTCTAGAAACCATAAATCCTCATTCTTTTCTTCAGCCATATTACAAGCCAAAAACAAATTATCTTGACTGATATTTTCTCTAGTGAAATTTGCACTAGTTCTATTTCCCATATCATGCTGCTTCTTTCTACACTCATTAGCATAATGACCATATTTTTTACAATAGTGACATTGGACATTGGACTTATCATACCTCTGTCCTTGAGCATTCTGCTGACCACTCTGCTGGCTGCTGCCTTGGCCTTGATGCTGATTTGGATTGCTGCCCCTTCCTTGAGCATTTGCTGGACTGTTCCTTCCACCTCTGTTTTGGCTTCTGCCTCTTCCTCTTTTGTTTCCTCTACCTTGCCCTCTTCCTCTTCCGAAAGAAATCTGGGTCTTAAAGGCATGCTCAAGAGATGAGTTTTCACTCCTACCCAATCTCTGCTCATGAGTCATCAGTGATGCATGTAGCTCATCCACTGTGAACTTTGTGAGATCCTTAGTCTCCTCTATGGTGGTGACAATCACATCGAATCTTGAGGGTAGACTCCTCAAGAGTTTTTCCACAATCCTCTTCTCTTCAAGAGTCTCTCCATGCGATCTTATTTGTGTGACCATTCCAATCACATGAGTGAAGAATGAGTCAATAGTATCTGACTCTTTCATGCAGAGAGTCTCAAAGTCTCTCCTCAGCAACTGAAGTTTTGTTGTCTTCACTTTTTCCATGCCTTTATAGGCTGTCTTGAGAGTTTCCCATGCTTCTTTGGATCTCTTGGTTGCTGCTATCCTTGGAAACACACTCTCATGCACTGCTTGATACAATAAGAAGAGAGCTTTGGAGTCTTTCTTCCTATTGCTCTTTAGCAACTCTCTTTCTACCTGAGTTAAATCTTAAAACTCTTCTTCATTTGCTGGCTCTTCAAAGTCATCTTCAACAAAGTCCCATAAGTCTTGGGAGACAAATAGAGCTCTCATAGTTATTGACCAATAGTCATAATTTTTCCCATTAAACATTGGGAGATGGACATTTCCCATACCCATACCAGTGCTGGCTCCAGCTATTCTTCACTCTTAACTATGATTAAAAAAACTTGACTCTGTATGTAAAACAGCTCACTGTTTTGCAACAATGACTCAAAAACTGTATAGAGAAATACCTTTGGATTCTTTGGCTGAGTCTTCACACTGCTGGAGAAGCTGCTGCAACAAAGAACTCCTTTCCTTCAGCTTCTTTGATCTTCAAAGAGCCTGGACTAGCTCTGATACCATGTTGGAATATTTAAAATTCCAGAACAACAATGGAGAATAAAATTCCCCCTCTTCAACACAGAGAAAATATTAAAAAAAATTTCTTCACTGGAGATAGAGTTTTCACTGTAAAAACTATTTCATTAAACTTCAAAAAAAACTTGGTTACAAAATCTCCTCTGCCTGAGGCAATACAAAAAAAACTTTGACTGCTTCAAAACACAGTTCAAAACAACTCACACTCTCTAAAATTTCACTCTAGACAAATACTTTGTCTCTTCAAAAATGAAAGCACTGTTGTGCACTTCAAAATCTATTACACTTCTGCTGTGTGTAAAATTCCAACTTTTTTTAAATGCTGAGCAATGCACTGCTGTGCTATACAAGTCTTTTTACTTCTGCTGTGTAAAACGAATTTAAAACTTACAATATGAACTCACGGGCCCTTTTTTTTTTTTTTTAAACTCTATATGCCTCAACACTTTTTTCATTATATCAAAAAAACTATTTTAAAATAAAACTATTTCAAAACTAAAAATAAAAAAACTAAAACTAATTCTAAAGTCTATTGCCCTTTCGGGCCCACCAAACTAGAATCGTACCCATAAGATATATATAACATATATTTAGAACATATGTATATAATATAAATCAAAGGAATTTAAATGTAAATGCTCTGATATGAAACACATCATAACAAAACATTAAAAAACCTTGACCAACGCATTTAACCGGATTTCAAAACAGAAATTTAACTAATCTGCATAAAAATTCCTGGTGCCAAAAATTGCTGCTGATGTCACCTAAGTTGTGACGCGGAATTTTTATTAAATCCGCCCTATAAGTTTTCCCGGGTCCGATTTTTTGCAATGGTACAGCAGAAAGTTGTAATGCGGAATTTTTTCTTCAATCTGCTTTACGAAATTTCAGGTTCGGAGGTTGACTGCTCAACGGTTTTGGCAAGCGGCTCACGTACAAGCTTTTGCAAACAAAATTGGAAGGCGGCCTCCTGTACAGAGAACGGCGGAAAGTAATTTCAACATATGCGTATAGTAAGTCGCTCGCCAAGAAGTTTGTGGCCCTCACCGGACATGAAGAGCCTCCCCCTATGAAACCCACCAGACAGTTGATTTTATTGAACATGTAGAAGAAGATCAATGGATTTGTAAAATGGGCCATCAACAACATATCGCTGGTTCCTCCTCCCACTCCATACCTAGCCGCCATGAAATACAAAATCAAGGGTGCTTACAACACCACGCCCCCTCCTGACGCTTACCATCCTCGAGACTACAACATCACCATTCCTCCCACCAACCCAAATGCCGTTGAAGGGAATGGCGTTTACGTATTCAAACTGAACTCTGTGGTAGATGTTATTCTCCAGAACGCAAACACACTGAACCCAAATAACTCTGAGATCCATCCATGGCACTTGCACGGTCATGATTTCTGGATTCTAGGCTACGGCGAGGGCGCGTTCGATCCTGTAAAAGATCCAAAGAAATACAACTTGGTGAATCCTCCGCTTCGTAACACGGTGGCGCTGTTTCCCTACGGATGGACTACTTTGCGGTTCAAGGCAGAGAATCCGGGGGTGTGGGCTTTTCACTGCCATTTGGAGGCCCATTTCTTCATGGGGATGGGGGTGATGTTTGCAGAAGGGATTGAGAGAGTAGGAAGGTTGCCTCGTTCGGCCATGGGATGCAGCCTAGCCATTAACAAGATGCTGCGTTATTGAGGCATACTTATTTAACTTATTCTAATCCATATTGAAATTTGACATTATTTATTCATTATAGTTAACAGCATATTTATTTATTTGACAGAGAATAAAATTGGCTGCAGCTTTGCAGAATAAACTTTGCATCAGACTGTGTAAATATTTAATTCCCGAATGTTTCTATCTTGCTTCTTTATCAGCGGGAAGTGTTGTGCTCGTAAGAGTAAACTATGTACAGTTTCCCGTCTGCGGATTTCCATTGTAAGTCGATGTGATGTAATCTTTAGCTTTAACACAAATCTCAAACAAATAAAATAATTCAATAAAAAGATTTAAAAGAACTTTGATTGAACATCGTTGAGATCTTTAGCTTTAATCCGAATCTCATAAACAAATAAAAGCATTTAATAAAAGCATTTAAAAAAACTTTACCATATATTGTTAGTTAAAATTAAATTTAATCGTGACCAATTTTTTTATTTTTTTATTACTCTGAATTTATACAGTTTTATATAAATTGATAAATATATATTTAAAAAAAAAACATAATAACTTAACATCAAATAATTCCTTATAAAATATATTTCAGCAGTGTCCAACTAAAAAATACCACTGCTACAATACTTTTAGGTATTTCTTTTTGTGTCGAATCTTATTCCCACCAAATTGACTAAGCACCTCAATTAAACACATTGTCTAACTTAAGCTCTGTCAATTTAATACTTTCCTTATAATTCATGACTCATTAAAATTTAAACCACTCCTTAAAATTTATGACTTATACCTTAAACCTCAAAATAGTTTTTAATTTTTCGTTAGCCATAATAGATTTCGAAGTTTTCCTGCGCCTTCCCATACGTTAAAAAATGGGAAAAACCCAACCCTACTCAAATTCAAATTCCAACCCTTCTGGAGGGATTTTACAACTGTCGGCGTATCAGATTTTCGATACACGCTGAGCACCCGCAGAAATTGCTATGTCTACACTCAGCGATACGTGTTTGGTAGTATACGCGTCTGGTTGTCTAGTCAATGCCAAAATGTTTCAATATATATATTTTTTAATATGATTTTTTATATTAATGGTATTAAAATTTGTTAATTAGTTGTGTTGTTATTTTTATTTTTCAATTAATTATAAAAGAGTATATTATAAATATTGATAAATTATAATTTTTTAAAAATGAATATGATTTTTTTTATTAATAATATTGATTAACAAGATCAATGTATTTTTATATTTTATATAAATTCATATTTTAAAAATTAATATATATACATATATAATAAACATGAATGATGGGTAATAGTGATGTGATAATGTCTAGTTTAAGTAGGAGTTGTGTGACATATAGATTTGTGGGATTTATTAGATAAAAAGGTATAACATTGTTTGCCCAACCATGTAAGTTAAATGGTGGTTTGAATATTTTGGTAACCAACTCAACCATGTAACTTAAATGGTCAAAGAATGCTCATAAGTTTAGGACACAAATGCAAGCAAGAAAGACAACTATGGTAGTTTGCTTGGCAATCATTCAAATTTTAAGGTTGGAAGTTATAACACAATAATCACAAAACACATTTATAAAGTACAAGTAACTTAATAAATATAATTACAACCTTTCATTAAACCAAGAAAAGTGACATTTTTTTTAAAATTAAACCTTGAACATATTCATAATATTTTTCATGAAAATACTTTGAAATTCAACATCATCTTTCCAATAGAAGCAAATCAATATGCCTAAATATATTACCTACCTTAAATTTTTTTTTATGGTCGTTATTAGGTTGGTGTGAGAATTATGAGTTAGAGGGGAACACTTAACTTTGAAAGTTGTGCCAAATATGTTACTTACCTTAAGTTTTGTGGAAATTGTCATTCTTTCATTTTATTTTATGTCTTGTCTTTGTTACTATGCCCTATCGAGAGGAAAGGGAGTTTTTCTAGCATCCTGCTCGTCATTTAGATAATGGCGAAATCACATTATGTATTTGGTACACCAATCTACAAAGAGAGTGTAGGGTTTCCTTGGTGTTTCTCCCTAAGGTTTTTTATGTCTTTGGTGAATTTTTTTCTTTGAGTTTGTTAAGGTTATGAAGCCCCTTACTAAGGTATTTTCCTCTAAGGTGTGGGCATGGTGCTATCCCATTTGCTTAAGATGATCCAATTGCATGGACTTGAATTGTGGCTTGAGCAGCCATTCGAGGAAATTTTCTACTAATATTTAGGGTTAGCTCTCTCTCTCTCTCTCTCTCTCTATATATATATATATATGATTGTGTCACAAACACATATGTATATTTGAGACTCTCTTATCAATATTTTCGCAAGTGAGTATAATTAGTCTATCTTTTATTTTATGGTGTTTTATAATAGTTTTTCAAAAGAATTTCATTAATTTTAATAATTAAAAAAAAAACAAAATTTTCAAATGTTCAAATGGTTTTCCCTATGGTAGAGGACAACTTAAATAGGACATAAATCCCTAATGTATGGCAATTTCTTATCCATATTTGTTATACATTTTAAAACTATTTAAAATTATTTATTAGCCTAGTCTCTAGTCATTAATAAGCCCTTTTAATGAAAACATTTATTCCATGACCCTTTCATTGATGTACTAGTTTGTCCACACAACAACAATGTTAGTTCATTCCATATGTCTCTAAGATGCATGAAGACATGGGCCATCTACCTAAACATTGTTAGTCCATTCCATATGGCTCTTGCTCCACTTTTTGCAAATAAGATTCATATAGACATGGGGCCATTTGTATGAACATTCTCATAGGAACACAACCTTCTACATTTAAGTAGTAGACCTATCCCATTTATCCCCTAATACAATACCTCGTGCATGTAATGACCTCACCCCATATTTATCCCATTTATCCCCTAATAGAATACCTCACACATGTAACCACACACTTAAAATTTTATTAAATTTATTTATCAAAAAAATATTAGAAATGTTTTAAAATATTATTTAAAAATAATATTAATTTATCAAACTTATTTATTGAAAAATATTATAAATGTTTTAAAATATTAATTAAATATAATATTAATACGATGATAATGATGATAAACATGATTAGTTGATACTTTTAAAGATATATTTCTATGATATAGGAGGAGAGAGAGATCTAAGAGGAGGGAGAGAAATGTATTAATGTAGTAGTGCAGGTGTTGAATGAACAAGTAAAGAAGGTTGGAAGTATGACAAATGTTTTGGGAATAGGAGCGAATGTGAATACAAATAGCAATCCAAAAAAAATGTTTGTCGTCTTCAACCCTCTTGAACTTATAGAGAACAAAATTATAACTAGAAATTGCACCATATGTTGCAAAGGAAACATTGTAAAGTAGTAACATAGGAAAGTGTAGTATAGATGAAGAAACATGTGATATGTTAAGTGATTTAATTGAATATTTAATTTATAAATATGAATTATTTTATTTAAAAGAAATTATAGGTTTGGAGAATTGTTTGGATAAAAAAATTGGTTTTTTTATCAGACCTTCCTTTCATATTGATGTCTAATTATGCACTATGGGCCACATAAAATGGAACCTATTTGCATAATTGTAGATGCAATTGGTATGCTTAGATTATGAATTAAGTATAACCCAAAAATTGTCACAATAAATCTAAACCACCATCAACATATGCATGAGAACCTTTTATATTTAGCTTAGTATCTTTTTTCATTGTAATAACATGATAAATTCAATTTTTATATAAATCTATTAACACTTGTTTGTGATTTCATTGTGCGATTTCAAATAAATCAAATGCACAAAGTGTTTACATCTTATTTTAAGATTTGGATCTTCAATTGTAACTATTAATTAGGTTCAAAGAAGATAACAGAGAATGAATTGTATAAAAGATAAAAAGTGTTATTGTGTGGCCATAATTTGATTTTTTTAACTTTTAAAATAATCTCAATACCTTATCAAAACTTGATATTAACATTTTTATATGAAATCTTTATTTATAAAATTAATATTTCAAAAATATTATAATTGAAATATAAAAAAAATAGATAATTATTAATAATAATAAAAATTAAGAAAATATAATCCATTTACTACTAAAATGTAGATAATTTATTTATTTATTATATTTAATTTATTTATTTATTATATTTTTCAATATTAGGTAACCAAAATTTTCATAACAAAATCTACGTTTACTTTACACTTATGTTTTTTAACAATCATTTACAAACGTAAAGTTATGGGCAAAAGCAAGTCAATAAAATTATGCGCAAATAATATTGATAATACTCACAATTTAGTATAAGAAGTGAATAGTAACAAAGAAGCTCAATACAATATGAAGTATAATGAAGTGTATCGTTAGTAAGTATAACGATGTATATAGTAAAATGAGGTATACTATAAAAGGAAGATCAAAATTAAGGATATAAGACATGTGAGGAAAGAGTATTAAGCTAGAGAAAATTCAAGGAAGCATCTCTTACAAAATATTTATATCATATGAGACCAAAATAAATAAATGACGGAAGAAGAGATAAAATCTTGATGCAAACTGGAATAGCCGTTAAAACATAAATTACCACGAGTTAATATTTAATTTGGAGTAATAATGGGATGGAGACATCAAATCACAAACCAATAGAGAGATCTAGCCAACAAATTAGCTAGCAGCGAAGACAAAGCAATAGGCATGAACAACCTTCATTACAAAAGGATTTGATAATTTCTTGAAATATATCATATTTTTTTCAAATATCTCAAGTACATATTTTAATTAAAATTTTATGAATTAACTTTTCTTCTCTAAATTCAAATCTAAATTAAATAAGTATGATTTAAATAATAAATTTAACGAATTATCATCACGATCCATATAGTTGGATTGTGTTGAGATAATGCCTCATTTATGATGCATACTACAGTTTAGGGATTGGTTTGGTGTGTTGGAGGATGTTGAGAGATTCTCTCAACTACTCCCTCCAAGAATGGAATTAGTTGGATCTCAACAGCACTTTAAATATTGTAATCTATTAGTGTGATTTAATATAGAAATAATTATTTGTGTGTATTTCTGCTCTCTCCAATTTTTTAATAGATTGTTCATTACAAATGGATTTGATAAACTTTGAGATATATGATATTTTTTTCAAATATCTCAAGTACATATTTTAATTAGAATTTTTTGAATTAAATTTTTTTCTCTAAATTCAAATCTAAACTGAATAACTGTGATTTAAATAATAAATTTAATGAATTATTATCACTAACTATATAGTTGGAGAGCATCCTTAGTAAATTCAAAATTCAAAACAACAAACTAAAAACTAAAAGTAAGCTATCAAAGTTATTATTGTAGACGAGGTACCTGCAATTGTAATTGACATTTGAATGGATGCGCTACAGGTGATTAATCCATATAGTTTCGTCAAATGGATTTGCGGCAAAGGATTAATCTGTTAAAATATATAATTATTTCCCACATGCAGAGTTAGACAAACATTTAAGTGAATCAGTTGAGTTGAGTTATAGATAGATTTGGTGAGTGATTTAAAGAGTGAGTTAAGTGAGTTGATAAAGTTGAGTTATGTGAGAGTGTGTGCATGCCAATTAGGTTAAATACCTTTCACCAGGTTCATTGTATTCAGATTGTGATTTATTGTGATTGAGATTAATGGAAGAGTCGTAGCTCATTGTTTCATGTGTGAAATACTTATGTTGTTGTGTGTTTCTCTTATCTTCCTATCCAATAGATTGGTATCAGAACAAGGTTACAGAGAACAAGAGAAAGACGAATTAGCAAACATCCTGTGTGAGAAGAATTTTTTTTTTTTTTTTTTTTTTTTTTTCCGCTTATTTATGATATAACACAGCCGTTAATCATAGACAGAGCGTTATAAGGCTGGTTTCCATAGCAGAAAACCACATTAAAAGGCTGGTTTCCATAGCAGAAAACCACATTAAAAGAAAAAAACTTACACTGTTTTTGAAGCATGCGGGCTTTTTGAACTTCTAGTGGGTTAAGGCACTAATGCGGGAGCGTAGTGTCAAGAGCCGCATTAGCACGCTGCAATATTGAAGTGTGGGAGCATTAAGTCAACAGAGTAATATTCATGTAAAGCCATCTCAAAGCTTTTACGACCTCATTAAAAACCATTCGATCACGTGAGTATTTCTTATTAAGAGAAATTTTGAAAAGAAAATTTGGAGTTTTATATTAAAAGTTAGTTTTTAAAAAGCTCCTCATAAAGTGGATTGTATTTGAATACGTGGAGTATTCAAAAGAGATTTTAAAGGATTTTTAAAGTGTTGGAAATTATTATAATAAGTTTTTTATAAAGGTTTTTTTTTTTTAAATTACAACTTATTTGAGATGGGTTAAGTGTATGGTATAATTTTTTTTTTATTAAAAAAAAAAAAACCAGGGTGCATATAGAATATTATGTGACTATTATTGGCAAGAGAATTAAAGGCTTTGCAAAGTCTGATAGTCCACAAACAATATTTTGGTGTTTTGTCAAGCATGATAGGTTGTTTGGAGAAGATTGTGTCTTACTGGGGTGCATATTAAAAAACATATTTTTTTTCGGGGACAATATGGAAGATAGCCTCATGCAAGCATGCATGCAACTATGACGGAAGTCATGGGTCACAAAGCGCGACTAAAGAAGAATAAGAAAAATAATAAAAAAAGAAGAGGCAAAGATAGTTGCCGTGTTTAAGGAGGTTTAGGCCACAGCCGATAAACTAAAATGTCTAGTAGAAGACAAAGATTCCCTAGCTTTGAGTTTCATTCAACATGCAATGGATGAAACGATTATGGGCAAGGTAGCAAAAGCTACAACTTCCAAGGAATCATAGAACATCCTAGAAGAAGAATTTTGTGCAAGGGGAGTGACATGCAACAACAGCATATGTCACATGTAAAGAAGTCAGAAGTAGATCCGAGAGTAGATGAGCAAGACTTTGGGAGGATAACAGAGTTTGCTGAAACCCATCATCCACGCATGCATATGGATGAAGAAGATGCAACATATATTGCAAAGAGGGAATTTGAAGCCTCTGTATGTGAAATAGAGCTTGCTGAAACTTATTATGCATGCATGCATATGGATGAAGAAGATGAAACAGAGATTGCAAAGAGGGAAGTTGAAGCCTCTGTATGTGAAACAGAGTTTGTTGAAACCCATTATGCAACCATGCATATGGATGAAGATGAAGCCTCTGTATGCGAAACAAAGCTTCAACATATCAATGCTCAATCACTCCACTGTAACGTGGATGGTGCAGAATATGGTGAATCCCACTGTGATGAAACGCATGTGGATGATGACTGCAAAGTGAAATGTGCATTGGTGAATCCAGCAGGAGCTGGTGTGTTTGGTAAAGCTGAAATTGGTAATGAAATTGGCAATGAGCACATGCATTCTTAGATATCCCACCATAGTGTCAATGAAAATTATTTTGATGTTATGTGTGGTTTCCTTTTTGAAACAAGGATTGATTATGGTACTATTGTAAATGCCATGTTTGATGAATCATTGAAGGTTGAAGTTTCCTTTGTAGTAGCAAGATATGAAGTAGTTGGAACTGCTCATGAAGCAGTGTGCGAACAAGCAGCAGCTAAGTTTGGCTTAGATACAACTATCAATAGAGAAGAAAGTTATTTGGTGGATCCAACAATTGGAATTGTTGAAGTTAAATTTGATGAAAAACTGTTAACTGGTGATGAGTCGTTGCACATGATGCAACAAAAAGAACACATTGATATGTTGTTATTTGGTGAGAGAAACCCACTTGTGTTTGGAAGCCAAGTGGAAGACAACATGTTTGTAGTAGAAGAGGTTTGTAAAATAGTTGAAAAGAAGGCAGAGAAGGAAGAGGAAGAGCAAGAAGCTCTCACTAAAGAGCATACTAAAGATGTTTTTAACATTGTTTTTGAATATACAGGTACTCAAAATAGCATGGGATCAAAAGATGAAAAAAATGTTGTTAATAAATTTGATGCAGTTTTGAAGTTCATTGAAGAATGGATTCATAAGCCAATTGAACAAATTGATGTGAGTATTAAAGCAGCAGTTGGAATAAAAGAATTGAAGAAAGCGACAGTACTTGATGATGAATGTAAGAGAATGATATGGAAGTTTCAGAAAACAAGGAAGAATGCAGTAAAACGATTTTTATGCAATGGAGTCAAGGAGAGATAATATTCTTCTATTAAGAAATATGGCAGAAAGAAAGTCAAGAATATGAAGCACGAGAAGTAGAGAAAATAAGACAGTTTGAAGATGTACTATTGTGGCAGCAATCCATGTTTGAACAAATATTTGAAGAGGAAGGTGTAGAAGACAAGATTAGACTGTTTTTCAGCACAAATTCAAGACAAGTCAAAGAAAAATTGCAGCAGCAACAAGTGAAGAAAGCTTACAACAAGAAAATGCAACAGAGAAAGAAGCAATTTCGAGGATATAGAATTTGGAAGCAGAGAAAAAGAAAATGATAATTTGCAAAAGTTTTGAGTTATTGTAAGCCTAGCTGAGACATAGACCAGCAGACATGTTTGAGTTGTTATGAGTTATGTTTTAGTTTAGCGGTCCTAATTAAGGACGAGTGTTAAAATATATAATTACTTCCTGCATGCAGAGTTAGACAAACAATTAAGTGAATTAGTTGAGTTGAGTTATAGATTGATTTGGTGAGTGAGTTAAGTGAGTTGATAAAGTTGAGTTATGTGAGAGTGTGTGCATGTCAATTAGGTTAAATACCCTTCACCGGGTTCATTGTATTCAGAATGTGATTTATTGTGATTGAGATTAATGGAAGAGCCGTAGCTCCTTGTTTAATGTGTGAAATACTTATGTTATTGTGTGTTTCTCTTCTCTTCCTATCCAGCAAAATCTACATAGTTGACAAGTGATTAATCTACATAGTTCTAACTGAATGGATCTTTTGGAGGTGATTAATCTACGTAGTTTGCAAACAAAATTGCTTTTCTGATACTTTATCCACTAGAAATTACGTAGACTGAACCCACAAAGGGAATTAAAAATGACACAAGCACAAATGACACAGCATTTTCTTACACAGAATGGTCCATCCATCTCCGAATAGAGATCCCAAAAGTATAAACAGAAATCACATTAACTTTGAAAGATTAAAATAAAATTAGATAAACTAACTCCGCCAACATGAAATAAAAGAAATAAACGAGGTGTGAATAGGTATATAATTCGATCAACGCACGATTAAAAAAAAGGGCGGCTATGTCGGTGGAGTATGAATCCGAATTTTATTTCTCCGTTCGCACAAATTACGCCCACCTTGTGGATTGGATTCACATTATCTATTCCAATAATGCCCGAGCATCCTCATTTTATTAATAGAGAATAAAAACATAGCAATCGCAATTGCTTTCTGACTCAACGGACGCACAAAAAATTAACCACAGAGGAAATAAAAGTGATCAAATTCAAGAGCTCAATTCAAGTAACTTTAGAACCGTGGGATGCTTTGCATTGAAACACTGTTTGGGTTTCAGATCAGTCTCCACAATCTGCCCATCCACCAACGCAAAGACAAGGTCAGCCATTCTTCGGAACTTCTTTCCACTATATTTGGCTTAATTTTATTGAATGCATGCAAAGATCGTCTGATCTTCTTGTTCTCTGTTTACTTCTTTCAAATATTATAAAGAATTAAATTCTGCTTTATTATTTTTCCTCTTTATAAAGCTTTAATTGCACCGAGAAAACAACAAATGAAATTCAAGATCAGAAAATGATGGAGTCAAATAGGTGGAAAACCTTGCAAACAAGCCCAAACAGTAAGAGTTTTCCGTGCACGAAGAGAAGTCTGCAATGATATAACAACAAAGGAATTAGCAACCATAACCCGAAACAAAACCAACAAAGAATAAACAAAAACAAAGTCAAGTGAAAAACCCTTACTGTGAATTTTAAGGGGAGAGATCTGGAAACTCTGAGTGTGTCATCTCCTTGCTAGAACGAACCTTGAAGACGACTATTATTTTTGCAAGAACCCAAAAGAAAACCCTGTGTGGAAAAAGAGCAAGAATTAGAGTTGTCTTTCACGGAGGCTTTGAAAGCCCTAATACCACTGCTCTGAAATGGTAAAACCCTGAAAGATTGAATTTGCGTGGAACAACGGTGGATGGCTATCCGAAAACAACACCTGTGGAAAAAAGCTCAAATCGTGGCACCTACAACATATTTCAATATAGTGAGATAGCGTATCAGTAATCATCATCATTATCTTGCCAATTTGAAACCAGATTCAAGGACTTAGATTCAAGAACTCATCTGTTGTTATTATATCCTGTACACTATGCATACATTTCCTCAAAATTGGCAAATTGGCATAAGGTTAAACGAGTGAGGATGAAATAGATTATCTATAAAAAAAAAATTATAACTAATTAATAATAACAGTATTAATCTTAAGGTAGACGTTATTTCAATCGTCTAACATCAAAATCAATGATTCATAATGATACACGTAGCAATTAATTTAGGAAAGTTGTTTTCAAATAAAAACATTTTACAATGTAATTATAATTTCTTTTAAATGGAAATGAACACCTAACATCCCAAATATGGCTAAATTTAAACATGTATAATCACTTTCCTTCTTATAGGAATAGGAATGAATTATTTATGGTGGAACCGAAAGAAAAAAACATATGACGTCTTCTCTCTATGAATGAATAACCATTTAGAGCATATCGATTAATATCAAATTTGAAATGTAGTGCAATGGCACTAAACTATTACACAATCTAACACACCGCCCATGAGGAAAAAATGTTTCAGTAGGCCTTCGCTTTAATCCAACCAAAGTAGTGGCAACTTTGGATCACAACATAAAATGTGGTAAGAGCATGGATGGAATTTGACGGGCATTTGTCCCGTGTTTGAAGCCCAAATTTTTTGGATGCCTGCCTTTGCGAACATGCTTGGAACTGTGGGAAACGTATTTTTGACCAAAAATAATTTTCTCAAAACGTTATTAAAGGTTATTTATTTTCACTCTGACTTTTGTAGTATTGTATGTCTATTTTTATTAATAATACCGATATGAGATGAGTTGCAACTTACAACTGGCTGTGTACAAGTTTCAAATCAACATAAATATTACAAGGGAAAAGTGAAACTAAACCGAACATGACTAATCGAGTCCATATGGAACGATCTTAAAATCATTTCACAAGTTTCTGGGGTATGTAAACACATTTTATTCTACATAATAATATCTGGTCAGAGTACTATTTCACTTTGTTTATTTGGGTGTACCCTACAATGCAGTATGGTAGATGTTTAAAGCATGTCAGCTACTTTGAATTTTTTTCTAAGAATAAATATGTGTCACGACATATAAGAATGAGTTTATCCATCTTAATCTATCGATCACATACCGATCACATATTTAGAAGTAAAAAGTTCATAGGCAAAAGTTCTATAATGAGACTTTACATTAAAAGCTATGCATCTTTATAAATGATGCACCCTAAAGAGTTTGATTCTTTTGAACACTTGATCTATAGCGATTTGATATGTATCTAAACGTGTATGCGTATACTAGAGAACATTTATGGAATGTTGCTTCATATATAAACATTCATTATATAGCAATGAAACAGAATTGTCAATGACCAGGAGGGTTGTTGTCCGAGGGTTGGAATTCATTGCTGGGTGTTGCAACTTGCAAGTTTGCAGCAATGTTAAGACTATATATATATATATATATATATATATATATATATAAAATAAATGAAGCATGGAGTAGTTCAATGGACATTGGCGCATATTTAGGACGACCAAGAGGATGGTTGCAGTCTGGAATAATATGAGTCATGAAAACGCTATGATCTCATTGATCATTCATTAATCAACCAAGTATGCTAAAGCCTGATTCCCTATCCAATTTGGGGCGATGTGGATTGTGCTTGTGCTCACTCATCTAGTTAATATAAATAATGCGAGGATTTCCTTTATGATTATATCGATCTCTTGATATTTACAACAATAAATTTCAACAACTACTGATGATATCACACCTACAGGTTGCGAAGAATAATACGGGTTTTCGGGCCCTCCGAGTAATAGATAGTCAAGACTCAAGACGGATTCGCCTCCCTTTGTCCATCAATTTATCGCTAGCAAACTATCAGTGTGACAAACTCATTCAAACATTCGGCCCCTCTTGTTATTTCTGCCATGGATCGAGCTACCTCTCTTGTAATGAATGTGAAGGATGTTGGGGCTTTGGAGATTTGGGCCTGATAATATGCGTCCACAATGCCTCACAAATCTTAGCCTCAAATACTAGTGAGAAACAATTATCCCAAGCTAGCATTCCCTTCAACTTGATTATTGAATTTGAACATGTGTTTCTCAAAATGAAACCGTGAAACTCATTAATAAAGCACGATTTTGCATATTATGAGTTGTGTTCACTCCCTGTTTTAATGCTTTGGCATGATATAATTTTTGAATCAAACTTTTATTGTGAAGAATTAATTTATTACAAAAACATCATTATTGAAAAGAAAATATTTAAACATAAAATTTCTTCATGAATAATATATGGACCAAAAATGTAAAAAACTAAATGACAATAAAAAAAAATCCAAATTCTAACCTTGAGGGAGAGAAATTACCATCGTACGTATGTCACGCAGCAAATCCATTGGCAGTGGTCCCCTTACTAAACCCATCCTCGTATATAACATGCACGGGTGAAACACTTGGTTAATTTCACAAGGTCGTATCACGCAGAGCCAAATAAAATTGGAATAGGATCATCGACTATCAAAAAATGGCATGGATGCTCATCTCTCAACAACTATCTTTATGTTAAAGGGAACACATAATAGTTTGCTTTAAGTCAGTTGCATCCGTATGTTTTACAACTATATATATGAATTCACAACAATATAATTGGCCATCATTTTTATTTTAACCCAAAAAAATAAATAAGCTCACTAATAATATTTTTAAATATTATTATAATTATTTATCCTAATAAACTAAAATAATATAAATATAATAATAATTATAATTTTTTTTTCATTTTTTTCTATAAAAAATTACAAAACTTCAATATATATTTATGTTAGTTTTATTTAAACATGATAACAGTTATATAAAATTGAAATTATTTTATTTAAAATTGTATATATATATATATATATATAATTAACAATTTAGTAAATTAAAATCGTTTTATGTTTAATATTTATATAAATGAATATAGAAATGACTAAATATGTACATAATTAAAATGGTGAATAATGATAAAGAAAGAAAGTTTAGTGATGAGAAAGATAAAACAATGTATCTATCATAATGGTTAATTACATATATATTTTAATTTCTAAATCTTCTCGGAAATCACATGAATTTTTTTGGAACCTACGTGTTTCGAACTACCAACTGCAATTCATCATGAGGATAATGAAGATTGGCTGATCATACCATCCATTTAAATACCATGAAGAGAGAAGCAACTAAAATAAATAAATAAATAATAATAATAATAAAAATAAAATAATAAAATAAAATATATAAAAATATATAAATATATATATAACATAAAATAACTAAATAAATAATAAATAAAATAAAATAAAATAAAATAAATAACCAAATAAAATTAAAATAAAATATTCTAAATTAAAATAAAGTAAAACAAAAATGAAACTAAATAACAATAATAGTAATAATATAAGTAACAATGATAGTAATAATATAAGATAACCTAATCATAAATATACAGTTAGATAAATAGATAAATTATATCGAACGAAATAAATAAATAAATAAATAAATATAAATATAAATAAACAATAAACAAGAATAAAAAGGGGCAGGAACGCAATAAAAAGGAGACCAGAAGAGGAATGACCACTACAAGGAGTGAAGAGAAGGGATCCAACAACTGCTGACCTTCCAATATTACTAAATTCTTGATATGTCTTTGCACTATCAGTCAATTGTGACCATGTATGCTCATGCATGTGAGGGCCCTCCCTCTTTAATTCTTGCGATGTACTCAAGGATTGTGGGCACATCACTCAAGGACCTATTTCCTCTTGCCATTACACCTCTATCGGGGATTATCTCTTATTTTATTATTTTCCTTAGAAGACCAATTTTAGACTTCAAAATTCTCCTAATGTCTTCCCCACCTAGGTCCTAGCTAATGACATAATGAATTATAATTCCTTGACAATATTCCACCAATATAGTACTAGCAACCTCAATCTAACTCTAGAAATAGCAACCAACAAATATATATATATATATATATATATATATATTATCAAAATAATGGATATGAATAACATATATATATATATGTATATATATATTATCAAAATAATGGATATGAATAACAACAAACTATATATATATATATATATATATATATATATATATATATCATGAATTGCACCAAATGTTGCAAAGGAAATGCTGTAAGGCAGTAGCATATAGCCCTAACTAATTCTTCTTTCATATCTATTGAAAGACCAAAAAAATCAAGGGCAAGGACCATACTACAATGAAATCTTATTGCAATAATGCTTCCTTGAGCCTTACAAATCATGAGGCCTATGTTGAAGTTAAAGACCTTGTCTGATTATGCCAAAATGAACTCCTCACGAATAAAGACATAGATCATGTTTGTTACCTTTGAAATCAAAGGTTGTTTTCGTATAATTCCTCCACATTTCTTCTTGATCACTTCCTCTTGCTATAGACAACCTTAATCAATACAAATATTTTTTTTTATATTTTGAAACATATGTGTACAAAGGACTATAACAATTTTGTAAAACAATTTTGAATTTCTCCAACAATTTGGCAAAGGCAATATACATTTTTTGTAGGGCATTATCGTACCTTGTACAAGTCGAAGACTTTTATCTGCTTGTTTAAGTCATCTTGTGCATTTGTATTTTTATATAAATAAAAATTACCAATTTTTGTTAAAAAAAATTATGTTACTCAATGGTATTATTATAACAATGGTTTCTATGTTCTTATTGTTAATATGGTGCCTCAATTTTTAATCTTGTTCCAGGCATAAATTCAAGTTATAAAGTCAATCGTAATATAGAAAATTACTGGAACTCCCTAGAAAGATTACAGAGATTAGCTACTTGTGTAAATCCATCTGGTACATTTGTTGGATTTTATATAAATAAAAAACATTTCTAGAACTCCCTAGCAAGACTATAGATATTAGCTACTTTTGTAAATCCGTCTTGTACATTTGTTGGCTTTTATATAAAAAAAAAATTATAGATTTTTTGTTAAAAAAAATGATACTCAATGGTGTTATTATACAATGGTTCAAACTTTTATAATTTATATTAAACAATTCAAGATTTTTACACAAGTTCCCATCTTTCACCATATTTCCTACATAAGTGCCCATATGGCCTTGGAACAGTAAAAAGTTCCCTATCTTAACCTTGAATAGTAAGCCATAGAGAAATGGAATGATTAATGAGTCTTGATACTATCAAGAAAAATCAACATTTTCATGTTAGTCCCATCATAATTATAATTGCAATCTAATATGAACATTGGAGTTAATTTGCAAATAAATGTGTATCATACCGACAACAGATTGAGGGTCGTGGTTTCTATTGAACGACGAAATGTGTCCACATAGAGGCTTGTGGTCTTTGTTATATGAAACATGGTCAAATATACAAATATAAAGGGTCACACCTAAAGAGATATAGATAATATATTTGAACAATGAAAACGTGAATGGGACCAAACCTTATCCCTCATCCTTCACATTTCATTGATGAAATTGGATTGGAATTGTCACAAAAATTTTAACCCAGGAAACAAATTTAGATTGCAAGCTTCCTACAATGATCTGAACTTTGATATTATGAAAACATACCTGGAAGAAGTTGGTTTAAGCTACAAGTAGCATGAAGCCTAACCAAAAAACCCATAATACGGCCATTTTTTTAGGTATTTGGTTGACTATTTTCATAGTTGTATCTCTAATCCGCAAAATTGTCATTCTAATTAGTTCCCCCAACAAGAGCCCCATGAAAAACATTGGAATCACTTCCCTTGTTGCATAACATGCTCTAGAGACCAGGGAGGATGGGTTTACTTTGTAAGATGTGATAGATGAAGTTGTGTGGTGTACTTGATGAGGGTAGTTACTACCATAGCCAACCATGTAACTTATGGCTCTCAGATTGTCTCTGAGGATGTTATCTATCTGCAAGAGACAAAAGGAAAAATACTTTATGGATTTTCTCAAGAACCTAGTTTATAGACTAGAAAAATTGATTTGAAAACCCTAATATACATGGAAAAAATTAAAATATTTTACTAGGAATTGGAAACCAAAAACAAGGAAGACTTGTTGAAGCAAAAAACATATAATCATTTGATGTTGGTAGTAGTTGGGATTGGAAGGAATGCTGTAAGAGACCACAAATGCATACCTAATATTGAGTAAAGGATAAATGTTATGACGGACGAATAACTCCACCTAAGCACTGAAGGTTCTTGCGAGCAACAGTGAGGTAATCAAACTAAAATGTGCGGGGAAATGATGCACTTGTCACAAACTCGATGTTGTTTGATTTCTGCTAAAACATGAGGCCACCTAGATTTTTTTGTACAATCCTATATCTACAACCATGCGCACATGAAAAGATATGCATTTTCTTGATATTTTTGTAAAACACCATTACTCTGCCCACCTCTGCCTTGTATGAGGAATTGCAACAATTTAAATGATAATTCAATCCAATGAAAATCATTCAATCATGAAGACAATATCTTTGGCCCAAAGAGACAAGTAGCATATCTTAATTACAAGGAAATATAGTGATAGTAGCTCAATGGAACCATTGGTGTCCAATATAAATATAATGATTGATCATTATTACCCACCTTGGAGGCTAGGACTTGAACTCCAACATACTTCACATCCCAAATGAATTCAGACATTTTCCATCTTGTACCACTTAGAGAATTGACATTGTCAATCACATAGATCATGTAAGACATATCTCCAGTAGCCTCATGAAGCCATGTCCCTGCCTAAATAATTTCATCCTACAAAACATGACAACAAAGAGTATATGGATCCAAGATTTCATTTGGATGAGGTGGTTGGGGGTTCAAGCCATTTTCAATATATATATATATATATATATATATATATATATATATTAAAATTCCTTAATGAAATTTGTCACAGTTTTGTTTGAGTACAATTATTCTACCCCATTTGTTGTTGACTTAACAAACACAATCACTCTCTCAAGATTCTTCTTTTCTTAGCGTTTAGAAAAATTGTCAAGCTTACATACAAAAATGACACTACCACCTTATATTGTTAATATTATTCAATTTTGTTATACAAGTACACTTTATAGATATATATGTTAAATAATATTTGTACAACCATATGTTGTAGATATCATAGAGTGTTAAATTCACAAACCTAACATAAAATAATATTTGCAAACCCATTGGATGAGAATTCCTACAATTTTTTAGTTTATAAAGGCAATAATGTTAAGATCATGTGATATTGGTGAAGTGAGGTTATTGTTAAAATATTATAATATTGGTGAGAATATACTTATGTTTTTTTTTTTTTTTTTGATGGTTGATGCATAATTAAATCTCATTTTAATTTATGTTGTTTAAATAAAAAATAATTAAAATTTTAAATATAAATAACCAAGAGATAGGGAATAGAATGGAATTTTTAACCTCCGATAAATGCATTGACTAGTTCTATAATAACGAACATGATTATATATATATATATATATATATGATTTTATTTTATTTTATTCTATTCTATGATAAAGATAAAATTCATAAAATAAAACAAAAGAAGCTTATATTAAGAAAATGTTTTTTGTGTGATATATTAATATAGTACATAATAATAATATTAATATAACACAAAATATTAATATGTAAATGACTAGCATAAATAGATTTTAATATTTCATATGAAGTAAAGTTTTAAGAAGAGACTGGTCATTCAAACAAATTTAATTCACATGTAAGAGTAGCCATAAAATTTATAACCAGTAACAACTCACCTAGGTCTTTTCTATAAATTTTCACCTATTTAAGAATTTATATTATAATATAAAGACATGAGGGCCTAGTTAAACTATTGGGAGATTGATGAGAATGTTGCATTGCAAAAAATTAATAACATTAAAAAAATGTTACTTCTAAGTTCAAAGAAAAAATGTGTTGTGAGAAAGAAAAATGTGTTGTGAGAAAGATCTAGTAGCTAAAAGAAAATTAAGATATTATAAGGAGGTCATCAACCCCACCCTAGAAGATCAAAAGTATCTCTCTGTTTTAACTAGCTCAAAGAAGAAAATTAATATAGCCAAGATTAGAACGAACTCTCATGAGCTCCATAGTGAAATAGGTCATTGGACAGTTCCCAAAACACCATGGATGGAAAGGATCTGCCATCTCTGTGAGAATATGAACATCGAGGATGAAAATCACTTCCTCTTAGAGTGCCCCGTGTACAACCACATTAGAGCTCAATTTCATAATCTTTGTTGCAATACTGACCTTACATTTTTCCTCAAGCTATTGAACTAAGTTCTTTTTTGTAAGAACCATTTTAACTTCCAAGATTGTTTATGTCCTGTCATGTACTCCTAGATCATCAAGTTCATATATGTTTTGGGAATTCAAAAACTTAATGATTCTGTTAGATATATCAGGCATATCTCCCAGCTCTTCATTTATATTGGAAATGGCCTTATTAGTTTTCTCAATCAATTCTTTTTGCTCAAAAATAATCTGGATATATGGCCAAATTTTATTCATGGCTTCAATAATGCCGGTCCATATAATTTCTTTAGCTTGACCCAGGGTGTTGCCAATGGAGGATTCCCTTTTAGACTTCTGTAATTTTTATATCTACTTATGAATTCTCTCTAATTCTGTTGCATGGGAAGTCTCAGTCCTTGCCATCTGGTCTTGCAAAATTTTGTTTTGAGCCTGCAGTATTTTAATTTCTTTTGATTCTAGTGACATATTCTCCACTGATTTTGCTAGCTAATCTGCAACATCTCCTGTGTTAGATGTAGAACTTGTTGATGTAGGAATGTTTGTAAGGCGTACAACCTATAAAGGGACAATATATTTTTTGCAACTTACTCTTTTTCTTTGACCATTTCCTCCATCTCAGTTTGCATATGTTTCAGTTGGGCAGTTTACTCCATGATGAGTTTCATCATCTCTAATTTCTGGGACTCTGTCTCCTTAATTTCTTTTGTGAGTGGATCTTATGTGGCTAACATATTCAACTGCTTCCTTAATGTTGTTATATCTGCATTTTTCTTTTTGATTATCTCTTCCACAGCCTACACATTGGAGGGTTCATATCCCATATTTACAACCAATTCCTCCAAGGATTTTATCCTTGTATCCTTGGACAGAGAAGAGATCTTCTCCATTTTAAGTTGTGACTGAACATTTGCTAATGAAACTTGCAACTTAGAAAAATTCATTGTTGTTACAATGGATAGTGTAGAAGAGATCATTTCACCTATTTGTTTATGCATTTCCATCTAGTTGATGGGATGAATATCCTTGATGCTAAATTCGAATAAAGTATTCTTGTAGTCTGCTTCTATCTTAGGCTTTGAAATTTGAGCCTCCAGGAATGCCATGTGCATTTTCCCTTTTTCTGAGTCAAATGTTGATAAGAGTATGCTCTGAGAGTTGGAATTTTACTTCCAGAACTAGGTGTATGTGATATTCTTCAAAAATTATTTCCTTAGTTTTATTTCCCTGAAGGTATAAAAAACCGTCTTTTCCTCTTCTCCTGTAGCAACATTGGATGTGGATTTCTGAAGATCTTGCTGCTGACTTGGCACAATAGTTGAAGTAGTAGGGAAAGAGATGGGCTGACCACCTACTGGAGAATATCTTGGAGTGTATCTCATGTTTATAATTGTCTCCTGCTTTGACTCTTTTCCCTGATCAATATCCATATGGATCCTGGCTCTTTTCCTGTATTTAATTTTAAATTCTTTATTGGAAGTATTGGTCACTTAAGGTGATCGATATTTCCTCTGCCTCTTCCCTGTTGCTTCTTTCTTATCCTCTTTGTCCTCTTTTTGTTGTGGCACATGGGTTTGTAATCCTGAAGTTGATATGGCCTGCTCCTCACCTCCTGCAAAGTGTTCTCTGCCCATTTAGTTTGATTCATAAAATTCTCTATTTCTGGCCTATGAGTGTGAATGTAGGGTGTAGACTTGTTTTCCACCCTCATTTTATAAATTATCCCAAATGGATCATAGGACCATGTAAATCTGTTGGTGAATTTCATCTCTTTTAATCTTTTACTAGCTTCCTCTCCTGCTGCCCTGCTATTGCATATGAATGGTCCCATTTTAGACATGATCTTGAACTGTGACTTCTTCTTTGCTGAAACAAAATGAACCTCATTAGCATTTAGCATCTGTCTGATATACTCCAAGGCAAAAATACTCATTGGGAGGAATTTTGGAAATTTGGAGGGTTTTTTTTGGGTAAAGGGATATTTTCAGTCAAGAACAGTTCAAGATTTTTGGCTCTCTCAGCGAAATGTAGCTTCCGGTATAGCTCTATGAGGACTTCACAGGAAAAAGGTGTTGTATTTTATGATGAGGGTCCCTACATCATTTTGATACTATATTGGGCATTTATTGTAAATAATACCTCACCAATAGGGGAAATTACAGCTCTTTTATTAAGGACATAGAAGGCATGACATTTTCTGATGAATTCAGGGGCACTCTGGGCTCTGGGTTTTATGGAAAATGTAGTAAGGCAAGTTGGTGTCCCACAATCTAATATCATTAGCACCATCAATTACTTTATCCTCTAACCAACAGTAAACATAAAATAGGTTGAACTCATGGAGGTTCTCATGAATTTTGAAGTCTCTATCTGCAAGGCTGATATGGTCCAGGTCAACAGGAGGGTGAACCATAGGGTTAAAGGGTTCTTGACCTTTCTTTTTGGAGGCATGACTGGTTCAGGCTGCAAACAATGATTAATTTATTGATTGTGCAGGTATGCAGGGAACGGAAAGGAAATCATAATGGAAAAAGCAGAAGAATGGAGGAAATTACTATGATTTGCAAGTAGTTGATGTCTTTCCCGACTTTTCTTGGACCTGTAACAATTCAAAATGAAAAATTGTTGCAGAAAAAAAATTAGGAAAGCACAGTAAAGTTCTGAAACATGTGGGAGTAGGTAATTTATGATTTTCCTAGGTTTCCATTGTTCATGGCGCGGGTCCATTGGTTAACTGTTAAGTAATTTAATTAATTAATGAGTTGATTTGAGCGGGAGTGGAGGTGATTGGTTGGATCAACGGGTGGATGAGGTGGCGCAACAGGATAAGTGGAGACATAACAGTCACGAGGATGGTTTTGTTTGTCAGAGAAGACGACTTTCAGAGGGGGTAGCGCGCAGTAAGTGGTTTTCGGTAGGGGGTGAGAACTCACCAGCGCTCAACATGTCATGGTGGGTTCGTGTTATAATACCGCCCATTTCAGACACCCCCCCTTGGACGGAAAATTTTGGATGGTGTGGGGGGCTAAAAAGTGTTATTAGCCGTCAGATTGAAATATATGGGTTCAAATGAGGGGAAAAGGTGGCGAGGGTTTAATATGACGTGACGGGATAAATGGTGGGGTCGGGAAATGAAGTAAAATATGTGACAAAATGAATGGTGGGGTCGGGAAATGAAATAAAATATGTGACAAAAAGAATTTTGGGGTCGGGAAATGAAATAAAATATGAAAGGGATGGTATGAATCGGTGAAAAATTAGGTAAATGGGAAATAATCCACAAAAACATTTTAATGGATCGAATCTCTGAGCTTAGGATAAAACTCTTATCCCTTTGTTTTCCTCTATCATATGAAAATTCTTTGCAATGTAACTTAGGATAAAATTGCATGCCTTTTTCCAAAGTCACCTTTCTCTTTCTACCTACCCTTTTCTTCTAAACTAACATTTTTCTTATTTTCTTTTGCAGGGTGCATTTGAGCTAGCAGATCCAGTTCATATTTCTCATGAAAATCTATCCTACTCTACACTTATTTCACCTATTGATTCATATTACATTGTTGATTCAACTTCATTTCTACCTAGCTACTGATTTACCAAGATTAAACTGTTTGGTATATCTTTATTCACTATCCTATTTAATAGAAATTCAAACTTGTTCAATCATGCTTAGACTGTATGAATTGAAAAAAATAACTTATTAGTAACGGAATTTTGACTTACAACACTTTCAGTATTATTCTTTTATGGGGTTTTCTTTTCTTTCATTCTTTTCAACTATTTTCTTTTGTCTTTTTGTCCTTTTTTTATTTCTTTTTTCAACATACCCTCTTTTCTTTTTGTTTTTTTGGAAATCATTTGAATATTGAAATTCATGTACAATATGAAATTGAAAATATAAAATACTCAATCAACTCGAGATCCTATAATTTATAGGACCCTAACAGTGGCTCTAGCTGGGGATGGCACTTCTCCAAGAAAAGTGTCAAGAACATAAGATCAGTAGCCTTGAGTACTCCATTTCTGCAATTTCTTCATCTGATTTCTTTTTCTGTTTTAAAATACTTATGGTATATCATCAAACCAAGCTTAGGGCCTTCTCTGCAGGCTTCAACCTTTGTTAATAAGTTACCCAATCCAAATTGTAAAATCTATGATATTTACAATGATGAAAGATAAATATTTATTCTTAAGAAAAGTAATGCTTCAGCATCTTTCCATTGACAGGACCTCCAGGTATCTCTGTTCCATCTAGCTCTTTAAGGAAAAATGCATTATTTCCCCTGAAAGCATAAACAATGTATGGTCCATTACAAAGTTTGTCAAGTTTTCCGTGTTTACCTTTGTCTTCTCTTCTAGAATCCCACTTTAGAGCTTTGTCTCCAATGTTAAAATCATCAGCCTTTTTTCTTCTATCAAAGATCTTCTTAATATTTTCCCGAACAATTGGGTCCTATTATAAACTTCCTCCCTAGATTGTTGTAACTAGATGGTCTGATTTATCCTTCTTTGTACATCATTTGGTGCAGCCTGTATTTCTTGAATGATCTTCATGACTGGAACTCCTAAAGAGGATGGAAAAATTGCATCCATTCCTTAGACCAATTGGTATGGTGACATGCCAATTTATTTTTTGGTGGTAAGTATGTCAGCCCAAAGTGCATTAACCAACTTGTTATACCAAGATTTATTGTTGTCTTCTAACAAAATTTTGATAATGTTTACCAAAATTTTATTTGAGGATTCAACCAACCCATTACCTTAAGGGTAATAAGTTGTTGAATTTCCCAAAGTAATGTGGTATTTATGACAAAATTAAACTATATTCTTGGATTTAAATGATGCAACATTATCAATGATAAGTTTTCTAGGACAACCAATTCTGGAAAGGATATTAGTTTCAAGGAATTTAATAATGATAGAATCAATTGCAGCTATGGATGGGGTGGCCTCTATCCATTTGGTAAAGTAGTTAGTGGCAGTAAGAATCCACTTGTACTGGGCAGAGGAAGGAGGATGAATTTCACCAATGAAATCCAATCCCCATTGTTGGAAAGGGCTTTCAACAGAGATAGGCTTTAATGGCAGGGGAAAAAAAATTCACTTTTCTTCAAAAATATGGAATTTATGACATGCATTTACCTTTATGACATGCATTTACCATTTTCTGTATGTCAGGGAAAAGAGTAGGCCAGTAAAAACCAACCCTAAGGATTTTATTAACAGTGGTTTTCAAATAAATATGTCCTCCATACTCACCTTCATGGAAATCCTGCATAACCTTTTATGCATCATATTTTAACAAGCATTTGAGTAAAATACCCCCATCATCTTTCCAATATAATACATTTTCTAAAATGAAAAATTTAACTGCTTTCAACTTCATAAATCTTGTATTTTTTTTTGTCAGACTAGGAGGAGCATTTAAATTGAATAAAACATATAAGAGGTCTACATACCAGGGTGAATTTAGGAACGATTAAGCGATTTGTGGAGTTCCATGTTCCTCTTCATCATCCAATTAATAAACCGTGTTGATATCTAGTGCATGAAATTTTGACTCAACCATCAGTTTGGCCAGTCCCTATCCTTTGATCAATTTGGTGGGCTTTATTTCTAAGTCATATTCCAGAATGATGGAAATCCATTTTCCTCGCTTTCCATCGGGTCCATTATGCATTAAAATTTATTTTACCACTGAATTAGGCACATAAGCAATAATATGGGAGTGTAAAATATATACTCTAAAATATTTTATTGGTTTAACCAATGCAAATTCCTGTTTTTCCATAATGTTGTATTTCAAAGAGGCATCTCTCAAAGATTTGCTAAAGAATGCAATAGGTTGTTCAAATTATTCACTGTTTTTCTCCAATAGGACAACTACAATAGTGTGTTCAGAAGCAAAAAAAAAAATTAATGAAATCTTTGGTAAAATCTGGGCTAATTAACACTAGAGATTTTGTCCATGCATGTTTGACTAGATCAAAAGATTGTTTAGCTTCAATATTCCACCTTCTTTCTAAATCTTTTTTAAGCATGTTTGTTATATTTCTAAGAAGTTCCGCAAGATTAGGAATGAATCTCCTTAAGAAATCAAATTTTCCAATAAAATACTGAAGTTCTTTGATGTTTCTTGGGTGATTGATTTTAAGTATACCTTCAATCCTACTAGGATAAATCCTAATACCATCCTTAGAGGTAATATGACCAAGAAAATTTCCTTGTTCAAGACCAAAAAGTGTTTTCTTAGGATTTAATGAGATGCCAAACCTTCTACATTTTTCAAAGACTCTTCTTAGGTGTGCCAAGTGTTCCTCATCAATTTTCGAATAGACAGTAATGTCATCAAGATAAATCATAATAAAACGACCAATTTCATCAGAAAAAGAAATATCCATTTCTCTGTGGAAAGTGGCTCCGTTGTTCATTAACCCAAAGGGCATCTTCGCATACATGAATGTTTTCTATTGAGTAGTGAAAGTAGATTATCCTGATCATCAGGATGCACTAAGACTTGGTGATAGCCTGAGAAACCATATAATAAGGAGATCCTACTAGATCCTACCACACTTTGTAATATGTGATCCATTTTAGGTAATGGGTAGTTTTCTTTTAGCGAGACCTTGTTTAAATTTTGGAAATCAATGCATAATCTAATTTCTCCAGTTTTCTTCCATGTAGTTACAATGTTAGATACCCATTTAGAATATTTAAGAGGAACTATGATTTTAGCATCATACATTTTCTTCACTTCTTTCTCAACCAAAGGCATTAGGATAGGATTTATCCTACGCAGTTTTTGTTTAAATGGTTTTGATCTTCTTTGATTGGGATTTTATGTTGCATGATACTAGTGTCATCTGATTCCAGGTATTCATAACTCCATGCAAATACATCTATGAATTCTTTGAACAAATATATGTACTTTTGAATCTAAACAATAGGTAGTGATTTTGACAGTTTCATCATTTTAGGATTTTGTTCACTACCTATGTTACATTCTTCTTTTTTTTCTCCTGTAGGTTCTATTTTTGGCTTTTTTTCTACATCGCTGAAATAAAAAATTTCTTGTAATGGGACAATACCTCTAGGTAGGACATTATCCTTTAGCTAAAGTTCCTCATATCCCTCTTTTTTTGGGTATTTTTCATGCAATTCTGGTTTATGTACAATTTTATTTGCTGAAATATTTACATAAGGGACATCAAATTGTTTATCTACACTAACCTGTACATCAGTTTGACTTTCTACTTCACAATCTAAATCTATACTACTATCTTCAAACTCATCCTTTGACTGCAAGAAATTTTCAATTTGTTTGTCATTTCCAAATACTTTCCACTATCTCATGTTATCAAGTACAGCAGGACGGTTTTTAGCTTACACTGTGTATTGTCTGTTGGGATGAGGCAACTTGCATGTGCTTGCTGAAAAAGCCAAACCATTAGCTAGGATATTCTGGTTTCTTGGAATGACAACTAGATAATATTCTTCAAAAGTTCTTAGAAATTCAAGCACAACATTTATGTATGCTCTCAATCTAGGATGTTTTGTAGCATATTCTACTTTGATCCGTTTTATAATTAATTCAGAATCCCCATGAAAAAAATTTATTTTAGCTCCTAATATTCTCAGCAATTGTAACCCTAAGAGAAGTGCCTCATATTCTCCTATCTTATTTTTACACTAAAAGTTGAGTTTGTAGGAATGACCTTCATCATGATTATTCCTTGAATTCCACACCCAAACACCAACCCCATGAACCTGCTTTGCCACAAAAGCCATCAAATTTCATGTTCCAAAAAGGCTCAGTTTCATTTTTTTTTGTAAAATTTGTATTTTAATTTCCTATTTTTCATCAGAGTCATTTTCTGCCTTGGTAAATTATGTGTAAGTGTCTCCATAATTATAAATAATGAAGGAGAGAAGGTAAGTATAAACAGGGTAAAGGGGGTAGTTATGTGGTTTCGCTTGACTACTCACCATATACTTCATTAAGGTTTCCCTATATAATCTTCTCTTTTTACCAAACACTATTATTGTGGCATAAGACATGTCCATTTGAAGGGTCCCTGGTAACTTTGATCCCCATGAGCGTGACAACAACATGATATACTTAGGAGGAATATCAACTACTACTGTTATCTCAAAATCAGACCCTGATAGGCTGCTAGTCAAGGAGACCCTGAGTAACTATTTCAAACCAAACTTTTAGTTGAGGCTTAGCCTCCTCAACCTGAGAGGGCTCTCTCAATAGGTTAATGATTTGCAAATAAAGATCAAATGGCTAACTCTGTGAATAAAGTGAATAATTGGTTGACTACTAATCAACAAATATCTATTGGTTAAATGGAGTCAAATGTGCTTTCACAAAAAATAAATATCAATTTCATATAGAATTCAGGGCATTTCAAGGTTTAGATGCTTCAATATAACAATAGGACAGAGAATAAACATAGTTCATTAACATATGAAGGAAGTTAGAGCACCTTCAGTGAATTCTAAGTAACATACATTCATGCCACTGCAAGCAATTTAAAGAGAAACATCATGAGACAATCAAACATCCATAACCCTTTCTGAATCCTGAGTGATGAAACAAAACTCTCTGTATTAAGATAGAAACACAGTTCTCTGATATCACACAAAGTATGATTGTTCAATGAAAATTCCAACCCTATGCAATTCAATTTCTTCCCTCTTATAGAGCGGTCATTACATCCTTGGATTCCTTCCAAACATTTGAGAAGAAATTCGAATTTGACACCTATCAACTTCTAAACAAACTTCATTTAAAAACTGGCAGTTAAACTATCTGTCTTACAGTCCTAATACAACTAGGACTAAAACACTATTTATTATATCTTAACCACCTTTAACAACATTATCTAATTATTAAAAGCTATGCTTGACAGTTATTTCTTCTAGACTTCGACCATGATGTTGTTTATCTTCTTACTGTTAGATCCCATCAACTTGCTTCTTATCCATTCCTGCAAAAGAGGAGCATGTTCCCTGTATAATAGCTGAATGCCTCATTTCTATCCATTCGAACCAACTGTTGAGGAACTGGTGCTCAAAACATGTGGAAAATGTCTTATAACCTTCATTTGAATTCGACCTTCCAGCTATGCAAATCCCAAACCTCCAAAATGGTGCAAAAACTGTGAATACTGCTGCACTACGAAACTGCTGAGTCTACTATTTTTGTAGCACAGACTTTTTCTTTTAAAATCATGCTTCAAACCTCCATTTTTATGTGCCAAACGTCCTGGATCTTCACTGATATTCAACATATACCTCCCACTAGCATCAAATCTCAAAACCAAACCCTTTTCACCTTTGAAAATTGAAAAAATTCTTCAAACTGCATCCTACAGCAGTTTCGTAGCGCACCACGAAACTATTGTGTGTCACCTTCAGCAGTTTCGTAGCACGCTACGAAACTCCTGAGTCTTCACTTTTCACAGCTTCCTTCCCATAAACCATAACCCATAAACATCAACTTTAAACAGCTCCAAAAATGAGATATTACCACATAACCGTAAAAATTTGTTAAGGAATGACAGTTATTGTTTTCACTTATTTTAGCTGTGGCTGGTCTTCAAAATGTGCTAGTTGTATTTCTAGGTCTTCTACTCTCCTCTTAAGCCTTATATTATTTTCCCTTAGCTTGGTATTAACCATCCTAATGATTTTTTCTTCTTTGATTGAAGGTCGGGTCCATATGAAGAATTGAGCTTGACTATCAATTAATTTAGGGTTTGGATTTTTCTCCATCTCCCACAGTCCTTTCATCCTTTCAAAGTTTTCCATTTCTCCTGCATGCACTCTCACCTTTTTCTTCAACTTATCAATCTCATTATTTGAAAGTCTGAGTTTGTCTTTGACATCTTCATAGCTTCTCTTTTCCTTCTGAATATTGAAAACCCTGTTTCTGTCTTCTTCAGGCATTGAAAATGATGTATTTGTGTTTTCTTCAAAAACATTAGCACTTTCACCTCCTGTTTGATCTATCTCCATGTCTGTCTGTTTCAACTTCTTGGAGTGCCTAGTTGAGGGTTTTCTGTGCTTAAAGATAAACTCTGCCACTTCATCCTGAAAATCTAACCTTTTGGATGTCTTCAATTTCTTTGATTTGCTGCCACCTGTATCCAGTTTGATGAAGTTTTCTTGTACTAGGGGAGACTCTTCGATGTCAATAGCTTGAAGTATGTCATTCAAATTACCTCTTGACCCCTCTGTAACTAAAAACTTACCCTTTTCCTTTAACCTTTGACTCCTAGTCAACTTCTTGTGATCTGTTTTACTAGTTGGCTGTTCTAGAATTGTCTCCTTAACCAAAGTTTTCTTCTTCTGTGCGGATTTAGGAGTATCTTGGATATTCAATGTTGTTCTTATCATTGATTTTTTAACTTATTTCTGAGGCTTGAGCTGAACAAATCTTCTTGACTTTGTTTCTACAGGGGCAGTAATATTTGATGGATTTTTTTTTTTAGCTTGAGGACTAACACCTATTCCTTCAATCCCAATTCTACTCAAAAAGAGGAATTCAACCCAATCTCTATTTTCTTTATGTAGCTCATGTAATACTATTAACTTGACTAAGCCATGGTGAAATAATAAGTTTTTACATGACTCAGCTTTCATTTGTACCTTATCAGACATCTTAGCCAAAATTCCGAAAAGACAAAAAGGTAAATCTAGAGATATTATCTCTGTGAAATGAAGCAAAAGTTTAAAGTGTTAGGTATACACCTTGTGGTATCTCCCTTCGCAGGTAAAGTACCTCTGAATATTGTAGACCAGATTGGAAAACGTATCTTTGACATAACTTCTTGGCACAACTTTGTTCAAGTTAACCTCTGTAAACTCCAGTTTTAAAAATATTTTGCAGGGTACCATGTCAAACTTGAAGTTTTTAAACCACCTGTCTTCTCCTCTCGAAATTTATATAACTGTTGATATCACTTCAGGGGAAATTGGTAAATTGAGGAATCCATTTTTTGCGTTTGATCCTGTGAAGTTTATGGCAAATTCTTTGGTGACTTGAGTGTGCCCTCCTTGAAGTTTTTCACAAAACCTCCAGCAACCTACTTTCTTAAAGGCTTCTTCAACAGACTTGTATTTTGTAAGGGCTTATACACCTTCAGGTTCTATTCTTAGGCAATGAACAGACCTATGACTCCTTCTTTATTTACCCATTTTCTTCTTGAAAACCTTGTATCTTTAGAAATATGTGATAATCCTTCTGAAAACCCTATGCCTTCAGCAAATTAGTAAATTAGCAATCAGAGCTTCCTGTTGAATGAACTGGCTCTCTTGGTAAATGAGTTCAACCTTGCTTGATAACAATTCTGCTTCAACCAGCAATGAATTTCAAACTCACTTGATAGCAAGTTTTGAAAATATTGATATAACCTGAATTTAAATGAGCAGCCTCGCTTGAATTTGTTTCAGTTCTTCCTCACTTGAAATATAGTTTCACAGCCTCGCTTGAATTTGTTGCAGTAAACTCAGGTCTTTCACCACTAATTTATTCTTCAAAAGATAATCATGCATGCACTATTGTCTTGCATGAGACAAATGAAGTTGAAAACGGCCAACTATTTTCAAGTTTGAAAGGACCTGTTATCCATGTCATCCCCCATCAAAAATTTTGGCTATTAGCCCCTCCATTCAAGTTTTCGGCTTGCAATCCCGTTTAAATTCGTTTAGAATCCCTTTTGTGGCCAAAAAACTTCATATCCTACCTACCGTTACCATTCCCGCCCATGAAATACATTGGGCAAAGGCTAAAGTATGCGCTTGAAAATATATCGAGCCTAGCCCCTTCAGCCTCAGCCCCTTTATTTTGTTCTTCCACACGACCTGGCTCCCGGACAAAACACCAAATTCAAAGGCTCTCATCGTACACATCCATCGGGTGCATTTTCCGCCGTCCGATCTAACACAAATCTATGTACCATAGCGCACTTCCCTTTTGTGGTCCCCGCGCCCTAAAAACCACCGCTTAAAACCGGCCCTCTAATTGCGCACCGCCTTTTGAAGGCCAGTGGTATTTTCACAAGTCCCAGTGATTCCATTCAGTAGATGCCACGCGTCCCATGCCACTGTTTCGAAACCGCTCCATTTCGCGCGTTATCCTTCGGCCGTGGATGCGTAGCAAAATTGACGTGAGCCGTCTGATCCCAAGCGCTCCATCCAATGACTGCCAATCCCCCAAGCTGCACGAGTTTTAACTTAAGTATATAATAACCCGGGCCCACCATTCCCTCGCCCTCTGATTCAGTTCCAACCGTTGATCTCGTCTTATGATCGTGTGGCTCAGATCATTCGTTTAACCTGTTGGTTGACCGGGTCTTCCTCCATGACGTACTTCCACTTGTCTTTCGTATATCCCCGTCATCGTTCCATGTGTATATCGTGTCTTCCTCCATCATTCATATATCACATTATGCACCATATTTCAGCGTTTACATTATAAGACTCCACACTGTCCGTTCATTGTCACCCCACTGCATTTTTTCAGCGTCACCCTTCATGCTTCCACCATTCTTCTACGTCACTCTGTCGCCCCCGCCACCTCTACTGCATCCACTCTTCCATACACCGGTTTTCTTAACAAGTTTGTGTATTTTGTAGGGTGCAAAAGGAAGAAAATCGCCTTTAAATATCACCTCCATTACAGAAATTGAAGATGCATCAGAAGATCGTCTCCCAGAGGTAGAATTTATGAAGAAAGGTCCTGGGTAGTTGCCAAGACATGACTTTCATTAAATAAAGCAGGAGGGAAATCTGTCAAGCTCCTCAGAATAAATCAAAGGGAAAATTTCTATAGGTGAAGAGATTAATGTCGCGGCAAAGTGTACCAGTTGAGGATCAAGGGTTTCAACGTCCGGCATTGAGGATTTTAAATCCTAATTCAGAGTTCAAAAGGTAGAAAGTACAAACACACAGAAACAATGCCCTCAAGGTCTTATTTCAGTCGAATTTTCTGCGGGAAAAGACAGGATATTTACATAGTTTATTCTCTATATTTCGTTCCTGAAAATATTTCCATCCAAATAATTTACTTCAAAAAACCCCTCAGGGTACCTACAACACAGCATACTAATTGAGCAGCATGGGCGCGAATTTTTCCGCCATTTTGTTTGAATTAGGAAACTTTAATGTTTCCACCTACCTCATTTTCTAGAATTTTTTGTCTCTCCTTTAAAACTCCAGAAAATAGACATTGTAAGGATTCCAGACTTGTATCAAAAAATTGTGCAGTGAAAGGCACATTTGTATACATTTTGTAAAGCTTCTGTATGAAGGCTCAGAGCCCGTAGGGTCTCAGTGAGGAGGAGTTCTATCTGTAATGAGGATTTTGGTCTTTGGTATTTGCTAGTATGTAACCTTCTCTTATGTGATTAATACAACATTTCACTTCATGTATCTTCTTGTATCATGTACTGGAATGCGAGTGGCTCACTAATTGCAGGTAAGGATTCATCCTAGTGGATGCCCATACTTGGATCAGTCAAGCGCTTTAAATATGGCTTAGGCATGATATACTGTTTCATGTTCATTTCATCGATCTTTCTGCTATATTAGTTGCTGTGGGAGGGTACTTTTAAAACACCATTTTCATGTATGGATTCTTAGAATGATAAGCCCATATATGGTTTTGTTGTGTATCTGGGTATCAAACCAAAGTTAACTAATATCTTCTTATATTTCTTTCACTACATACACCTTTTGATATTTGATTTCTGTGGCATATTATTTGAATTGGCCCTCTTTACAGTAAATTGTCTCTTAATTGTCTAATGCTTTTGTGTTGGAGTTTTGCATCTTGTCTCTGCAACATTACTTTCCCTGTGGCAATTCCTGTAAGTCCTGGTCCCATAAATCAATTTCCTTGTTTTACATGAGATAGCAGGAGAGTTTTGGACTGACACCCAAGTTATATGATACACTCCTTGCTATGCTAAGATGTCCTAGGCACTGGTCTATGGCAACTCTAGAGTGTCTCTAGGGGAGACAAAAATTAACGACAACATCTTTCTGGCACCGTTGTCGGGGACGAATTTAAGAATATCAGTTTCCCTGGGCCTTGACAAATCATATTCACTCTCTAATCAGGTGAGAGCAGAGAGTTGAAGAGTTGCATATCTCTCACCTTGGCGACTCCACTGTTATTCATTTGATAAATCTATTGGTAGTCCTGGCTCCTCGTAAGCCACATTTGAGGTCGGATACATCACAATCAAAGATACCTTTAGTATCTGACCCTGAGAAGATCATACATAGAAGAAGTTGGAAAGAAAAGAAATCAGTCCGTGCTGAAATCCCTGAATATTTGGTAGGAGATTATCCATCTTCTTTTTCTCAAGAAGTTCCAATAGAAAATCCTGACTCCAGTGAGGAAAATCTTGAATATTATTCAGATAACCCACCCAGGGGAAGTGCTAGAACCAAAGATAACTTTTGTCCTACCCCTGAGGCCGAAGAAGTTAAGGAAGTAACCGAAGTTTCTGATGTTAATCGTGAGCTGTTCCCAGCTACACCTCAGGCTGCTATACAGTATACTCATGTTGTTATTCATACCCCACCTCCACCTCTTCCTCCCTTTGTACATCAAGTTGTTGCACAAGTCCCAACTCCTCCAATGGCTAATTTCCCTGCCTTTTTGTTGAATAAATATGCTCCCGTGGCATTACCTCAAGTGCTGAATGATATGCCACAAGATTATTTGAAGATATTGCCCAGATTCACTGGGGAAAATGAAATTGATGCTCAGAAACATCTTGAGACTTTTTTCTCTTTTGCAGAAAACTTCAATGTTGAACATCTAGATGTAGTCTTAAGACTATTTGTGCAATCTCTGGACGGTGAAGCCAGAAAATGGTTCAAAAAATTGGGAAACCGTTCCATAACCACTTGGGATGATATGGAAAGTACTTTTCTCAGGAAATGGGGAGAAAAGAAAGATCATGGACAATATCTTACTGATTTCAATACACTCAAGAAGAAACATAATGAAGGGGTGTCAGAATTTATGAAGAGATTCAATAAGTTATATCTAAATCTCCCTGCTGATATGAAGCCTCATCAGAATGCTGCCAAAGTTGTCTTCATAGCAGCCTTTGACTCAGATTTTGGCTTCTCTCTTAGGGAAAGAAAGCCCGCCACCCTAGATGATGCTCAGTCAGATGCTCTTGAGTTGGAAGAAAATTTTGCTTCCACAGGAAAATTAAAAGTGAGAGCTGAACAGGATACTAGAAGAAGGGGGAAAGAGGAAGTATCTACTTCTAATCATGATAAGGATTTAGATAAAATTGAAGAAATGAGTAAAATGATTAAGAATATTTCTAATAAACTGGTCAAGCTTGAATTGGAGACCAAAAACTCAGCTCCCAGGAACTTTCAGAATGCTCCAAACAGGGGTTACAATCCTCAGTATAGAAAGCCACCCCTGCAAATATTTCCAAGGGAAGCAAAGGAGAAACAGGACCAAGTGCCACACCCATTATACCTGGAAGGCCCAGTAGATGACTCCATTGAATATGCTGCTTATGAGCTAGAGGATTCAAATCTTGCCTTCTCAAATAATGATGAAATAGAATGCCCGTTGCAAGAAGAAGAAGAAGAGATCAAAGACACAGAAGATGCAGAAATTGATCACTACTGCAAGTAGTTCAATGAGTTCATGCAAGCACATTTTAACAGAAAATATGACCTCATATCTTCCAGGAAGAGAAATCAGACTCAAGATCAAGAAGAAGATCCTCCCCAGAAGGAAGCACCTATTCAAAAGGAGTCAACAATGAAAAAAGTTTCAGATAAAGGTAAGAGTCCTCTAAATAAACCTTTGCAGTTTGATGATCAAATTCCTTCTTCTTCAAAAGTTGTTGTCCCTCCTAATGTTGAGTTTGTATCGAAAGAAGTTAAGCCTCCAGCTAAGAACAAAGAGTCGAAATAATTTGTGATAGAAAAGCCCCCTCCTGCTTTCAATTTAAAAAAAGAACTTGAGAAAGTCAAAATCCCAGTCCCCCTGACTGAGCTTTTGAAACAACTTGCATATCAATCTAAAGTCACTTGCTTATTTCTCCCTCCTGAAGCACAAATAACTCCGGACAATCTTAATCTTCAAGAAGAAAGACCCATGGTAGTTTTTGGCCCACATGTTGAGGAGATAGACCCTTGTACTCCTCCTTTCTATGTGTCTCTAGTTATTCATGACCTGTTGTTACACAATTGTATGTTAGATTCTGGAGCTTCCCATAATCTTATGCCTTTGGAAATCATGGAGCAACTAGGTTTGCAAATCACTCGTCCATACAAAGACCTTTATTATTTGATTCCAAAAGAGTTAAATGCTTGGGGATGATTAAAGATTTGGTGGTCAATCTGGCCCAAATTCTAGCAAAAAGTGTAGTAATGGACATTGTGGTGGCTGATGTCCCAGCTCGCTTTGGCATGCTGTTGTCATGGTCCTGGGGAACAAAAATCGGTGGGTCACTCAAGATGGATTTAACCTATGCCACTATCCCTGTTTTTGGTGGCCAGGAGAGGAGGTTATACAGAGAAACTAGATTTGTCAAAATGGTTACTAAGGCTGACAGCTCAGAAAAATCATCAGTCTACAGCAAAGAAGGGGATTTTTCATGTTTTATGCTTGAAGAAGATCAAAACTTTGCTAAGAAACCATCATTCTGTCAGATTAAAACTGAGCAGTTTTTAGAAAACCGTGAAGCAGGAATATGGACTCTACATTTTGATGGAGCAAATTCAAGAGAAGGAAATAGAGCTGGGGTATTATTAATTTCTGCTACAGGCAGATGGATCCCGCTGTCTTTCAAATTGGAATATGAGGCTACTAATAATGTAGCTGAATATGAAGCACTATTATTGGGACTGCAGGCAGCCAAGAGTATGGGCATACAGTATTTAAAGGTCCTGGGAGACTCTGAGCTAGTGGTCAGACAGATCAGAAATCAATGCCAAACCAAGCATCCTCGGCTAAGGGCTTATAGAAATGAAGTATGGGACATGGTGGAGAATTTCTTCTCAGCATTCAATATCCAGTTCATGCCCCGGGAGCAGAATAGAATGGCAGATTCTCTAGCTGTAGCTGCTAGTACATTTTGTCCTCCTCAGAACCCTCTCTTAAGGTATGAAATTGAGGTACGTTATAGACCATCAATCCCAGATAATATTAAGCACTGGCAGGTATTTGAAGATGAGGAATAGATGAAGAGATTCCCAGAGACAGTGGGAGAATTCTCCAATATGGAGATTGATGATTGTGAGGAAGGCGAGGCTGAGAATGTTTCAGAAAATAAATGGGAAGAGAAAATGGCAGGAAATAAAGTGTTGCAGTTGAAAGGAAATGTCATACCTAGAGGGTTGGTGCCTCTAGAAATATTATTTGACAAAAATGATGTTCCATTGCAGCATAATAAAGTAATAGAATAAAATCAAGTAGAAGATCTAAATCTAGGTACTGAGGTTGAGCCCTAAATTTTCAAATTATCCAAGAAGGTCCTAGAGGAGTATAAAGAAAGATACCTGAAATTATTTCATTCATACAAGGATGTATTTGCATGGTCCTATCAGGACCTTAAAACTTTTGATGTTAGTATTATGCAGCACAAAATTCCTTTGAGGGAAGATGCAAAACCTTATAAGAAGAAGCTTAGACAGATAAATCCTCTGCTACTTCCCTCTATTCAAAATGAAATCAAGAAGCTGCTAAAGGAAAAAATAATTGTGCCACTAAGGTACTCAGAATGGGTGGCAAATCTAGTCCCTATTCGAAAGAAGAATGGAGAAATAAGGCTATGTGTGGACTTCAGTAATTTAAATAGAGCATCTTTAAAAGATAATTATCCACTTCCTAAGATGGACCACATCCTGCAGAAAGTGGTGGGAGCCTCTAGGATGTCAATGATGGATGGTTTTTCTGGTTATAACCAGGTGGTTGTGTTTCCAGAAGACCAGAAGAAGACTACTTTCACCACACCATGGGGAACATTCATGTATGTCAGGATGCCTTTTGGATTGATCAATGCAACGGCCACTTTTCAGAGGGCGATGGACATTGCTTTTGTTGGGGAGCAAGATAAGTTTCTGGTGGTGTACCTTGATGATATTACAGTGTTTTCAAAAAATGATGCTGAACACATTGAACATTTACAAAGAACTTTTGAAAAATGCAGAAGGTGTGGCCTTTCCCTCAATCCACAAAAGCCTTTATTTGGATTAGAGGAAGGCAAACTTTTGGGACATATTGTAACTAAAGATGGGGTAAGGATAGATCCAAAAAGAGTTGAAGTTATAAATAGCATCCCCTTCCCTAGGAACAAGAAAGAAGTGAAAGTATTTTTGGGATGTATCAATTTCCTAAGAATATTTATCCCTAACTATGCTGAGATAGTTAGGCATATAACAGATATGCTAAAGAAGAATAATGAAGTAAAATGGTCTCAGGAATCTAGAGATGCATTCATCAGGATAAAACAGGCATTTTCTGAAGCTCCTGTGCTAGCTGGGCTGGATTATGCAAAGCCATTTATGATCTTTTCATTTTCTTCACCTCATACAGTAATCGGAGTTTTGTTGCAAAAAAATGAAGAAGGATACGAGCAGCCTATAGCTTTCTTTATTCAGGTGCTCCATGATGTTGAATTGAAATATAACATATTGGAGAAGCAGACATATGCCCTGGTGAGATCCCTTAAAGCTTTTCACACGTATGTTTTGTAGTCCCACATTACTGCATATGTCCCTACAGTAGCTGTCAAAGACATTCTCATTCAGGGAGATAGTGAAGGAAAAAGGGGAAGGTGGATTGCAAAAATACAGGAGTATGATCTGGACATCCTTCCAACCAAGTTGGTCAAAGGACAGGGGCTTGCAAAAATTCTATCCGAATCAAACTATCAAGCTTTGGGCATAAATCTGTCTATGATAGCAAGTGGGGAGTCCGAGAATGAAAAATAACAGCAAGGACTGGAGGTAGCCATTCAGAAAGCACATATAAAATATCTCACTAGTCCATGGTATAAAGAAATAGTTGAATATCTTTTGACACTCAGCTGTCCACCCAGCTGTGATAAACCAAAATACAGGGCTTTGAGGTTGAAGTCACAAAAGTATATAGTTGCCAATGGTCAGCTGTATTGGAGAGATCCTTCAGGTATACTACTATTATGCCTTACAGAGAATGAAGTGGAAAACATAATGATAGAATTCCATGAGGGAATTTGTGGAGGCCATTACAGCCGGAGGGTCACAGCCCATAAAATCTTAAAGGCTGGTTTCTACTAGCCAAAATTATTTGGAGATTTTTTTACTTGGGTCAGAGCATGTGAGAAGTGTTAGAAATTTGCTGAGAAACAGAAGTTGGCAACTCTGCCCCTGATTCCAGGACATGTGAATGAGCCATTTCAACAATGGGGAATATATTTTATTGGAAAAATACATCCCCCATCAAGTGGACAACATAAATGGATATTAACAGCCACAGATTATTTTACAAAATGGGTGGAAGCCATACCTGCAAGGAATGCTACTGACACTGTCATCATAAAATTAATGGAAGAAAACATCATATCCAGGTTTGGCTGCCCTGCTAGAATAGTGACTGATAATGCACAGGCCTTCAAGTCTGCAAAGTTTGTAAATTTCTGCCAGCAGAATAACATTACATTTAAGCACTCCACTGCCTACTATCCACAGGGAAATGGCTTGGCAGAATCTTCCAATAAAACTCTAGTGAGGGCCTTGAAAAATACTATCAATGAAAATCAGAAGAATTGGGATTCCCAATTGAAGTTTTCTCTATGGGATAATAGAATCACCAGCAAGAGAGCAACTGGGAAATCTCCATATGAGTTGGTATATGGACGAGCAGCAGTGTTTCCTATGCAGCTGTCCTTACCAGTGGCACATTTCATGCAAGAAAGTCAAGAGGAACCTGATGACATGGTCAGGAGAATCAATCAATTGGTAGAATTAGAGGAAACACGAGGCCAAGTAAATCAGAGACTAATAGAATATTAGGAGAAAATGAAAAACATATTTGATCAACATTCAAAAGATAGAAAATTGCAGATTGGAGATCTAGTTCTCAGATGGGATGTCTGGAGGGATGAAAAAGGAAAACATGGCAAGTTTGACCCACTCTGGTTTGGCCCATTCAAAATTGTGGAACAGGGAGGTAATAACACGTTTGTACTGGAGAATTTGCAGGGTGACGTGCTAGATGCCCCTGTAAATGGCCAATTTCTCAAGCCCTACTTCCAATTCTGATTCAGGCAGAGCAGGCCTGATGTACCATATTGTATATAAGTTTTGTTTCAGTTTTGGTTTGATCCAGGAGGACATGCTGATGAACTATGAAATAAAGTGCAGAGGGGCTTAGGAACAAATTTTATACAAATAATAATCAGGTGGTCTGCAGGTTCTCGACATGTCCAAGTATGAACGTGTCGTCCCCAATTAGAGCCGATGTTATCCATGTCAGCCCCCATCAAAATTTTTGGCTATTAGCTGTAGAAATTTTCTGAATAATAATTAATTATCCACCGAGACTATCCTGATCACATACAATTTGAATTTATATGCAACACATAATCTCTTCCACTCAGATCATCACACATGCAGAAATAAAATCAAGCGATAACACATCAAATCATCATACACATTAACACAGTATGTATGGGGAAAGCTTATAGCTGAAAACCCCGCAGCTATTGTGTATATTATAATGGAGAAATAAGTAACAAACTCTATACAATACTCCTCACAAGTACTCAGTACTTTCTCATACAGTTACCCACAATCTAGCTCAGTTTTGAACAGGTTACTGGTTCAAAACTCACCGCCAATTTCCTTGCTTCTATTGCGCAATCCAGGCCTATCTATATAGAGATCCAAGGTTGGAATATCCTTGGCTTGACTGCACAATTTTCATGGACAAATCCTCCAAGTGTGGTGCAAATCTCATGCACAACTGATGTCGCCACTGATATCTAACTCCACCCTTTCATCTACCTCTTTCACTGGTCTCCACTGAACTGATCATGCACTGTAGTGAACTGATGTGTTCTTGAGTTGAATAATGAGTTACTAATTAATGAATTAAATAACATTTAATTCACTCCACTCATAACTAATTGATTAGCTAGTTAAACTAATCTCAACTAGTTCAACTAAAATAAACAGAACAAAACTCCACTATCTATCTCATTAACTCCACCAAACTTCTGCCACTGAAGTCCAACTGAAGTCAACCATGCATGATGCCATCAAACCCTTGGGAATAGCATAATTCCTCTGTCATATGCATGAGCCACTTTTGTAGCTCGAACTGAAGTGCTCCAAGAGAGTAAACTGCTGTTTAGAGTCCAAATATTATTAAGGGTAAATAATATTTGACTTCCCTATTTTTAGGAGAGGCAGTCTAAAAATAGACTTCGACCTCTTCGACCTAAAAAATAGAGTCTCGTCTATTTTTACCAACATGACAAATGCTCCAAGAATCTCAAACTGGAATCCCCGAACCATGCTCCATATGTCTAAAAATAGACATAGTCTAAAAATAGACTTTGCGCCAGAATTTGCCTGCGGGCCCACTTAGTGAAGGCGACTTCATTTCACTAAGCTCCATCATCTTGCTGCATTTTCAACACTCCCTCTCAGCAAGATATGGATTATCCGCAACCCCTATCCTACCTCTGTGGAATTCGAACTTGCTCCTGGTGAGCGCCTTCGTCAGGATGTCGGCATCCTGATCCTCTGTGGGAACATATGAAAGCATCATGATTCTCCGCTGAACACAATCTATGATATGATGGTACCTGATGTCAATGTGTTTGGACCTATCATGAAATACTGGATTAGCCGAGAGTTTAATGCAACTCTGGTTATCACAATAGATCACTGTAGGCTCCAAATGCAACTCGAACAATCCAACGAGGATCTTCCTCATCCAAATAGCCTCGCATGTAGCCAAGCTAGCTGCCATGTACTCAGCCTCTGCTGAACTGAGTGCCACAGATCTCTACTTCCTGTTGTACCAGGAAACTGCTGTCGACCCAATGCTGAAAACTCCTCCAGAAGTGCTCTTCCGGTCCGTTGGGCTCCCTGCCCAATCTGCATCAGTGAAGCCAGAAAGCTTCGCTCCATCCTCCTATCTGTACCATAGACCATATCCCGATGTGCCTCTGATATAGCGCAATACATGCTTTCCTGCCTTCCAAAAGAGCTTGGTAGGCTTAACCATAGCTTGCAAAAGCTGGTTAACTGTATATCATATATCGGGTCGTGTATTGACCAGATACATAAGTGACCCCACCAACTGTCGATAGACACGGGCATCCACTACCTCCGCCGAAGTAGCATCCTCCTTCCTCCAACCACCAGAAAGAGGAGTGTCAATAGGCTTGCAGCCTTGCATGTTGAACCTCTCCAGAATCTCCCGGGCATACTTTCCCTGAGAAACAAACAACACTCCTCCGTCTAAGCAATCTCCAATCCCGTGAAGCTAAATGAAGGATGCCCAAGTCCTTCATCAAAAACTCGTGCAAGATCCTCCTTGCATGAAAGTATCAACTCGCTTCATCGCCAATAAAATTAGATCATCTACATAAGCACGATGATCAACATCTTCCTCTCCACCACAACTGCATGTGTTTGGATCCGCCTCACTCTTGGAGAATTCAAGCCCAGTTGAAATGGCTGTCTATCCGAGTACCAAGCATGAGGTGCTTCGTTCATCCCATACATGCATAAAGGTTTCCTTGAGGCTGCACACAGGCGACTCACCGCTGAAGATCTCAAAAACCTTCAGTCAGTTTACCGCACACTCCTCCTCCTCAATAACTCCATTGAGGAACGCAGTCTTCACATCCATCTGATGAATGTGCCACCCCATCTGCGCTGAGAGAGCAAGGATCGTCCGTATGGAAGAGTACCTTGCGACAAGTGCAAAGGTCTCCTCATAGTAAATCCCCTCGATCTATGAAAAGCCATGGGCGACAAATCTCGCCTTGTACTTCTCCACACTCCCGTCAGCCGCCTGCTTCACCTTGTAGATCCATCGCGAACCCACCACTGATTTCCCAACCGGTCTTGGGACAATCTCCCATGCACTGTTCCTGACGATCGAATCATATTCCTCGATCATGGCATCAACCCATGCGGGTTCCTCCACAGCTTCCTCAAAAGAGGATGGCTCTGTCACAACACATTGACTCATAAGAGCCATGTATCCAGTGTACCGATCCGGTGACTGTCTCTGTCTGCGCTGTGCTGTAGGTGGTCCTACAACCTTCTTCGCATCCCGAGCCAGTCGCTCAGCTTCTGTAGTGCGCATGCGCCCTCTGATGGTTGGCGCTGCCTGGGTGGTTTCTTCCACCTCCTGAACCTCCTCTTGTGGCTGATCCACATCCGGAAGCTCCTCCTTAGGAACTAACAGCTCCTCATCTGCATGCAAGTGTAGCTCCCTCTCAAGCGAACACCGCATGGCTTTCTCCTCCTGAAATTTTATATCCCGTCGCACAACAGTCTTTCGACTGTCTAAAAAATACACCCGATAGTTGTGAGGTGTATCAGTGTACCCCACAAATATTCCAACCTCAGCAGTTGGATCCAGCTTCCTTCTCGCATCCTTCGTCACATGCATGTAGACAGAAGAACCAAAGATCCGCAAATGGGAAATATCAGGCCTCTTGCCAGAATAAGCCTCCTCTGGTGTACTCATGCCAAGAACCTTGTGAGGACAACGGTTCTGCACATACACCGTTGTATTGCATGCCTCAGCCCACAAGTGAAGGGGTAGGCCCTGATCATGCAACATCGCCCGTGCAGCACCCACGATCGTTCTGTTCTTCCGCTCAGCCACCCCGTTCTGCTGTGGGTTATGGGGTGCGATGAGCTCTCTCCGAATCCTTTCTGCGCTGCAGAACTCCTTGAATTCAGCTGAGATGAATTCACCACCGTTATCACTCCTTAGAGCAATCACCTTCTTCCCCGACTCCTTCTCGACCAGTGCTTTAAACTCACAGAACTTCGCGAATGTATCCCTCTTCTTCTGCATGAAGAAGATCCAGCACTTTCGAGAGAAATCATCAACAAAGATCACATAATACCTGTGCTTTGCTGTCGAAGCAACTGAGAAAGGACCACACATGTCTGTGTGAACTCTCTCAAGGATCATCGTGGCACGACTATCCTTCTCGTGAAAGGTGGCTTTCACATACTTCCCTAAAGTACACCCCTTGCACTGATCTGACTGCGCAAGGGTGCCCTTAGGAAGCCCAGTAGAAATCTGCTGCAGAATCTTCAAAGCTCCATGGTGAAGGTGGCCCAATCTCCTGTGCCACAGTTCGCCCTCATCATCCCCGCTCACCACTTCTCCCGCCTTGCATGCCATAGCTGTGCAGCCATCTACCTGCAACTGATAAAGGTTCTTGGTTCGAACCCCTATCTTCCGGGTCTCTCCAGTAGTCTTACTACGCAGGAAGGCTTTTCCTTCGCTAAAGACCACATCATACCCCTTATCCTCCAACATCGCCACAGAGATCAAGTTCTTCTTCAATCCAGGTACATGCATGACATCCCTAAATACAAAGGGCTTACCAGACTCCCTCTGAAAGGATATGGTACCGATACCAGTCGCACTGTATCTACCATCATCGCCCATCTCGATGTGCACACCCAAATCTTTGTCCTCCAGATCTGAGAACAAATCCCGATCTCCTGTCATATGAAATGATGCACCGCTGTCCAAGAACCATACCGATCCCAACACACTTGAAACCAAGCATGCGATCAGTGAAAATTCAAGCTCAAACTGTGAAGCCAAAACTTCTCCATCTTCAGATCTTCCCGCTTGCTTGTTCTTCTTCTTCTTTGGAAAATTGGTAGCATAATGTCCGTGATCATGGCAGTGAAAACACTTCACTTTCGCCATATCCTGCTTCTTGCCCTTTGCACCAGAATGAGAGGTTTTCTTACCTTTCCCCTTCTTTGCTTTGGCAACCAAAGCGCAGTTTTCTTCATCAGCTCCCTTTGATGAAGATCCATCTCGAGTAGTCCTCCTTATCTCCTCCTGCATGAGATTCGCCCAAAGGCGCTCCCATCCCGGCAGCTTCTCCCGACCATTGACACTATCTTGATATGAGTGCCAAGCCTTCGGAAGACCAAGGAGAGCCAGGTCGACCATGTCCTCGTCTTCGACGGTCACCCCCACACTTCCCAGCTCATCTCTGCATTGAGTGAACTTCGTGAGGTATTTGGCGATACTGTCGCCTTTCTCCATCTTGATGTTCCTAAGCTTATCTTTGAGCGCCAGCTTCCTTTGGTCACTCTTACTCTGGAATAGATCCGTCAAAGCTTTCCACATTAAATATGGAGTAGCCTTTCCATGTAGGCTGGATACAATATGATCCTTGACGCCCTCCAACAAGATCCTTCGACACTTCGCCATCTTCTTTTGCCATGCATTGACTTCAGCTGCATCAGTGGGCTTTTGGACATCCGTATCTACGAACTCCTTCAGACCATTATCTTCTAATACTGCTTCCATGCGATCCTTCCATGCAACATAATTCGAACTGCCTTCAAGAGCATATTCGAGTCGCAAACTGTTGAAAGACATTTTCAACACTGGCACCAAGAAACAAAACTGTTGCAAAATTTCGAATTCCACCTCAAGGCTCAACCGCTCTAGATCTGTGAGAACAAATTATTTCTAGCACAGAGATTGACTGCAAGGGGCATTTACCAGACCTTTCACTTTCCGAAGAAAGATGAATCCGGAGGCTACCTGGCCTGCATGCAGACTTTGTCTACCGAAATAAGTTTGTAATCACTGTGATGATCAATCTCTGCTTCAATAGCTCCGATACCATGTAGAAATTTGCTGAATAATGATTAATTATCCACCGAGACTATCTTGATCACATACAATTTGAATTTATATGCAACACATAATCTCTTCCACTCAGATCATCACACATGCGGAAATAAAATCAAGTGATAACACATCAAATCATCATACACATTAACACAGTATGTATGGGGAAAGCTTATAGCTGAAAACCCCGCAGCTATTGTGTATATTATAATGGAGAAATCAAGTAACAAACTCAATACAATACTCCTCACAAGTACTCAGTACTTTCTCATACAGTTACCCACAATCTAGCTCAGTTTTGAACAGGTTACTGGTTCAAAACTCACCGCCAATTGCCTTGCCTCTATTGCGCAATCCAGGCCTGTCTATATAGAGATACAAGGTTCGAATCTCCTTGGCTTGACAGCGCAATCATCATGGGAAATTCCTCCAAGTGTGGTGCAAATCTCATGCACAACTGATGTCGCCACTGATAGCTAACTCCACCCTTTCATATACCTCTTTCACTGGTCTCCACTGAACTGTCCATGCACTGTAGTGAACTGATGTGTTCTTGAGTTGAATAATGAGTTACTAATTAATGAATTAAATAATATTTAATTCACTCCACTCATTACTAGTTGACTAGCTAGTTAAACTAATCTCAACTAGTTCAACTAAGTTAAACCGAACACAAATCCACCAACTGTCTCATCAACTCCACCAAACTTCTGCCACTGAAGTCCTAACCGAAGTCAACCATGCATGAGCTCACCAAACCCCTAGGAATAGCGTAATTCCTCTGTCAGATGCATGAGCCACTTCTGTAGCTCGAACTGAAGTGCTCCAAGAGAGTAAATTGTTGTTTAGAGTCCAAATATTATTAAGGGTAAATAATATTTGACTTCCCTATTTTTAGGAGAGGCAGTCTAAAAATAGCCTTCGACCTCTTCGACCTAAAAAATAGAGTCTCATCTATTTTTACCAACATGACCAATGCTCCAAGAATCTCAAACTGGAATCCCCGAACCATGCTCCATATGTCTAAAAATAGACTTTGCGACAGAATTTTCCTGTGGGCCCACTTAGTGAAGACGACTTCATTTCACTAAGCTCCATCATCTTGTTGCATTCTCAACATTAGCCCCTCCATTCAATTTTTCGGCTTGCAATCCTGTTTAAATCCATTTAGAATCCCATTCGTGGCCAAAAAGATTCATATCCTACCTGTTGGGTGAAACTATTGTCGTTTTAATTTTGTTGTAGTACTTTCCCAACCATTCAATTTGTCAATCCGGCGTTCGTAGGCTTACGAAGCACATGCACTTTATATGCAGGACCGAAGTGGAACTAATCTAATCTAAATTTCTGAAATCAAATTAATCTATAAAAGCAGGAAATTACATAAAGGAAAAGCAATACAACATGTGAAGAGCTGAATGACAAACAACATATGTGAGCTCACAACAATAAATCTATCTCAAACTACATTACAAGAATCAAACGAAAAACCATGAAAGCATACAATAAAAGAATATGGATCACAGTTAAGAATCCCCCTCTCCTAATTACAAAACTATCTCTTAAAGCTAATCTAATGAACTTCTGAACTTATGAACTCCTGAGCTAATCCAAATGAAGAGAGAGCACTCTCTTATATACATGAAGAAGCTAACCATCTCATTCAACCACTCTCAACTACTTTCCCATTATTACAAGACATGATCCCTTTGTATCCTCCACACATCTCTCACATATCTTGAATAAGACATGCCAACCAAATCCTCCATGATCTTCTCTTTAGGAATAGGCTTGCATAATTATCTCCTTAATATGGTGGAGGAGATATTCCAGAAGTTTAGAATTAATCATTCACATTTCTTCTACACATTACAAAGCTCACACATTCTTGAGATATATAAAAACATGTATATTTTCTAATATTTAATCATAAATTCACCTATAATACAAAAATGAATAAAGTGGGAAATAAGAAGGTGAAGCCCAAATGTATTTATGAAAAGGATATGATGAAAGGTTAATGGGATGATGAAATGTAAGGAATAGTGAAGGGAAAAGTGGATGAAAATACGACATTTCTGAGTCCCAACATCCCCCCCCCCCCAACTGAACTTGTTGCATGTCCTCATGCAACCATGCATGGATCTCTTTAAGAACGTTTGGCATCTGAATTTTAGCTTTACATGATGATTTTTTTGAATAATGAACATTTCCAGGATATGTGAAAGACATGAGTAACAACTTACATTTTCTTATGGTTGGTTCTTGTGTGACAACCATGAATACAAAGAATGTCAGTTGTTGTGTTAACAACATTCATTTTGTTTTATGTTCTCTTGCTACAATAATAATGTAAACATTCACTAGAAATCATAAGCTATCAATGTGCATAAGAAAACATCACTGTGCATAAGAAAGCCCTTTTGTAATATTCATGAAACATGCGAAAATGTATATCAATGCATATGAAGCAAAGTGCAACAAAGTATCGTTGGAAAAGAAATGTTGGTGAATGGTAAATGAGATAAAAAAAATGGAGTGATAGTGGTGGAAAAATGGAATCATGGTTAGTGAATATGTAGTGAATATAGTTCCCCCCCCCACCCCCAATTGAATTGGTTGCATGTCCTCATGCAACTTGGCATGGGTCATGAAAGGAAATGGAGCATGGTGAGGGAATTTTCCAAAATATTCAAGTCAGCATATAAGGAATTACATGATTAAAGATTAGAAAACAACATACCTCCACTTACCCAAGAATGATGAACTATGTAATAGGAATGTAGCTGCTGCTGCTGGATCATGAAAACATGACTGGTGTTGTAGCTGCAACTGCTGTAACTGATAGATCAAAGAATATGTGACTGTGGCTGTTAGAACATGGAAGGTTTTGCTGCAGCAGGATCATGAAAATGTAACTGTGAATGTTGATGTTGGTGTAATTGGATCATGGGAAATGAAGGAATCTGAACTACTAATGCTGAATCATGGAAAAGATAAAGGCTGAAATTGGAACTGTGGTACTCTCATAGATCAGAATTCATGCTGTTGTAACTGCTGAGGGAGTCATGAAAAAGTGTATAGTCTTCACCTGCTACAAAAATTGATGGTACAAGTCTAATCATGTGAAGGAATGTGTCGGTGTCGAGCATGAAGAGAAATCATTGGATTACTGACCATTGATGAATGTCGTTAACCAATGCGAGGCAAACTCACCATTGATGTCAATGAGTGCCAAGGTACCCGAGTACATCTTAAGAAATGCGAATAGAGGGGTTGACGTCGAGCCATTTGCAAGATATGACGATCAAGGGACATTGATGTATTCCCATGATTGTCAGTGAGAGAACTTGCCATTAAGGCATGCAAGTCTCAAGGTACCCAAAAGGAACTCTAGTCTATATCCCAGATAAGGTACTGAGGTCGATGGGGTAAGAAATGTTGAAAGGTGGGCCTTAAGGGATCCCACATCAGTCAACGCAAGTTTGTACAAAGAGATTTGGTAGGACTATAAATGGAAAGAACTCACAGGCAAGCAGTGTGGATCAGCATGTCAAGGAAAACAAGGCAATGTGATCATGGAAAGGGAATAAGTTTTATTCAGAAGGCAAACTAGAAGGCAAAAAAAATAAACTAAAAAGGATAAAAGAATGTATGCGATTCAGAAAAACAGGCATGTGTGAAGTTGTGAAGCATAAGGCAATGGAAAATGGGCTTCAACACCAGGATGGTTAATCGGCTTTGAAGGAGAAATGTTACAGTGTCACAACATGGATAATGGAAAAAGTGGAAATGTCGGTGTATCAGCATGGTCGCTGTGTAACAATAAACATCAAGAGGCGCAAAAAGTTTCTGGATAACAGCAAACGTCATGATTTTTATGATGAGTTACAAATCCTTCAAGCTATTTATGAAAGCATGTTTCTCAAAAAGTTTTGTGATCTTTGAAAATCACTTCAGCAGAAAAATGCGATCATTTCCGAAACCTAAAAAAAAATTAGTACAAATCCTGTATGAAAACTTTGTGAGAGCATTGTAAAATGTAAGATGCAAGAACAAGTACAAATGTGAGCAAAAGAAAGAATGTGTGTGTTAACCTGTCGCCTGCGCTGATTTCATCATCGATGGATGTCAAAGTGACTTCAAGAAAACAAATTAGTGTAAAGCGTAAAAACATGCGTTCGTATTGTTTTCAGGAATTTATTGAAAGGTCCATTTGCAATTTTCATGAAATTAAAGGCAAAATAAAAAACAAATCTGAAGTCTTAAATTCGAAAGTCTCCATTTCTTGGCATGCTTTGCGCAGTGTAGAAATATTGTCTCAAATAAGCAGCAAATCTTCGCCTTGCCGATTCATTTTCTTAGATGCACTGTTAAATTCATTCAAGCAATTGGAAGTTGGGCAGAGTATGATTCGCATCGATTTTCTGCAATAATCTCACTTACTTCTCTGCAAGAATGGACCTGTACATCGTCAGATATAGTTGAATATTCAAAACATTCAATTGTAGCATCCCTAAGTATCCAAGAATACCCTTCGAAGCAAAGTTGATGGATAATTCTCGATAATCCAATCAAAGGTTCGGCATCATGAACATTAGTTAAATGGAGATAGTGAGCATGAAAAAAAACAATCAGTTTCCGGCATAAAATCCAGCATAAGCATAAGAATAAAAAAATTTTCTCCAATCTTAATGCTTGGCAGCATTCTCTTCCTGAGACTGTGATTTATAGAATATTGAACCACTAGCACTTTTAAGAGGCACAACAGTATTACAAATCGCCATAACTGTGAGAAATTTAACAACTTCAGGGACCTTGTTACAATAGCCCGAGCCAAATCAACATCTTTTAGAGCATCACCGCTTTCATTTCCATAGCAGACACCATTGATGCAACAACGCGTGAAAACCATCATATTTTTAGTAAGTGTTCCAGTTTTATCAGTTAAAATATACTCCACTTGGCCGAGGTCTTCATTTATCCCAGTATTCGCTGCATGTGTCGGAGTATCACTCTTTTTCATCGTACATGGAAAATCCCAATCAATAAACTCTTCAAAAGATACCTTAATAGAGATAGGAATCATTATTGAGCAGAGAAGTTGCTAAGTAAACTTACACTTGGCAATAGCTTTTGCACATGGTCTTTTACACATTAATTATGCATCAAACAGATCAACCAGAAAATTAAAACCTCTACATGTAACTTCAGTTTGTGCATTGAGGATTGGAATTCAATTTCATTATTCAACAACGGAGGCTTCAACTTATATATCATCCGCAACGATTCGGAACTCCCAAAGTACAAAGATATTATGCACTTAATTACATCACCCAAATGTCAAGAGTTTAACAAATCGACTTTGTTTCCATTTTATGTGTGCCCTTAACCTTTTTAATACAAGCTGACATTGTTGTTTAATTAACCAATCCATATGGAATTGTATATTCCATCCTCACTCTACCTTGGCATATTAAAATTAAATGCCACCATAATCCCAATGTTCATACACCAGCTCCCTTCAATCATACCAATGCATATCAATAATATTAAATGCAATGTTATTATTCAAATATCGTTTGACCCATGGTTTTATAAACACTCCCAGCGTATAAACATAAACTGAGCCACTGCATAATTTTTATAACGCATTTGGAATCTCAGCATCAAACTGACTTTTATCACGTGATTCCTCAATGCGCCCATCAATGTATAACTTAAAAGCTCGAACCTTGGCAACTTCCCATCCACGCTGTCGAATTCGCTTTATTACATCAACTGAAAGTCTTTTATCAATTTTGCAAACGCTGTATGTCATTCAAAACGCAATGGAATGACAATAAAGTCGTACCAAGGTCCTCCTTTCGGATATTGCAACATTATTTCTTTCATGCTTCAGAGGTTTTCCAAACATTTCCAGCAACACCCAGAATCACGACTACAACTAACTGGAACAAAAAGATTGCACCAGTTATTGTCTTTTGGCACACACAAACTTTGCTATGTTACCGGTAAAAATGAAATGAAACACAAACAGTCATAACGATGATGAAATAACAATTGATGTCCAGAATATGTGTTCATAGAGTTTTCTTAGAATAACCATTGTCGGCATTGAATTCTACGTTGCCAAAGCCAGACCCCGCTTCGGTTCCATAGCCGCCACCATAACTTGAACGATACGCGTCATTGCTTTTATAACGTCCACCATAGCCCAACTGGAATTGATCACCACCTTGCTTAAAGCCGGCATTAGAACCAACGCCCGATTTAGTGCAGGAAAAGTCAGCGTTTTCATAAAAGTAACCATTACGGTTTCGCTTGCCTCGGTAGGAATCGTAGGCATTACCCGAATCGGCTCTATAAGTATTAGCTTCTCTGAACCCGGCAGTATTTGATCCACCAGCTGGGTTGTCAAAAGCATTCTGGTCATCAAAGAACCTGCTCTCCCTTGCCTCCATGTTGCAGACAAACAGACTTAACAGAAGCACATTTAGGCATAGAACTTTAATGCTGAGCTCCATTATCGATTCTATCTTCAATATCAAAATCACTGAGAACTAGATTAGATCTTGAGAACAGCAATATTGTTTCAGAGAAATTAAACAGCATGACAGTATTGCGTAGAGATGTTGAAGGGAAAATTGTCGTTGAGAACAAGTCCACCATCCTGAAAATCTGCAGAAATGCATGAATGTTTAGCCAGTGGCGGCGGTCTTATCACCAGACTATTAGCAGATGGGTGAATGCTCACGATCAGATAAGCAGTGCCTCGCGAGCTCTGAATTCACCGATTGTTGTTACACTTTGGGGCCGTCGATGCACCGGAAGATATGAGAATCCTCGAAATGTTGAGAATGCTTCGATAAGGCCTCATCATGAGGTGCCCCTATGGCGACATGTCCAACTCGACTCGTGTCCTCAGGAAGGATCCTTCTAATAAGCAACAGGATAAACATTTAATCTCACCTCTAGGGAAGGCGAATCCATAAAATAGTGATATTGTTGGGATTGCCTTACTATCTTGAAATGCCAAAGATAGTGTAACAACCCGTGGATTTTGGCCAATATTTTTCAATCAACACCCGCATAGTATCCCAGATTAGGTGTGAGAATTAATCATAGGAGAAAATTCTAGCGTTCAAAATATGCAAACAATGAGAATTATCTTTTATTTTATTGCAGTTTCATTTGTTTGCTACTTATCGATTTGGTTTGTTGTTGCTAGTTGCAGGTTTATGAACAATGGGTGGAGGTTTGGCATCGCTACAACTCAGCCATAAATGAATAGCTGGAGACAGAAACTGCACAGTCCATCGAAACTCATAGCCCTCAAGCAAAACAATGAACCTGGGATTCAGATTTAAATGTTTTTGCAGGTTTGCTGTAAGTTTTAGTGTGCCCAGAAAACGTAATCAATTGCAAGCTAGACACAGTTTCAGTGACTGTTATAAAAGCGCCAGACACAGTTTCAGCAACCGCCAGACACAGTTTCAGCAAAAACTCAGTTTGTTTTTATTCATCCTCAATTCATGATTTATTAAAAAAAAAAATTTAGCAAATGGAGAAAAGAAAAAAAAATGAATTGCAAACTAATGATAAAATTGATTAGGCATATTGCAAAACATGAAATTTTTTTATTTTTATTTTATATTTTATTTTATTATTATTATTTTTTTTTGATTCCTGAAATTAATCTAGATCATCCTTATTTTCTGATCCTCGCGATCGCACTAAGCGCGGAGGAGAGCATACTTATTCTAGGCAAAAGCAAAATTGAGAATGAAAGCAAAGCCCGCCTACTCTATACTAATTAGAATTTTAAAAATGAGTTACGTGTAATTAAATTTCCAATGAAGCCATTCACGTAGAAGTAACAGCAATATATTCAATAGCAATTGTTCAACTGAAAAATGAAAATATTCCAGCGTGAATGAGTTTAATTGCTGAAACTGTAAATCAACTAAATAAAAATAAAAAAACGAATCTAATCGAGTACTTACCTGGAACCATTGTTCGATAAAGCTTTGATAGGCACAATTTTTCTTACTTAGATCATGTTGTAGCTCCTCTTCTTCTTCCTCGATCTCCTGTTTGAATGATTGTTCGCCATCAGATGTGCAGGATTCTTCAGATGTTGAATCTTCGTTTGTTTCTTGGGGAGTAGTTGAACTTTTAATTCTTGTCAAGATCTCTTCTTCCAAGGAAGAGGAGATCCCGACTTCTGCTAGGATCTGAGTGAGTAGTTCCAAGCTGACACTCATTGTTAAACCATGTTGAAAAAGGGATTCTTACTGCACCCAAAACTTAAACCTAAAAATCTTAAATGAAAATAAATTACTTGCATAAATAAAAACACTCATGCTGAAACAGAAAAAAACACTCTTCACAGTTGCGGAAATCAAACACACTTGCAGGAAAGAAGATCAATCAACCATAACAGAGAACAGGACCCTATTCCTCCAAGCAGGAATCTTCAGCACCTGTTTCCTGATATCAGTCATACTGCAGAAAAAGAAGATTAATCAACGGAGAACAGGACCCTATTCCTCAAGCAGGAATCTTCAGCACCTGTTTCCTGATATTCGTCACTCCTACATGTCCTGACCCATGAGGCCGAGCCCGTTACAGTATGTCGAACGATGCGTAGGCTGTTCCCCACGTCTTACAACCCTGTCACCTCGGAGTTAGGAACATGTTTAAACACACTTGCATGAAAAATCAAACTGAACTTCAATCCATCGTGCTTCCCCGGCAACGGCGCCAAAATGTTGGGTGAAACTATTGTCGTTTTAATTCCGTTGTAGTACTTGCCCAACCATTTAATTTGTCAATCCGAGGTTTGTAGGCTTACGAAGCACATGCACTATATATGCAGGACCGAAGTGGAACTAATCTAATCTAAATTACTGAAATCAAATTAATCTAGAAAGGCATTGAAACATTAACTAGGAAAGCAGGAAATTGCATAAGGGAAAAGCAATACAACATGCGAAGAGCTGAATGAAAAACAACATATGTGAGCTCACAACAATAAAGCTATCTCAAATTACATTACAAGAATCAAATGACAAACCATGAAAGCACACAATAAGAAAATATGAATCACAGTTAAGAATCCCCTTCTCCTAATTACAAGACTATCTCTGAAAACTCCAAAACTAATCTAATGAACTAATGAATTTTGAATTCTCCTAAGCTAATCAAAATGAAGAGAGAGCACTCTCTTATATACATGAAGAAGATAACCATCTCATTCAACCACTCTCAACTACTTTCCCATTATTACAAGACATGATCCCTTTGAATCCTCCACACATCTCTCACATATCTTGAATAAGACATGCTAACCAAATCCTCCATGATCTTCTCTTTAGGAATAGGCTTGCATGATTATCTCCTTAATATGGTGGAGGAGATATTCCAGAAGTTTAGAATTAATCCTTCACATTTATCCTACACATTACAAAGCTCACACATTCTTGATATATATATTAAAACATGTATATTTTCTAATATTTAATCATAAATTCACTTATAATACAAAAATGAATAAAGTGGAAAATAGGAAGGTGAAACCCAAATGTATTTATGAAAGTGATATAATGAAAGGTTAATGGGATGATGAAATTTAAGGAATAGTGAAGGGAAAGGTGGATGAAATACGACATTTCTGAAGCCCAACACTACCTACCATTACCATTCCCGCCCACGAAATACATTGGGCAAAGGCTAAAGTCTGCGCTTGAAAATATATCGGGCCTAGCCCCTTCGGCCTCAGCCCCTTTATTTTTTTCTTCCACACGACCTGGCTCCTAGACCAAACGCCAAATTCAAAGGCGCTCATCGTACACATCCATCGGGTGCATTTTCCGCCATCCGATCAAACACAAATCTATGTACCATAGCTCACTGCCCTTTTGTGGTCCCCGCGCCCTAAAAACCACTGCTCAAAACCGGCCCTCTAATTTCGCACCGCCTTTCGCAGGCCGATGGTATTTTCGCAAGTCCCAGCGATTCCATTCAGCAGATGCCATGCGTCCCAGGCCACTATTCCGAAACTGCTCCATTTCACGCGTTATCCTTTGGCTGTGGATGCGCAACGAAATTGACGTGAGCCGTCCGATCCCAAGTGCTCCATCCAACGGTTGCCAATCCCCCAAGCTGCACGAGTTTTAACTTAAGCATATAATAACCCGGGCCCACCATTCCTTCGCCCTCTGATTTAGTTCCAACCATTGATCTCGTCTTATGATCGTGTGGCTCAGATCATTTGTTTAACCTGTTGGTTGACCGGGTCTTCCTCCACGACGTACTTCCACCTGTCTTTCGTATATCCCCGTCATCATTCCATGTGTATATCGTGTCTTCCTCCATCATTCATATATCACATTATGTGCCATATTTCAGCGTTTACGTTATAAGACTCCACATTGTCCGTTCATTGTTACCCCACTGCATTTTTTCAGCATCACCCTTCATGCTTCCACCATTCCGCTACGTCGCTCTGTCGCCCCTGCCACCTCCACTGCATCGACTCTTCCGTACACTAGTTTTCTTAACAAGTTTGTGTATTTTGCAGGGTGCGAAAGGAAGAAAATCGCCTTTAATTATCACCTCCATTACAGAAATCGAAGATGCATCAGAAGATCATCTCCCAGAGGTAGAATTTATGAAGAAAGGTCCTGGGTAGTTGCCAAGACATGACTTTCATTAAATAAAGCAGGAGGGAAATCTGTCAAGCTCCTCAGAATAATTCAAAGGGCAGATTTCTACAGGTGAAGAGATTAATGTCGCAGCAAAGTGTACCAGTTGAGGATCAAGGGTTTCAGTGTCCGGCATTGAGGATTTTAAATCCTAATTCAGAGTTCAAAAGGTAGAAAGTACAAACGCACAGAAACAATGCCCTCAAGGTCTTATTTCAGTCAAATTTTCTGCGGGAAAAGACAGGATATTTACATAGTTTATTCTCTATATTTTGTTCCTGAAAAGATTTCCATCCAAAGAATTTACTTCAGAAAACCCCTTAGGATACCTACAGCATAGCATACTAATTGAGTAGCATGGGCGCAAATGTTTCCGCCATTTCGTTTGAATTAGGAAACTTTAATGATTCCACCTACCTCATTTTCTAGAATTTTCCGTCTCTCCTTTAAAACTCCAGAAAATAGACATTGTAAGGGTTCCAGACTTGTATCAAAAAATTGTGCAGTGAAAGGCACGTTTGTATACATTTTGTAAAGCTTCTGTATGAAGGCTCAGAGCCCGTAGGGTCTCAGTGAGGAGGAGTTCTATCTGTAATGAGGATTCTGGTCTTTGGTATTTCCTAGTATGTAACCTTCTCTTATGTGATTAATACAACATTTTACTTCATGTATCTTCTTGTATCATGTACTGGAATGCGAGTGGCTCACTGATTGTAGGTAAGGATTCATCCTAGTGGATGCCCATACTTGGATCAGTCAAGCGCTTTAAATATAGCTCAGGCATGATATACTGTTTCATGTTCATTTCATCCATCTTTCTGCTACATTAGTTGTTGTGGGAGGGTACTTTTAAAACGCCATTTTCATGTATGGATTCTTAGAATGACAAGCCCATATATGGTTATGTTGTGTATCTGGGTATCAGACCAAAGTTAACTAATATCTTCTTATATTTCTTTCACTACATACACCTTCTGATATTTTATTTCTGTGGCATATTATTTGAACCGACCCTCTTTACAGTAAATTGTCTCTTAACTGTCTGATGCTTTTGTGTTGGAGTTTTGCATCTTGTCTCCGCAACATTACTTTCCCTGTGGCAGTTCCTGTAAGTCCTGGTCCCATTTAAATCAATTTCCTTGTTTTACAAGAGATAGTAGGAGAGTTTTGGACTGACACCCAAGTTATATGATACAGTCCTTGCTATGCTAAGATGTCCTAGGCACTGATCTATGGCAACTCTAGACTATCTCTAGGGGAGACAACAATTGTCGACAATAGGACCAATGACAACTGACCCCTAATCGATGACAAATGACCCCTAATAATTACAATGAATGGTTGCATGCGTCAAGGAGAACTCATGGATGACACCTAATGATGAGGAATTTAACTATATTTGACAGATGTGACAGCTCAAACGCAAAACTGAGAATCCCTGATTTCGTAGCGCAGATTTGAAAATTCGGGTTCTTGCGCTATGAAATCACCAACTTTTTCGTAATGCAAAATCAACTTTTTACACTGAGCATGCTACAAAAACGTGGTTTCGTGGCTTATTCATCAAATTTTCGAAAAAAAAAAAAATTCAAAATGAGTTTTAAAACGTGGCATAAGATCTTTGAAGAATGAAACAAAGTTAATGAACATTGTTTAGTGATGGAATGAGACTTTTAACCCATGATCTAGACCTTCAAAAATATAAAAATGACTCTAACCCTATCTAGCATTATGACTTAGGAACAAGTGTAACTGACCAAGTTTCAGAAAATTTTTATAGTGATAACAACTACTATGTCTATTACTAGACTCTTAACTGGGATTTGAGCTAAAGTGACACAAAGATCTTTAATAATACCTAAACATCTAACTTTTTTAGAATCAAACGAATATAAGTCTTTGTAAGGCATAGTAATTTCTACGCTAAGTTTCTCCATAACAGCTTTTGGCATTAAATTATGAGATGCACTTGAATCCAGCACTGCATTATGGAGAATCTTGTCATGAACATTGAGGCTGACATAAAATGGAGGGACACCTCCTTCTTGTGGTTTACCATCAACTTCTGGTCCAAACAAAATTTCAGGATGATGATCATTCATATTTACAATATATGTGTTTTCCCCTATGATTAATGCTTTCATGACCTGAGTCTTGTACACATTTTTGCTTATTAATTCAGTTAAGGGGATAGAAATTTTCAATTTGGCAAGTTCATGTTCAATACTGAATGGTATTTGAATCTTAAGCAGATTTGAAAAGTCATACTTCTTAGCAGCTACTTTTGTGGCAAGTTCTATTTGTTTACTAGTGGTAGGGACATCAGTTTGGGTAGTTTTGGGAGAAATATCAGCTGTTCTTTTAGCAGTGCTATCTATGGTTTTTTTTCCTAAGTTGCCTACACCTTTCTTAGGACTTTCTGTACTTTTCTTAGGATCAGACTCATAGACATTTTTGGCAGAGTTTTCAATGTTCTTTTTATTAGAGGTGTCTAAATTTTTCTTGCTCCTAAGATTGTACTGCCTATGAACTTCCATGATGGAATTTTCAAATCCTTGTTTGTAGTCATAAAACTCTTCAGATTCAAGTTCAATTTAGGCTAACAAGAATAATTGTTGTTCTTCTTGAGTGAGAAAAACAATATCCTCTTCATTTATACCCATTAAATTGATTTGGTTTTCTTCTACCTCTTCAACTATTTCCCCATCTTCATCAGCATAATTTTCTTGAAATGGAGGCCTAATCTACTGACCAGGGCCCCTCTATTCTCTTTGTCTTATCTGAGGGGGATTTTTTTTTGGATTTTGATTATGATTTTGAGGTGGAGGTTGGTTTTATCTGGGAGAATTCCTCTCATTTAGGCTAATCCTCTCCATCATTCTTTCTACAGTTCTTGTCAAGGCATGTATCTTGGCATCAGCTAAGGAAGTTGTATTTTCATCTCTTATGGTAACTTTCCTCTCACTTCTCATTCTAGCCCTCTTGGCTAACAGATTGTATTCTACGCTCATTGCATCCCTTTGAATTTATTCTAATTTCATTGAATTTCTCTCTCTGAGTTGGTAATATATTTCTGCCTCAAAACCATTTGGGAATTTAACTAAGGCTAAACCTTGTGGTTGTTTTATGTGACCAGGAATTGTATTATATAAACTATTGAATCTAGTGTAGTAATATTGAACACTTTCACCTGGAGCCCTCCTAATGCTTTCATATTAAAATAAAATATGAAGAGGTTTTTTCTTAACTTCCCACTTGTTAAGGAATGACTAATGGAATGAAGGAAGATCATTAATATTGTTTGCAGTCAAACCTTTAAACCAGTTTCTTACTTCTCCACTAAAACTTTGAGAAAACATTCTTAGCTTAACACTCTCATCATCTACCTCTAGAAGGTCAAAAGATTCATTCATATTGTCTATATGTTGCTGGGTTGTTAAAGGACCATTTCCATCAAATTGTGGAATTTTTGACTAATAATCCTATGGCATGTTTGCCAGTGGTGCAGGTAACACCAATGGAGCATACCTTGCTGCCATGATTGGTGGAGAAGGAACTAGAGGCGGATTAACAACAAGTGGGGGGGGCTAAGAAGTAGGTGGAGTAGGGTGGATAATGGAAGGAGATGGATGTGATGGGGTTTGTTTACTTTTATGAGAAAAGAAAGGAGAAGTGGTGGAGATCACCAAAGCAGTATAACTAGATGACCTAGGGTGGGCAGATTGAGAGGCTATAGAGGAAGATGCTATGGTTTAAGAAGATAATTCCACTGTTTGTTGAAGATAAGAATCTTCAAATGTTGAAGTAAAGCTTGTCACAAGATATTGAAGATCATCAAAATCCTGAAGAAGCTGAAGGTCAAATTTAGTTTGTGAAGAAACTTCTCTATCTAGGCTTTGTTGTAAAATTGGTGGATCAAGTATTGTCTTATCTATCCAACTCTCAGATTTAGTCCTAAGCAAACCTTGTTCGAAATTTAAGTCAAATTCAATGTCTTTTATAGTATCAAACTTTTCAGGAAGATAATTTTTTCTAGAAAGAGGGCTATTACTCCCTTGAATCTCTAGTTGTCTAGTTCTTCTTAAGATTTTTTCAGGATCATCCACTATAGTTGCAGAATTTGGATCAGGATGAGATCTAGTGTAGGGTCTTTTGGGAGCCATAATTAAGCCCTAAGGCACACAAAATCTGATTATGTACAAAAAGGAAAGAAAACCAATATTTTTGAAATATTTCTATCATACAAAGTTTTTTGAACCAGGGTTTCAGAATTCAAAAGAAATGACAATTTTTTCAATTCATCCCCAGTGGAGTCGCCACTATGTTATCATTCTGTAATTTTAATATTGGAAGAATAATCATATATGACAACATCAAAACCGCTTTTGAAGCTAGGATCTAGCCCTACCAACTTCAGAGAGGGATCTCTCTTTATATTTTAGCTTTGTTTTCTGAGTGCATATTAGGCGAGTTATGATAGTGTTGAATTGTTTGTATGTTTGTTGGATTGTTTGTTTTAATTGGTTGGATTTGTGGGTTTGTTTAAATTAATTCCTTTCCATTGGGCTATGGAGTCAGATAAAGGCTGGATGCTGCATCAAATTTTTAAAGAGTAGTCATAGGGCAAGCTAGTTATAATTACTGGATCTTACTATTCTAAATGAATTATGAAATGAAGCGATGGAGAATTCGGTAATGATTGAGAAAAATTTAATAATTTCTCAATCAGAATTCAGAAGAAAACATATATATTGTAAATATAACCAAAAATAAGGTTTTCAGGTAACAAATCTTATTATTCACTTTATGTTCTACAATTAGATTAAAATGATACACAGTAAAGAGAAACAATGAAAACAACTATCACAAAAGAAAAAAAATCACCAGTAATATATAGCACAAGTATCTTGTGAATGGTCTTCTTATTATTGATGTTCCAACAGCTCCAAAAAGTACAATACTCAATAGAAAATGATTACAATGATCAGATTCCAACCCCTGAATACTTCGAATAGATGAAGTATTTATACTGATTCTACAAAGAATGTCGTATCAAATAGACAATCTGTTATTAATTGCAAAAATAAAAATATTTGACTAATGTGACAAAAAAGGGTGGAATCGTTAAATACATCTTGACATTTGGCACTTTTATCTAGGAAACAGTCGTTGCATGATCTAATCTGTTTGCTATGCTGGCTGTTGTGTTGGTTGTAGTTGGTCTTTACTCTTCCTGATACTCGCAAAAATTATCCCACTGATCTTCGTCGGGAATATTTATCTTTGTGGCCTTTTGATAGATCTCATATACCTTAGTATATCTAGAAAAATTTGATTTGACCACAAAGATATGCTTTATCTCATGATGAATGAAAATGTCGTTACTCTCTCATATCACCTTTAATGTTTGAAAATTTTGTTGTGTCCTTTGCAATTTCTTTAAGCTTCTTTACATTATCTTCCATGGTTATCAGTTTGTCATTAATAAAAAATAGAGAAGGTATGCCCCTCTTATTTAATGGCCCAATTCTGTTAAAAAACTTGCTGATTGCAATTTCCAACCCATTACATTTTTCCTCAAGATGTTGAAATAAGTTTTTTTTTGTATGAACCTTTTTAACTTCCAAGATTGTTTTTGTCCTATCATGTACTCCCAGATAATCAAGTCCATATTTGTTTTTGGAATTCAAAAACTTAATTATTATGTTGGCTATATTAGGCATATCTCCCAACTCTTCATTTATATTGGAAATGGCCTTATTAGCTTTCTCAATCAATTCTTAATGCTAAAAAATAATCTGGATATATGGCCAAATTTAATTCATTGCTTCAATAATGCTGGTCCATATAATTTCTTTATCTTGACCCAGGGTGTTTCCAATGGAGGATTCCCTTTCAGACTTCTATAATTTTTCTATCTGCTTTTGAATTCTATGTAATTTTTTTCATGGGAAGTCTCAGTGCTTACCATCTGGTCTTGAAAAATTTTGTTTTGAGCCTGCAGTCTTTTAATTTATTCTGATTGTAGTGACATATTCTCCATTGATTTTGCTAGCTGATCTGCAACATCTCCTGTGTTATCTGTAGAAGATGTTGATGCAGGAATGGTTGTAATGGGTACAACCTATAAAGGGACAATAGATGTTTTGGCAGCTTGCTCTTTTTATTTGACCATTTTCTCCATCTCATTTTCCATTTGTTTTAGCTAGGCAGTCTGCTCCATGATGAGTCTCATCATCTCTGATTTCTGGGACTCTATCTCCTCAATTTCCTCTGTGAGTGGATCTTATGCGGCTAACATCTTCAAATGCTTCCTTAATTCTGTTATATCTGCATTTTTATTTTTGATTATCTCTTCCAAAACTTGCACATTGGAGGGGTCATATCCCATCTTTACAACCAATTACTCCAAGGATTTTATCCTTGTATCCTTGGAAAAAGAAGATATCTTCTCCATTTTAAGCTATGACTAAAATTTGCTAATGAAACTTGCAACTTAGACAAATTCATTGTTGTATTGGTTAGTGTAGAAGAGATCATTTCACCTACTTGTTTATGCATTTCCATTTGGTCGATGGAATGAATATCCTTGATGCTAAATTCAAATGAAGTCTTCTTGTAGTCTACTGCTATCTTAGGATTTGAAATTTGAGCCTCCAGGAATGCCATGTGCATTTTCCATTTCTCTAAGTCAAATGCTAATAAGAGTCTACTCTGAGAGCTAGAAGTTTTCTACCAAAACTAGGTGTATATGATATTCTTCAAAATTTCATTCCTTAGTTTGATTTCCCTGAAGGTATCAAAAATTGTCTTTTCCTTTTCTCTTGTAGTAGCACTGGATGTGGATGTCTGAAGACCTTGCTGCTGACTTGGCATCGTAGTTGAACTAGGAGGGGAAGAGATGGGTTGACCACCTACTGGAGAAGATCCTGGAGTGTATCTGATGTTGATAATTGTCTCCTGCTCTTACTATTTTCCCTGATCAATATCCATATGGATCCTGACTCTTTTCCTGTATTTTTTGAATTCTTTATTAGAAGTATCAGTCATTGAAGGTGACTGATCTTCCCTCTGCCTCTTCCCTGTTGCTTCTTTCTTATCCTCTTTGTCTTGTTTTTGTTATGGCACATGGTTTTGTAATCCTGAAGTTGATATGGCCTGCTCCATAGCCTCCTACAAAGTGTTCTTTCCCCATTCTGTCTCATTCATAAATTGCTCTATTTATGACTTGTGAGAGTGAATGTAGGGTGTAGACTTGTTTTCCACCCTCATTTTAGAAATGATCCCAAATGGATCATAGGACCATGTAAAGTTGTGGGTGAATTTCATGTCTTTCAATATTTTATTAGCTTCCTCCCTTGCTGCCTTACTGTTGCATATGAATGGTGTTAGATAAACTTGACTCGGGATAGAGTCAACGTTGACTAGGGTAAATAGTGGTGGTTTTGAGGCACATGGTATTGTGCACCCGTGGTTTTTCAGCCCATGGTATTGCATGTAATGGAGCCTATTAAACACTGGGAAGACTATCATTGTAAGGTAGGCCTGGAGGTGAGCGGTGAAGGCTCACTTGGCCGGATTGGCTAGGGTTTTGGCCAATGCTTACTGAAATTTTGATTGGTTGGGTTTTGCCCCAGATTTGGGGTTGTCCTAGATAAACATATATGTTTATGTTAATGATTTGTTGTTGGGTTTTTTATGTCTATTCCTCTTGGTAAATTTTTTATTATTTCAATGGTAAATTCTAACAACTGGTATCGAAGAAAAGTTCAAATCTCTTATAATAATTTTATTGTGTCTATAGTTTCACTGCTGGTATGTAAAGAAGTGAGAGCTAGCCATGGAAGAAGATATGGACTCCTTAATGCATAACCAGACTTGGGACTTAGTCAGGTTGCCTGCAGGTAAAACTACATTGCATAATAAATGGGTTTATAGGCTGAAGGAAGAAGATGGAGGAAAACAGAGGTACAAAGCTAGAATTGTGGTGAAGGGGTTTTCACAGAAGAAAGGTATTGGTTTTGATAAAATATTTTCTCTTGTTGTTAAGATGACTTCAATTAGAACGATTTTAAGTCTTGTAGTAGCAGAAGATTTGCATCTTGAACAGTTAGATGTAAAGACAACATTTCTCCATGGAGATTTGGAGGAAGAGATCTATATGCAGCAACCAGAAGGATATGAGGTCAAAGGGAAAGAAAAAATACTGTGCAGGTTAAAGAAGAGCTTATATGGCCTAAAACAGGCTCCAAGATAGTGGTATCTAAAATTTGATAGGTTTATGTCTGTACAAGGTTATACTAGATGTCACTCTGATCATTGTGTTTATCTGAAAAAGCAAAAGGATGGAAGTTATATTATATTGTTATTGTATGTAGATTAAATTCTTGTTGCAGGGTCTAACATGTAGGAAATTAATGTGATCAAAAGAAAATTGGAAAATTCCTTTGGAATGACGGATTTGGGAGCTACAAAACGAATCCTTGGTATGAGAATAACTAGAGACAGGAAAAATCGCAAATTAACACTATCTCAGAATGAGTGCATACAAAAGGTGTTAAAAATATTTAATATGCAGAATGCAAAACCAGTTAGTACACCTTTTGCTAACCATTTCAAATTTAGTAAGGAGATGTGCCCTAAGACCCAAGAAGAAATGGATTATATGTCTAAAGTTCCATATGCATCAGCAGTTAGAAGCTTAATGTATGCAATGGTCTACACAAGGCCTGATATTTCACATGCACTGGGAGTTGTAAGTAGGTACATGAACAATCCAGGAAAATAACATTCGATGGCAGTGAAATGGATTCTCATATATTTGAGAGGAACCATAAATCAAGCATTATGTTTTGGTGGTTCAAAAATTGCTCTACAGGGATATGTTGATGCAGATATGGTAGGTGACATAGATAACATGAGGAGCACTACAGGGTATGTATTTAATGTAGGTGGAACAACTGTAAGTTGGGTTTCAAAAATCCAGAGTGTTGTTTTTCTTTCAACAACAAAAGCAGAGTATGTTGCTGCTATGGAGGCTAGTAAAGAAATTATTTGGTTACAACGATTTATGGATGAATTGGGTAAGAAGCATGATATGGGCACTTTATACAGCAATAGCCAAAGTGCCATTCATCTTGGAAAGAACTCAACATTTCATTCCAAGACTAAACACATACAACTCAAGTACCATTTCATACGGTCAGTATTGGAAGATGGACAGTTGAAGCTGGAAAAGATACACACTAGCCAGAATCTCGTAGATATGCTAAAAAAGGTTGTAACCAGGGAGAAACTGAGAATATTCTCAGTTTCAATTGGTCTTTAAGAATGATGATGAAGATGAGAAACAGCTAGGTCCAAAGTGGAGTCATCGTCCAGCAAATGAAGCAGCGATGGAGTTGCTACAATCAGTCTCCAAGTGGGATATTTTTGGGTGTGGAGCCTGATTATCTTGTTTATTTTGTACCACAACATTAGACCCATGTACCTTAATGGGGCAGCAACGCCACTCGTAATTAAACACTGCTTGGGGATGGGGGGTGGCTTCTAGTCAATCTAGGTCGTTCATTAGGTGGATGATCTGACTGTAGAAGTTATGTTTATTTTAGGGTTTTTTTCCCTAGAAGGAAACCCCTCGCTTGTATGAGGGTATGGTATCACGGTTGTGTATTGTATCTGTATTCTCATAGCGAGAAATAGATAGGGAGACTATGAGAGAGAACAAAGGATATTACAGTGGATCTGCTGTAGGTTTTGTCTCTTCATTTTGCTAGATAATAGAAAGGAAGGGCTGGTTGTTCGGGGTGGATGTAGCCCAAACTGGGTGAACCACGTATATTTGTGTCTCTTTGGTTTTATGTGTTTTGTGTGCTTGTGTTTTTCCACATATTTTATGTGTAGCATTACTCTATAATATATAATTTTCTAACAATTGCATTGGTCTGTAATATATAATTTTCTAACAACTGGTATCGGAGACAACTGCATTGCTCTGTAATATATAATTTTCTAACTTGTTATGCCACAAGGGTTTGTAATCCTGAAGTTGATATTGCCTTCTCCTTAGCCTCCTACAAAGTGTTCTCTTCCCATTCTGTCTCATTCATAAACTGCTCTATTTATGACTTGTGAGTGTGAATGTAGGGTGTAGACTTGTTTTCCACCCTCATTTTAGAAATGATCCCAAATGGATCAAAGGACCATGTAAAATCGTGGGTAAATTTCATGTCCTTCAATATTTTATCAGCTTCCTCTCCTACTGCCCTGCTGTTGCATATGAATGGTTCTATTTCAAAATTGATCCTAAACTTTGACTTCTTCTTTCCTGAAACCAAATGAACCTCGTCAGCATTTAGTATATTTCTGATATACTCTAAGGAAAAAATTCTCATTGGGAGGAATTTTGGAAATTTGTAGGGAGATAATTCACATCCATAAATCCTCAGCTACATGTAATTCTGGTATAAGTACCAGTCTCATATTTTAGCTTGATTTGAAAGTTGCATAATCATTTTGATATCTTCACTTATTCTTGATCCAAGTGGCTCCAGAGACACACATAGAATAAAGAGGGTTGATGAAAGCTCAATAATGAAAGTGTTCGAATTTCTCTTGAACTAGGTTCAAGTTGAGGAATTCAGCACCCTCATCGCAATGATGTGAACAATGCATCAATCTGAGCTCGTGTAAGAAAGTTTTGTTAAGGCATTTTGAAGTTTTGTTAAGGCAAGGGAAGTGGGGCCCAAAATATGCCACATGGTGTCCCAGTAAGCACGTGGGACACACATGGAAAGCCCCTCAAATGTTAACACATAGTGCTCCTCCATTGGCCCCTTGCCCCTGCAGAAAAGACAAAACAAAATGATATTTAATTTGCCACATAAAAAAAAATAATTAAAAAAATAACTATATATTAAATATAGTTATTAAATAATCAAAATCAATTTAAACATGGTAAATTGTTATGTAACAAAAATCATATTAAATATGGTTAAATTCCATATTAAACAAAACCTCCAATATTGTTTTTGGGAGTCGTTACAATATGGAGATACACGAATTCCATATATTATATAGTTTGAAAAAACTATATTAAAACTAAAATCGGGTTTTAAAATAATATTTGGACTCAATGTGATTTGAAATCAAAACCTCCCAACAACAACTATCTTAATATAATTATGCCAGCCAATATGCCAACCTCACAATTTGTCCTATTCATCCTCACACATTATTATAAAATGCCATTCAAATGGTTCAAGGAAACCATGGAGAATGATGGAGAATACAAGAGAGATGAGGTCAAAGGGAGGCCAATGGAGCCGTGAGAAAAGAGAAGGCGAGGAAGAAGATAGACATGGGCATGCAGTTCAAGGCAGAGGAGGCAGAATGGTGGCACGCAGTTCGAGACAATGAATATTCCTTTGATGCCCAAATATCCTTTGGGAGGTAAATTTTCTTTTTGTCAAAATGCATTTAAGTTTATAGTCATTTTTCTCATATTTTCATAGGGAACGAAAAGGCGAGGTCAGATTCACCTTTTGAGTAGTGATTGTGTAGATTCCCAGTAGAAGAGAATCTTTGAGAATCTTGAGGGAATCTTTCAGATTCCTTGGAGGTCGAAATTCGCTAGAGTTGGAATGAGATCAAATTTATATTCATTCTTCTCAAAATTTCACAAGGATCTCAATGGTGAGATAAAATCCCTGTTTTGAGTTCCAAATTTCCAGATTCCTTGTGCAGCAACATCTTTGAGGAATCTAGGGGGAGTATAAAAGATTCCCTAAGGCCCAGATTTTCACTTTGTTAGAATTCAACAAATTAACAGTTGATCGTACACCTCTTGGTGACACAAGTTTAACACTATAGTCAGATTTTCCATCTAAGCCTTTTGTTTTTCGGCCACTTTTCAAAGTGGAGTTGTAGGTCTAGCCTTCAGTGTGTGAGCAATCATTTTCAAGATATTTGATGCCATGATATTGATGGTATAGCCAGATCCAACAGTTTATCATCCTTGTCTTCAGACTTACCAGGATGTGAGGTATATGCAGTGTGATCAAGTACTTCTTTGTCTCTTTTCTATGAGATGCAATTTGTTGTATAGATCCCTGTTTGATGTTTGATGTGGGATCTTGTTTTGTTCTTGATGTGAGATGTAATTTCTATCATGGATTTGCTTTATGTTGTTTGAGATCCCTTTGTTGCCATGTTGGTGGGATACTAACTGTCACATGTATGTTTTATTGAGATCCCTTTGTTTCCATGCTAGTGGGATATTCATAGTCATTATGTGTGAGTTATTGTCATACTGATAGGAGTCCTTTTTGTGAATGTGAGTTCCTATAGTGGAACATCTCGTGGAGAGGTCAAGCCACTCCCGCATGAGGGAATTTTCCTTGTACGATAGAGAAAACACAATCCCTATACATCATCACTCCTTCCAGCACTTAATGAAGTGGCCTACACCATCTTGACACCGAGGCTCGAAGATGTAGTCCCTCCTAGACGAACTTTGTTATCAAACTCTTATGTTGCTAATACTTGTTATGTTATTCTTCTTTCAAACATGCAGGCATATTATTTTATGTTCATTAATTATTTGATGCAATTCTAACACATCAGCTGAAGTAAAAGGTCTTGGTTTAAATGGTATCAGGAATTTACCCAGATCAAGTGGTATCAGAGCTGTCTTCTTGCTAATTTAGATTTCAGGCGTGAACCATTGAACGTTCATTGAGTTGAGAAATGGAGAATGTCAAAGACATGTATGATACCATGCTCAAGGTGTCCAAGAAAGCAGACATATCATACGAATCTTATGAGAAACAAGTAGCAGATAAGGTTGAATTGAAGCCACTCTTACAGGAAGAGAAGGAGGAAAAACATTGATTGCAGCTTCAGTTGCAAGCCATGATAGAGGCATCAGAAGAATTGAAGCAAAACAATGAAAGTATTCAAGCATATCATGATGCATTGTGTAGGTTTTAAACCTGAACATAAATTATCTACACACGAATCTTATAACAGAAAATAAACAATAGCAAGAGCATAAAACATAAAACAGATAAACACAGAGATTTTCCCCTGGATCCCAAATTGGGACGACCAATTTGATTTTTCATTATATTCCTTTTAGTGTTACAACACATATATATATACATGCCGAAGCATACATAAACCCCAACCCATTAACCCTGGATTAGAACATAACCGTAGTTCCCTTGACCGGATCTACAAAATACCAGGGGCCGAAAACCATCGTACCCCAAAACCATGTGCAAACTCATGCACAAAACATGGGTGGGTCCGCCTATGAGTGGGTCCGCACACCAAAAAAAAAATTTCGCCGAGGCGCTGCCCCAGACCCCAACAAAGGGACCGCCTCCCCTTGCGTGGATCTCCGATGTTTCCTGCGCAACGTACGTGCATGGGGCTAGTCGTGGAATATAACACATACCCAACATCCTCCCACTTGTTTTCTTTTCGCAGGGGGCCATAGGAGAGCTTAGTCATTAGCCCAGCTCTACAACACCCACTGTTTCTCTACACCAAGAGAACTTCGAGTGCTCACAGACTTCGTCAATGCATCTGCAGCATTCTTCAAAGTGTCCACCTTTATCAGCAACACCCTTTTAGCCTCAACCATATCTCTCACAAAGTGATATTGAACATCAATGTGCTTTGTCTTTGAATGATAAGAAGGGTTCTTAGCCAAGAAAATTTCACTTTGGATATCACAGTCCATCCTTATAGATTGTTGCACCAACGCCATACTTGAACACAATATCTACAACCAAACTGCTTCCTTGCTTGCATGAGTCGCTGCCATGTATTCTACCTCTATATTTGAAAGAGCCACTACAAACTATCTTTTACTCATCCAACTTATTGCACCTCTAAATACGCTAAACACATACCCACTTGTAGATCTTCTTTGGTCCAGATCTCTAACCTAGTCTACATCAACAAAACCACTAATGGTCACATTCTTTCCAACTCGTCTTCCTGTAGCAAGCCATAATCACTAGTGCCACATGAATATCTCGAAACCCGTCTACCATCGTCCGTTCCTGGTCCTTAGTTTGACATAAACCTTGCTCAATACTCCCGCTAAATGTGCAATGTCTGGTCTAGTACAGACCATTGCATACATCAGGCTACCCAATGCACTTTCATATGGAACATGGGACATATGCTCCTCTTCTTTGTGTGTCTTGGGACACTGTTCAGCAGACATCTTTACACCTACAGGAATAGGAACATTCGCTGGTTTACTATCCTACATATTGAACCTCTGCAATATAGTTTCGACATACTTCCTCTGGCTTAACCAAAGTGTCCTACTTGCCCAATCTTTCTTAATTTCCATGCCCAAAATATAGTTTGCAGCACCAAGATACTTCATGTCTAATTTGGAGAACAGTTGGGTCTTCAAATCTTGGATAATTTCGATGTCATTTCCAATCAACAACATATCATCCACATACAAGACCAGATAAATAGCACGGTCACCACCATATTTAAAATGAACACGTTGATCCTCCTGCTTCGTAGCTTTCAAGTCCTCGTATATAGGTATCAAATTTTTGATACCACATCCTTGGTGACTCGTTTTAACCCATACGTAGACTTCTTCAACCCGCATACCAACTCTTCTTACCCTTCACCATAAAGCCTTCGCATTGCTTCATGCAGATCTCCTCTTCTAAATCCCCATGAAGAAATGTTGTCTTCACATCCATCTATTCTATCTCAAAAGGAACTGCCATCGTATAAAAGTAATCTAATAGAAGTAACCTTGGCAACAGAAGAAAAAATATCACCAAAATCAATTCCCGGCACCTGGGAATAACCTTTTGCTACCAACCGAGCTTTTTATTTCTCCACCTTGTCTTCTACATTCATCTTCTTCTTAAACACCCATTTGCTCCCGATGGGCTTCCTTCCAACCAACAACTCCACCAGATCCCATGCCTCATTTTTGTGCAAGGATGCCATTTCATCAACCATGGCCTCCTTCCAGAGTTTTCCATCCTATGAATCTACTGCCTCCTTTAAAGTTCTAGGATCATCATCAATTATAGTTAAGGCATCTAGGATCATCATCAATTATAGTTAAGGCAAAACCTGAACAGAAAGCAGATGGACTCTACCTTTCTGGTTGCCTTCTTTCTCGAACTGATCTTCTCAAAGCTAGAGTTTGTGGCTCTTCTTCTTCTGAATCTTCTTCTGCTATAGAGTCTGATTCATACTCCTTTAGCTCAAACTCTATTTTCTTAGGTTCCTTTGGTATGATTTCATGTTTAAAAACATCTTTCACCTCTCTAAACACCACATCTCGGCTGTACACAACCTTCCTTGTTTTCGGGTTCCAAAACTTGTAACTTTTTAAACCATCCTTATACCCAATAAAGATGCACCTCTCAGATTTATTATCCAACTTGGTCCTCTTCTCCTTTGGAACATGTACATATGCATCACATCCAAATACCTTTAGATGTGAAATAGAGGGTTTCTTAATAAGATATACCGTGCAGGAGTCTTATCCTCCAACACCGATGAAGGTGATCTCCAATAACAAGAGACAGCAAATTTCACTACCTCCGCCAGACAGATAAGGCATCTCCATTTTGACCCTCCATATTTCTTCGTCTCATTTCCTCCAACAGTAAGGTTGAGACAATGTCATCAAAATTCAAGGTAGTTGTATTGCTACCTATCATAATAACTAGAATGTCCCACGAGTCTGGTAGAGAACACAACAAACTGATGCACTTATCTTCATCCGAGATTTTAATATCAACAGATGACAGTTGACTTACCACAGTATTGAAGGCGTTCAGATGCTCTGTCACCGAGTCTCCATCCTTCATCCTCAGGTTATACATCTTTTTCCGTAGGAACAACTTATTCACCAGAGACTTAGATTGGTACAAAGTCCCAAGTTTTTCCCACAAATTCTTCACCGTAGCTTCCCCAAATACAACAATAATTTAATTCCAGACACAATCGTAGATTGTGCTCTTAGCCTCCGATCTAGTACCTTCCAAGCCTCATCTGAAATTTCCATCAGGGTTTAGTACCTAGATCTACCATGATCCACTGATCTTTATCCACCAGCAGATCCTCCATATTGACCTTCCACAACTCAAAACTCTGACCATTAAATTTCTCGATCTCTATCTTTCTGTCGCTCGCCATCTTCTTTCACCACAAGAATCGATCCCGCAGATCTCCCACTGAACAGGGTCTACCTCAAGCCCAAGCAAAAAACCCTCAGTAGTAAAGGCATCCCCTTGAAGATCGTAACTTGGCTTTGATACAAAATGTAGGTTTTAACCCTGAACAGAAATTATCTACACATGAATCTTCTAACAGAAAATAAACAATAGCGAGAGCATAAAACAAAAAAAAGATAAACACAAAGATTTTCCCCTGGATCCCAAATCGGGATGACCAACTTGATATTTTATTATATTCCTTTTAGTGTTACAACACATATATATACATGCCGAAGCATACATAAACCTCAATCCATTAATCCTGGATTAGAACATAACCATAGTTCCCTTGACCGGATCTACAAAATACCAGGGGCTGAAAACCATCGTACCCCAAAACCATGTGCAAACTCATGCAC